>JARQOD010000003.1:299794838-300312338 GCA_033576555.1 Oophaga sylvatica | reverse complement strand
TTTTATATAAAAATTATTTTTGCAACACTTTGTTCTGATAAATATAACTTTTATTGTGGGCTGATGACGCTGTACAGGGGCTTGTTTTTTGTGGGACAAGATTACATTTTCAGCGGTACCATGTTTATTTATATTTGGCTTTTTGATCGCGTGTTATTCCACTTTTTGGTCGTCGGTATGATAAAGCATTGTTTTTTTTTTTGTTTTGTTTTTTTTTTCACCCCTTAATCCCATCCAACGTACTGTTCCGTCCATGTGACCCTGGACCTTATTCCCATGGACGGAATAGTATGTCACATGCAATCAGCTGCACTCCCGGGGGGAGCGCAGCTAATCTCGGCCGGGTGTCAGCTGATTATCACAGCTGACACCCGGCACTATGTGCCAGGAGCTGTCACGGACCGCTCCCGGCACATTAACCACTGGCACACCGCGATCAAGCATGATCGCGGTGTACCGGGGGCACAGGGAAGCATCATGCGGGCTTCCTGAGACCCTCAGAACAGCGCAATGTGATCACGCTGTTCTGAGGCCTTCCTCCCTGCAAGACCCCGGATCCAAGATGGCCGTGGGGTCCTGCAGGGTTGCGGCTTCCTCAGTGCCTGCTGAGAGCAGGCACTGAGGAAGCCTCCTGCACTACCTGTGAAACCGCTGGTCTCACAGAGTGCTGTGCACACTGTCAGACTAGCGATCTGGTATTATACAGTGATGTACCACCCTGGGACAAAGTAAAAAAGTAAAAAAATAAATAAATAACAAGTGTAAAAAAAAAAATCATAAATAAATAAAAAAAATATTCCCCAATAAATTCATTTCTTCATGTAAATAGAAAAAAAACAATAAAAGTACACATATTTAGTATGGCCGCGTTCGTAACGACCCATCCTATAAAACTATCCCATTAGTTAACCCTTTTAGTGAATCCCTTAAAAAACAAGGCTAAAAAGCAATAATTTATCATCACATCCAAACAAAAAGTGGAATAACACGCAATTAAAAAGACTAATATAAATAAACATGATACCGCTGAAAACGTCATCTTGTCCCGCAAAGAACAAGCCGCCATACAGCATCATCAGCGAAACAATAAAAAAGTTATAGCTCGCAGAATAAAGCGATGCAAAAATAATTATTTTTATATATAATCGTTTTTATTGTATAAAAGTGCCAAAACATAAAAAAGATACAAATGAGGTATCGCTGTAATCGTTTTGACCCGAAGAATAAAACTGCATTATCAATTTTACCACACGCGGAACGGTATAAAGCTCCCCCCCAAAAGAAATTAATGAATTGCTAGTTTTTGTCCATTCTGCCTCCCAAAATTCTTAATAAAAAACGATCAAAAAATGTCACATGCCCAAAAATGGTACCAATAAAAACGTCACCTCGTCCCTCAAAAAATAAGACCTCACATGACTCTGGGCCAAAATATAGAAAAATTATAGCTCTCATGTGATAATGCAAAAAATATTTTGCAATAAAAAGCGTCTTTTAGCTAGTGACAGCTGCCAATCATAAAAACCCGCTATAAATATTAAATTAAACCCCCTTTATCATCCCTTAGTTAGGGAAAAAATAATAAAATTAAAAAATATATATTTTTTTCAATTTTCCCATAAGGGTTGGGGCTAAAGTTAGGGTTAGAGTTGGGGCTAAAGTTAGGATTGGGACTAGGGTGTGTTAAGGTTAGGTTTGTGGTTAGGGTTATGATTAGGGTTGGGATTAGGGCTAGGGGTGTGTTGGGGTTAGGGTTGGAGTTAGAATTTTAGCTTAGGCACATCAAGGGCTCTCCAAATGTGACATGGCGTCTAATCTCATTTCCAGCCAATTGGGCGTTGAAAAAGTCAAACGGTGCTCCTTCCCTTCTGAGCTCTGCCATGCGCCCAAACAGTAGTTTACCCCCACATATGGTGTATCTGCATACTCAGGACAAATTGCACAATAATTCTTGGGGTCCAATTTCTTCTGTTACCCTTGGGAAAATAAAAAAAAATGGGGGAAAAATTTAATTTTTGTGGAAAAAATAATTTATTATTTTTATGGCTCTACGTGAAGCACTTGGGGTTCAAAGTTCTCACCACACATCTAGATAAGTTCCTTTGGGGGTCTAGTTTCCGAAATTGGGTCACTTGTGGGGGGTTTCAACTATTTCCACTGTTTAGGCACATCAAGGGCTCTCCAAACGCGACATGACACCCGCAGACCATTTTCACGCCCGGGCGTTATAAACTTCTGTGAAGCACTTGGGGGTTAAAAGTGATCACCACACATCTAGATAAGTTCCTTTGGGGTCTAGTTTCCAAAATGGGGTCACTTGTGGGGGTTTCCACTGTTTAGGCATATCAGGGGTCTCCAAACGCGGCATGACACCCGCAGACCATTCCATCAAAGTCTGCAATCCAAAATGTCACTACTTCCCTTCCAAGCCCTGACGTGTGCCCATACAGTAGTTTTCTCCCACATATAGGGTATCAGCGTACTCAGGACAAATTGGACAACAACTTTTAGGTCCAATTTGTCCTGTTACCCTTGGGAGCATAACAAACTGGGGACTAAAAGATCATGTTTTTGAAAAAAAATATATAAAATGATTTTTTTTATTTTCACGCCCGGGCGTTATAAACTTATGTGAAGCAATTGGAGGTTCAAAGTGCTCACCACACATCTAGATAAGTTCCTTTGGGGGTCTAGTTTCCAAAATGGGGTCACTTGTGGGGGGTTTCCACTGTTTAGGCACATCAGGAGTCTCCAACGCGACATGACACCCGCAGACCATTCCATCAAAGTCTGCAATCCAAAATGTCACTACTTCCCTTCCAAGCCCCGACATGTGTCCATACAGCAGTTTTCTCCCACATATAGGGTATCAGCGTACTCAGGACAAATTGGACAACTTTTTAGGTCCAATTTCTCCTGATACCCTTGGGAGCATAACAAACTGGGGACTAAAAAAATGATTTATTATTTTTATGGCTCTACGTGAAGCACTTGAGGGTTCAAAGTTCTCACCACACATCTAGATAAGTTCCTTTGGGGGTCTAGTTTCCAAAATTGGTTCACTTGTGGGGGGCTTCAACTATTTCCACTGTTTAAGCACAACAGAGCTCTCCAAACGCGACATGGCATACAGCCAATTCTGCGTTGAAAAAGTCAAACTGCGCTCCTACCCTTCTGAGCTCTGCCATGCACCCAAACAGTGTTTTACCGCCACATATTGGGTACCAGCGTACTCAGGACAAATTGCACAATAACTTTTGAGGCGTTGTTACCCTTGGGAAATAAAAATTGGGGTGAAAATATCATTTTTGTGGAAAAATGATTTTTTTTTAATTTTACGGCTCTATGTTATAAACTTGTGTGAAGCACTTTGGGGTTCAAAGTGCTCACCATAGATCTAGATAAGTTCCTTAGGGGGTCTAGTTTCTAAAATGGGGTCACTTGTGGTGGTTTCCCACTGTTTAGGCACATTAGGGGCTATCCAAATGCGACATGGCGTACAATCTCGATTACAGCCAATTTTGATTTGAAAAAGTCAAATGGCACTCCTTCCCTTCCGAGCTCTGCCATGCTCCCAAACTGGTTCCCCCCACATATGAGGTATCAGCATACTCAGGACAAATTGGACAACAACTTTTATGGTCCAATTTCTCATGTTACCCTTGGGAAAAAAAAAAAATTGATGACTTAAATATTATATTTGTGGGAAAAAATAGCATTTTTTATTTTCATGCCCAGGCATTATAAACTTGTGTGAAGCACTTGGGGGTTCAAAGTGCTCACCACAGATCTAAATAAGTTCCATAGGGGGTCTAGTTTCCAAAATGAGGTCACTTGTGGGAGGTTTCCACTGTTTAGGCACATCAGGGACTTTGCAAACTGAACATGACACCCATCAAAACGTCATTACTTCCTTTCCGAGCCTTGAAGTGCGCCCAAACAGTATTTCTCCCCACAAATGGGGTGTCAGCGTACTCAGGACAAATTGGACAAACAACTTTTGGGGTCCAATTTCCTTGTTAAAATCAAAAATTTGGGACTAAAAAATCATTTTTGTGGATTTTTTGTTCACACCCAGGCATTTTAAACTTTAGTGAAACACTTGGGGGTTCAAAGTGCTCACAACAGATCTAGATAAGTTCCTTAGGGGGTCTAGTTTCCAAAATGGTGTCACTTGTGGGAGGTTTCCACTGTTTAGGCACAATAGGGGCTCTCCAAACGCGACATGGAATACAATCTCAATTCCAGCCAATTTTTTTTGAAAAGGTCAAACGGCGCTCCTTCCCTTCCAAGCCCGGCCGTGCGCCCAGATAGTGGTTTTCCCCCACATATGGGGTATTGGCGTACTCAGGAGAAATTGCACAACAACTTTTTCTGTCCATTTTCTCCTTTTACCCTTGTTGAAATAAAAAAAAATTGTTTGTAAAAGATCATTTTTGTGACAAAAATGAGCATTTAACTTTTTATCCTTCCAAGTTGCTTCAGCTCCTATGAAGCACCTGAAGGGTTAAAAACTTCTTGAATGTGGTTTTGAGTACCTTGAGGGGTGCAGTTTTTAGAATAGTGTCACTTTTGGGTATTTTCTGCCATATAGACCCCTCAAAGTGACTTCAAATGTGAGGTGGTCCCTAAAAAAAATGGTTTTGTACAATTTGTTGTAAAAATGAGAAATCGCTGGTCAACTTTTAACCCTTATTACTTCGTAACAAAAAAAAATGTTTCAAAATTGTGCTTATGTAAAGTAGACATGTGGAAAATGTTATTTAGTAACTATTTAGTTTGTCATATTTCTCTGTTTTAAGGGAATAAAAATTCAAAGTTTGAAAATAGCACAATGTTCAAAATTTTCGCCATATTTCCATTTTTTCATAAATAACCACAAGTTATATCGAAGAAATTTTACCACTATCATGAAGTACAATATGTCACGAGAAAACATTCTCATAATCGCTAAGATCCTTTGAAGCGTTCGAGTTATAACCTCATAAAGAGACAGTGGTCAGAATTGTAATAATTGGCCCGGTCATTAACGTGCAAACAACCCTCGGGGTTGTCTATGAGCTCTGGTAACCCTGATGTCGTCATGACAACATCGGGTTACGATTGAAGCGATCAGGACCCGCTGCATGCCGCGGGGTCTCAGATCCAAAGTCTGAGGGGCTGTCAGGGATGACAGCCCCTCTGCCTGCTCCAGAACATTGCGATCATGTTTGATCATGTTTTTTGTCCGTGACTGCTTCTGGCACTTAGTGGTGGGTGTCAGCTGTGATAATCAGCTGACACCCGGCCCAGTTCAGCTGCGCTCCCCCCTTGAGCTATTCCGTCCATGAGAATTAAGTCCCAATGGCAGAGAGGGCTTAATACTTTCTTCCTTCTTTGTGAGAGTTTTCACATTTTCCTCAATACAGTATAAATCTTTTGTCTGATTTTTAGCATGTACGCAAGATGAAAAGAATGCGGAAACAACTTCTTTTTCTTACATAACTTGGAAACAACAAATCTTGTTAGCGCTTACTGGTGTCACCAAGTTATGTATCGTGTGTACATTCTCAACTCTGACATGACATGAGGTATGATTATGGAAACATAAATGACTTTATCCTGTCCAGGTAGACACATTACCTCAGAAACAAAATTTAAGCATGTCAAAGTGTCTAATTGTTCTGTGTTTGTGCCATCAAATGCTGAATCTGTGTACTGCAATTGATAATATATCAATTGTGTATGACTAACAGGAATTACCAGAACAGTTATAGGAACCAGGGTTTCTTGTTTTCCTGACACTGGAATCAGTGATGTTCCTAAGCAAATGTTCTGTTCACATCTTAACCACTTATTTACCCACAAATCTGTATGATTTAACGCAAAATTATATTCTGTAGGCAAATTTCTCATTAATCCTAAAGGTGTAATTCCACTTCGTAATGCTTGTGCAATCATTTTCAGAGATTGATGGAATATTCAATCTGAATTTCAAGACATGTTTTGGCCACTTGAGATTCCTGTTCACTTTCTATTAAAGCTAATACAGAAGAAGATCCCAATACAGCTGCAGTGTTCAAAACCATCTTTTCAAGGACTTGATTCAAACTTTTCTAAATCTTTACCCCTTTACCTCTAATATACCCAATATTTTCCAGATCTGATTTAAGTGTATGAATGTCCATAGTGTTAGACTTCCCACTGTTCCTAATCCCCTCAAAATACCTTCTAACACTCCCCTCTTACTTCTAACCTGTGTTGAAGTTCTTTTCCCAAGCTATTGTTCTATTCCCATTTCCATCTTAAGAAGATGTGATTGACACTGGGGATATCTAGAAAAATTTTTCCAGTTAGACATGTTAAAAGTCCATATCATAGTCATAAACACTTCATCTCGTAATATAGATTTAGATTGGAATTGGTTGTTTTGGAAAGGAGTAGATGGTTGAAATCTTGTCTTTGTGCATACATCATCTACTGCTGACCTTACATTGTTTGTAGTTATTTTTCGTTAAAACACAACTTTGGTAAAGTCCAGAATCCTTTGGAGATGGATTATCTACAGAAAAAATATAATTCTTATTCAACCATCTCACATTACCGGATTGACCTCTGTGTATAACATTTGTTGGATCATTCAAATTGACTTGGGTTTCCCGCGTCCCGGACTCCTGGGTGACGCGGGTTGTGTCAGCAGGCTACTTCATAGAGTTTTCTTCTCGACCCCGAACAGTTTTGCCAATCTCGCATTCCGTCAGAGCCCGAGCTATGTACAGCTCTACTGCGAGAAGTCGACTCTCTTCTGCGGAAGGGTTGTGGTGGAACCGGTTCCACCAGAGGACAGGGGAAGAAGGTTTTATTCCAACCTATTTGTGGTCCCCAAAAAGGAGGACAAATTTCGCCCAATCCTGGATCTCAAAAGATTGAATCGGCATGTCCATGCCTGAAAGTTTCGCATGGAGTCGCTTCGCTCTGTTGTGGCAGCCCTGTCGCAGAACGATTTTTTGGTGTCAATCGACATTCGCGACGCTTATTTGCACGTTCCAATCGGAAGGGCTCACCAACGTTTCCTTCGTTTTGCCATAGGTCAGGACCATTACCAGTTTGTAGCTCTGTCATTCGGGTTGGCCTCAGCGCCCAGAGTTTTTACAAAAATTCTGGCGCCTCTCATGGCGATTCTTCGAAGACAGGGGTTACGATTCTCCCTACCTGGACGACCTTCTAATTGTGGCGTCTTCAAAGGAGGAGGCGGTAACTGCTCGCAATCTAGCCCTTCAACTCCTGGAGGATTTCGAGTGGTTGGTCAATTGGGAGAAGTCGTCTCTGGAACTGTCGCAGTCAATCCTGTTTTTGGGGATGCATTTCGACACGGTACGAGCAGTGGTGTCACTGCCTCCGGACAAGCAAGCATGTCTCCTTCGACATGCACGGGCTATGAGGTCTTCGACAACAATGTCTCTTCGAAGCTGTATGCGCCTTCTGGGTTGATGGTGGCGTCCATGGAAGCACTTCCGTTTGCCCAGTTTCATTCCAGGACCCTCCAAAGGTTCATTCTGAGCCGTTGGATCGATCACAGGTTTCACTGGATTGCAGTGTTATCATCTCCCACAGGGTACGAGAGTCTCTAGGATGGTGGATACGTCCGAAAGAGTTATCCCTGGGAAGTCCTTCCTCCCTCCGAAGTGGTCGGTCATAACCACCGATGCCAGCCTGGCGGCTGGGGGGTGTCTGGAACAATCTCTGGACTCAGGGAGTATGGTCGTCGGAAGAGTCGGCCTTACCGATCAACATCCTGGAGTTGAGGGCGATTTTCCTTTGCCTCCAACACTTGTCGGTCCCTTTAAGAGGTCTACCTGTCCGAGTGCAAACAGACAATGCGACGGCGGTCGCTTATATCAATCACCAAGGCGGGACAAGGAGTTCCAGGCTCATGGTGGAGGTATCTCGGATCCTGGTATGGGCAGAGACCAGAGTACCAGCCATCTCTGCGATCCACATTCCAGGAGTTCAGAATATCACGGCGGACTTTCTAAGTCGCGAGAAGATGGATTCCGGAGAATGGAGTCTTCATCCGGAAATTTTGCACTGCTGTGCTCCCGTTGGGGAACCCCCAAGTGGATCTGATGGCATCCAGGTACAATGCCAAGTTACCGACTTTCATGTCCAGGTACAAGGATCCGAAGGCTGTAGCGGTGGATGCTCTAGTGGCTCCGTTGGACCAATTTGAGCTAATCTATGTGTTTCCGCCGATTTCCTTACTTCCTCTGGTACTACGTCGGATCAGACTGGAGAGAATCTCGGCTATATTGATAGCTCCAGATTGGCCAAGGAGGACGTGGTTCTCGACTCTGGTGTCGTTCCTGGCAGCGCCGCCATTTCCACTTCCTCTTCGCCCGGACCTGTTAACCCAAGGGCCCGTTCGTCATCCAGACCTGAAGTCTCTGCGTTTGACGGCGTGGCTCTTGAGACCGAAATATTGACCCGTCAAGGTTTTTCAGCTGAAGTCATTGCCACTCTGCGAGCTGCCAGAGGTCCGGCTACTACAAGGATTTACCACAAGACTTGGAAGCCTTCTTTCGTGGTGTTCGGGTTCTTCAAGGAACCCGAGGATTTTTTCCATTCCCAATTTGTTGGCCTTCCTGCAGTTCGGGCTGGACAAGGGTTTGGCAGTGAGCACGCTGAGGGGTCAGGTTTCTGCCCTGTCCTTGCTGTTCCGGAAGGCTATCGCCTCGCGTAGGGACGTGCGTTCCTTTTTTCGCGGAGTAACCCGCCAGTTTCCGCCGCGGAAGGCGCCTGTGTCTCCTTGGCGTCTCAATCTTGTTTTGGAGGCTCTTCAACACGGCCTTTTGAGCCTATGGACTCTGTTAGTCTTTCTTTGCTCTCTTGGAAAGTTGCTTTTCTAGTGGCGATCACTTCTTTGAGAAGGGTTTCTGAGTTGGCGGCTCTTTCTTGCTCGCCTCCCTTCCTGGAGTTTCATCCGGATCGCGTAGTGCTTTGCACACGGGGCGATTTCCTGCCTAAGGTGGTGTCGCAATTTCATGTTAACCAGGATATTGTGTTGCCTCTCTTTGTCCGGGCCGAGAATACGAAGGAACGGGCCTTGCACACATTGGATTTGGTGCGGGCTTTGAAGTTCTATTTGTCTGTTACCCAAGGTTTTCGGAAGTCGGACTCTTTGTTTGTGATTCCAGCAGGTCGTCGACGTGGTCAACGAGCCTCCAAGGATTCTATAGCTCGTTGGATCCGGTCGGCCATTTTGGAGGCTTACCGACTTAAGGGCGAACCTTGCCCGATTAAGGTTCGAGCTCATTCCACAAGAGCTGTGGGCTCATCGTGGGCTTTTCATCAAGGGGCTTCAGCAGCTGAACTCTGACGGGCGGCGACCTGGCGCTCCGTTCACACCTTTACAAAATTTTATAAGGTGGACGTTAGTGCTTCCGCTGATGCGGCCTTAGGACGTAGGGTCCTGCAGGCGGCAGTAGTTTAAAGTTTTTTGTTAACTTGTTTTTTAGCGCTGGTTGCACATTTTCTTAGGTTGTTGGGTTCTGCCTTTTCTGTTTTTTTCCCACCCTTAGTTTTTGGACTGCTTTGGGACGTCCCACTAGTAATGACTAATGTGTCTCTCTTCCTTCCATCTGCTGCTGAAAGACGGATTTTGGTAAGAACTTACCTGTAAAATCCTTTTCAGCGAAGGAAGGAAGAGAGACACAGCTCCCTCCCATGGCAGAAGTGTGTTGTTGTTTTCAGATGCGGCGTGACCCTTCTCTGATAGCGATTATCTGGGCTGAGGTCGGCGCGCTAAGGCTCTGTTCCAGCATCGCCAGCTCATCGCAGTGGTCAGGTCCAGTGAGTAGTACCTAGAACTGTGTGGTTTCTTTCTGTTGCATGCATAACCTGTATTATTGTCTTTTCTCTGAAGTCCTGAAGTCAACGAGCTTCCAAGGACTCTATAGCTCGTTGGATTCGGTCGGCCATTTTGGAGGCTTACCGACTTAAAGGCGAACCTTGCCCGATTAAGATTTGAGCTCACTCCACGAGGGCTGTGGCTTCATCGTGGGCCTTTCATCAAGGGGCCTCGGCAGCTCAGCTCTGCCGGGCGGCGACCTGGCGCTCCGTCCACACGTTTACAAAGTTTTATAAGGTGTACGTCAGTGCTTCCGCTGATGCGGCCTTAGGACGTAGTGTCCTGCAGGCGGCTGTAGTTTAAAGTGCTAGTTAACTTGTATTTGGCGCCTGTTGCGCATTTATCAAGGTTGTTGGGATTCTGCCTCTTTTGTTTTTTTTCCACCCTTAATTTTTGGACTGCTTTGGGACGTCCCACTAGTAATGACTAGTGTGTCTCCTTTCCTTCCGTTCTGCTGCTGAAAGACGGATTTTGGTAAGAACTTACCTGTAAAATCCTTTTCAGCAAAGGAAGGAAAGGAGACACAGCTCCCTCCCATGGCAGAAGTGTGTTGTTGTATTTGCAGATGCGGCGTGACCCTCCTCTGATAGCGATTATCTGGGCTGAGGTCGACGCACTAAGGCTCTGTTCCAGCATTGCCAGCTCATCGCAGTGGTCAGGTCCAGTGAGTAGTACCTGGAACTGTGTTTTTTTTTGCCTAAATGCATGCATAACCTGTATTGTCTTTTCTCTGAAGTCCTTCAGAAGGGGATATGTTGCTCCGCTGGTGATATTGCTCTTCCTTAAGCTTGTGTACGACTGGAGAGCTGAGTAGGAGGAGCCCGAGCTGGAGGGGCCGGTCAACACTCTTTTTAATCTGAGGTGTCTATCTCATCTGGGCTCCGCCTACCCACTAGTTATGACTAGTGTGTCTCCTTTCCTTCCTTCGCTGAAAAGGATTTTACAGGTAAGTTCTTACCAAAATCCGTCTTTCACCTGTGGCAAATTTGTTTGCATGGGCTGCTATTTACTTATTCTTGATCACCGTTTGTAAATAACTTTTTACTATTATTCATCCGACACTTGCTGCCGCTAATAACAGTAACCACATGAGCGGATGATCGGGGTATTTCTCCCCCGCCGCCTGCACTGTAACTAAATAAATGAATGAAAGTCCCGACATGGGTTCCCCCTATTTTCTTTAAACCCTTTCTGCCATCAGACGTACTATTCTGTCCTTGTGCCCTGGGACTTAATTCCCAAGGACGGGATAGCATGTCATATGCGATCAGCTGCGCTTCCAAGGGGAGGGCAGCTGATCGCGGCTGGGTGTCGGCTAATTAAAACAGCTGACACCTGGCACTATGTGCCAGGAGCGGTAACGGACACATTAACACAAACATGATCACAGTGTACCGGGGGCACATGGAAGCATCGCGCAGGGATGGGGCTCCCTGCATGCTTCCTTGAGACCCTCAGAGTAGTGTGATGTGATCGCGCTGTTCCGAGGCCCTCCTCCCTGCAGGACCCCAGATCCAAGATGGCCGAACAGTCCTTCCGGGTTCTGCAGGGAGGCGGCCTCCTCAGTGCCTCCTGAGAGTAGGCGCTGAGAGCCTGCTGCACTGCCTGTGAGATCGCCGATCTGACAGTGCTGTGCACAGTGTCAGATCAGCGATCTAACGCTATACAGTGATGTCCCACCCTGGGACAAAGTAAAAAAATTAAAAATAACGTGTAAAAAAATTCCTAAATAAAGGAAAAAATGTTCCCCAATAAATTCATTTCTTCATGTAAGTAAAAAAAATGATAAAAGTACACATATTTAGTATCGCTGCCTCCGTAACGACTCACCCTTTAAAACTGTCCCATTAGTTAGCCCCTTTAGTGAACCCCTTAAAAAAACAAGGCAAAAAACCTATGATTTATCATCATGCCGCCACAAAAAAGTGGAATAACACACAATCAAAAAGACGGATATAAATAAACATGGTACCGCTGAAAACATCATCCTGTCCCGCAAAAAACGAGCCGCCATACAGCATCATCTGCGAAAAAATAGTTATAGCTCGCAGAATAAAGCGATGCAAAAATTAGTTTTTATATATAATGGTTTTTATTGTATAAAAGCGCAAAAACATTAAAAAATGATATAAATGAGATGTCACTGTGATCGTACTAACCCGAAGAATAAAACTTTTATCAATTTTACCATACGCAGGACGGTTTAAACGCCCCCCCAAAATAAATTCATGAATTGCTGTTTTTTGTTCATTCTGCCTCCCAAAAATCGTAATAAAAAGCGATCAAAAAATGTGATGTGCCCGAAAATGGTACCAATAAAAATGTCAACTCGTCCCGCCAAAAATAATACTTCATATGACTCTGTGTTTACAAAATAAGAAAAAAATATAGCTCTCAAAATGTGATAATGTAAAAACTATTTTTTGCATTTAAAACGTGTTTTAGCGTGTGACAGCTGCCAAACATAAAAACCCGCTATAAATAGAAAATCAACCCCCCTTTATCACCCTCTTAACCCCTTCACGAACCATGACGCCTACGTTGGCGTCATGAAAACCTGTGCCATCCCGACCCATGACGCCAACGTAGGCTTCATGCTATAAATCATGTTCCTGCGGGTCGGGTGACCGGGGTCACTGAAAGGTCACCCGACCCGCAGGCACAGGACCCTTAGTGCATCACCACAGGGGGGTTGGCTTAACCCCTACGTGGCTACGATCGCTCTGATTGGCTGTTAAAAGTGAAACAGCCAATCAGAGCGATTTGTAATATTTCACCAATGAAACTAGTGAAATATTACAATCCAGCCATGGCCGATGCTGCAATAGCATCTGCCATGGCTGGACACCGCGATCTGACCCCCCCACATCGAGTCACGGCGGTGATCGGCCGCCGCCACCGAAAGATGGCGGTGACTAATCACCGCCGTCACTATCTGCTCTCCTGCTCATGTGATCCGCTGCCCCCACCTTCCGATCCCCCCCTCACCTTCCGACCCCCCTACTCACCTCTCCCGGTCCACCGATGTCCCTGGATCCGTCCCGGCGGCTGCCCGGGATTCTTCATGGGTGCCGCCATTTTGGAAAATGGCGGGCGCATGCGCAGTGCCCCCGCCGGCCGGCGCATGCGCAGTGCGCCCTCCAGTGTATAAAAATTTATTTTGATCACTGTGATAAACTGTCACAGTGATCAAAATAAAAAAAAGTAAATGAATCCCCCCTTTATCATCAGTAGGGACAATTAAAAAAAATAAAGATTTTGTTTCTGATCCGCAGCTGATTTTGCTGCTGATCCGCGGCGGATTTTGCTGCTGATCCACGGCTGATTTTTCTGGGCATCAGCGGCCTATTTTGCTGCGCATCCGCGATGGATATTGCTGCGGATCCGCGGCAGATTTTGCTGCTGATCCGCGGCGGATTTTGCTGCTGATCCGCAGCGGATTTGGCGCTGCGGATCCACAGCAGATCCAGAAACCATGTACAGTACAATGCAAATAAATGGTTAAAAAAAAGCTGTGCACATGCGGATTTGCTGCGGTTTTAAATCCGCAGAATGTCAATTCTTTGTGCAGATTCCGCAGCGGTTTTACACCTATTCCATTATAGGTGTAAATCCGCAGGGAAAAACCGCAGCAAATACGCGCTAAATTCGCAGGTAAAACGCAGGTCATTTTACCTGCGGATTTAATAAAAATCCGCAAGTGAATCTGCAACGTGTGCACGGGGTCTCAGGGTTAGGGTTAGGCTGGGTTCATATTGCATTATGGCAGTCCGTTAGATGGACTGCGTTTCACCGCGGTGTAACGCAGTCCGTTAACGCTGCCATTCACCCCATTTGTGTGCGCATCGCAACGCATGCCGTAAAGCGGCATACGTTCGTGACGTGCCGTCATTCAGTGACGGAGCCTCGGACACGGGCTGCAGCGTCTGGTCTCCGTCACCTCTAGCACAGATGAATCATCTGCTGATTCATCTGCGCTAGCGGGTATAGCATAACACGATCGCGTTATGCTATACCGTTACCAGCCTGTCAACGCTATGTGTATAACGGGCTGGTAAAACGCAATATGAACCCAGCCTTAGGGTTAGAACTAGGGTTAGGGTTAGCATTAGGGTTAGAATTAGGGTTAACCCCTCTCTGACATTAGACGTACTATCCCGTCCATAAAACCCGTGCCATTCTGCCCATGGACGGGATAGTACGTCATAGGCGATCAGCTGCGCTCCTGAGTGGAGCGCAGCTAATCGCCGCCGGGTGTCAGCTGATTATCACAGCTGACACCCGTGACTGTGTGTCAGGAGCGGTCACGGACCGCTCCCGGCACATTAACCCCTAGCACACCGCGATCAAACATGATCGCGGTGTACTGGGGGCACAGGGGAGGATCGCGAAGGGTGGGGGCTCCCTGCGCGCCCCCCTGAGACCCTCATACCAGCGCGATGTGATCGCGCTGTTCTGAGGGCTTCCTCCCTCCCAGGACCCGGATCCAAGATGGCGCCGGGGTCCTGGAGGGAGGCGGCTACCTCAGTGCCTGCCGAGAGCAGGCACTGAGAAGCCTGCATCTATGCCTGTGCGATCGCTGGTGTGACAGAGTGCTGTGCACACTGTCACACCAGCGATCTGATAAAATACTGTGATGTCCCACCCTGGGACAAAGTAAAAATGTTAAAAAAGTAAAAATAAACATGTGTAAAAAAAAAAAATCCAAAATAAAAAAAAAAAAAATATTCCCCAATAAATTCATTTTTTCCTGTAAATAAAAAAAAAAAAACAATAAAAGTACACATATTTGGTATCGCCGCGTCCGTAACGACCCCCCCTATAAAACTTTCCCACTAGTTAACCCCTTTAGTGAACCCCTTAAAAAAAAAATAACCAAGCAAAAAATCAATGCTTTATCATCATACCGCCGAACAAAAAGTGGAATAACGCGCGATCAAAAAGACCTATATAAATAAACATGGTACCGCTGAAAACGTCATCTTGTCCCGCAAAAAACGAGCCGCCATACAGCATCATCAGCGAAAAAATAAAAAAGTTATAGCTCGCAGAATAAAGCGATGCAAAAATAATTATTTTTTATATAAAATTGTTTTTATTCTATAAAAGCGCCAAAACATAAAAAAATTATATAAATGAGGTATCGCCATAATCGTATTGACCCGAAGAATAAAACTGCTTTATCAATTTTACCACACGCGGAACAATAAAAACGCCTCCCCCAAAAGAAATTCATGAATTGCTGATTTTTGTTCATTCTAACCTCCCAAAAATCGAAATAAAAAGCGATCAAAAAATGTCACCTGCTCAAAAATGGTACCAATAAAAACGTCACCTCGTACCGCAAAAAATAAGACCTCACATGACTCTGTGGGCCAAAATATGCAAAAATTATAGCTCTCAAAATGTGGCGATGCAAAAAACTATTTTTGCAATAAAAAGCGTCTTTTAGCGTGACAGCTGCCAATCATAAAAACCCGCTATAAATAGTAAATCAAACCCCCCTTTATCACCCCCTTAGTTAGGGAAAAATAATAAAATTAAAAAAATGTATTTATTTCCATTTTCCCATTAGGGTTAGGGTTAGGGTTGCGGCTAAAGTTAGGGTTAGGGTTGGCGCTAAAGTTAGGATTAGGGTTAGGGTTGGGATTAGGGGTGTGTTAGGGTTAGGTTTGTGGTTAGGGTTGGGACTAGGGTTAGGGGTGTGTTGGGGTTAGGGTTGGAGTTAGAATTGGGGGGTTTCCGCTGTTTAGGCACATCAGGGGCTCTCCAAATGTGACATGGCGTCTGATCTCAATTCCAGCCAATTCTGCGTTGAAAAAGTCAAACGGTGCTCCTTCACTTCTGAGCTCTACCATGCGTCCAAACAGTAGTTTATCCCCACATATGGGGTATCAGCGTACTCTGGACCCCAAGAGTTATTGTGCAATTTGTCCTATTTCTTCTGTTACCCTTGGGAAAATAAAAAACTGGGGGCGAAAATATCATTTTTTGTACAAAAAAAATTATTTTTTTGTTTTTACGGCTGTACATTATAAACTTATGTGAAGCACTTGGGGCTTCATAGCGCTCACCACACACCTAGATAAGTTCCTTGTGGGGTCTATTTTCCAAAATGGGGTCACTTGTTAGGAATTTCCACTGTTTAGGCGCATCAGGGGCTCTCCAAATGCGACATGACGCCCCCAGACCATTCCATCAAAGTCTGCAATCCAAAACGTCACTACTTCCCTTCCGAGCCCCAACGTGTACCCATACAGTAGTTTTCTCCCACATATTGGGTATCAGCATACTAAGGACAAATTGGGCAACAACTTTTGGGGTCCAATTTCTCCTGTTACCCTTGTAAAAATAAAATATTGGGGCGAAAAAATCATTTTTGCAAAAAAAAAAAGATTTTTTTATTTTTACGGCTGTGCGTTATAAACTTCTGTGAAGCACTTCGGGGTTCAAAGTGCTCACCACACATCTAGATAAGTTCCTTGTGGGGTCTATTTTCCAAAATGGGGTCACTTGTGAGGGGTTTCCACTGTTTAGTCGCATCAGGGGCTCTCCAAATGCCACATGACGCACCCAGCCCATTCCATCAAAGTCTGCAATCCAAAACGTCACTACTTCCCTTCCGAGCCCCGACGTGTGCCCATACAGTAGTTTTCGCCCACATATTGGGTATCAGTGTACTCAGGACAAATTGGACAACAACTTTTGCGTTCCAATTTCTTCTGTTACCCTTGTGAAAATAAAATATTGGGGGTGAAAAAATCATTTTTGTAAAAAAAAAAATATATATTTTACGGCTGTACGTTATAAACTTTAGTGAAACACCTGGGGGTTCAAAGTTCTCACCACACATCTAGATAAGTTCCTTGAGGAATCTAGTTTCCAAAATGGTGTCATTTATGGGGGTTTCCACTGTTTAGGCAGATCAGGAGCTCTCCAAACACGACATGGCGACCAGCCAATTCTGCGTTGAAAAAGTCAGACGGCGCTCCTTCCCTTCCAAACTCTGCCATGCACCCAAACAGTGGTTTACCCCCACATATGGGGTATCAGCACACTCAGGACAAATTGCACAATAACTTTTGGAGTCTTGTTACCCTTGGAAAAATAAAAATTGGGGTGAAAAGATCATTTTTGTGGAAAAAATATGATTTTTAAATTTTACGGCTCTACGTTATAAACTTGTGTGAAGCACTTGGGGGTTCAAATTGCTCATCAAAAATCTAGATAAGTTCCTTAGGGGGTCTAGTTTCCCAAATGGGGTCATTTGTGGGGGGTTTCCACTGTTTAGGCACATCCGGGCTCTCCAAATGCAACATGGCATCCAAACTCAATTCCAGCCAATTTTGGTTGGAAAAAGTCAAATGGTGCTCCTTCCATTCCGAGCTCTGCCGTGCGCCCAAACAGTGGTTCCCCCCCACATATGGGGTATCAGCGTACTCAGAACAAATTGTACAACAACTTATGTGGTCCAATTTCTCCTGTTACCCTTGGGAAAATAAAAAATTAGTGACTAAAAGATAATTTTTGTGGGAAAAAAATAGGATTTTTTATTTTCATGCCCGGGCATTATAAACTTGTGTGAAGCACTTGGGGGTTCAAAGTGCTCACCAAAGATCTAGATAAGTTCCTTAGGGGGTCTAGTTTCCAAAATGGGGTCACTTGTGGGGGGTTTCCACTGTTTAGGCTCATCTGGGGCACTGCAAACGGAACATGACCCCCATTAACGTCTGCATTCTAAAACGTTACTACTTCCTTTCCAAGCCCTGCCGTGCGCCCAAACAGTTTCCCCTCCCCACCTATGGGGTATCAGCGTACTCATGACAAATTGGACAACAACTTTTGGGGTCCAATTTCCTTGGGAAAATTCAAAAATTTGGGACTAAAAAATCATTTTTGTGGAAAATTGATTTTTTTTTTTTCACACCCAGGCTTTATAAACTTTTGTGAAACACTTGAGGGTTCAAAGTGCTCACAACAGATCTAGATAAGTACCTTAGGGGGTCTAGTTTCCAAAATGGTGTCACTTGTGGGGGTTTCCACTGTTTAGGCGCATCAGGGGCTCTCCAAACGCGACATGGCATCCAATCTAAATTCCAGCCAATTTTAGTTTGAAAAAGTCAAACGTCACTCCTTCCCTTACGAGCTCTGCCGTGTGCCCAAACAGTGGTTTTCCCCCACATATGGGGTATTGGCGTACTCAGGAGAAATTGCATAACAACTTTATCTGTCCATTTTCTCCTTTTACCCTTGTGAAAATAAAAAAAAAGTTTGTAAAAGATCATTTTTATGGCTAAAAAGTAAAATATTCATTTTTTCCTTCCACGTTGCTTTAGTTACTGTGAAGCACCTGAAGGGTTAATAAACTTCTTGAATGTGGTTTTGAGTACCTTGAGGGGTGCAGTTTTTAGAATGGTGTCACTTTTGGGTATTTTCTGCCATATAGACCCCTCAAAGTGACTTCAAATGTGAGGTGGTCCCTAAAAAAATGGCTTTGTAAATTTTGTTGTAAAAATGAGAAATCGCTGGTCAACTTTTAACCCTTATAACTTCCTAACAAAAAAAAAATTTGGTTCCAAAATTGTGCTGATGTAAAGTAGACATGTGGGAAATGTTATTTCTTAACTATTTTGTGTGATACATTTCTCTGTTTTAAGGGAATAAAAATTCAAAGTTTGAAAATTGCAAAATTTTCAAAATTTTTGCCATATTTGCGTTTTTTTTCATAAATAAATGCAAGTTATATGGAAGAAATTTTACCACTATCATGAAGTACAATATGTCACGAGAAAACAATCTCAGAATCGCGAAGATCCGTTGAAGCGTTCCAGAGTTATAACCTCATAAAGAGACAGTGGTCAGAATTGTAAAAATTGGCCCGGTCATTAACGTGCAAACCACCCTTGGGGGTGAAGGGGTTAAGGTTAGAATTAGGGTTAGAGTTGGAATTTGGGTTAGGGTTGGAATTTGGGTTAGGGTTGGAATTTGGGTTAAGGTTGGAATTTGGGTTAGGGTTGGAATTAGGGTTAG
Source organism: Oophaga sylvatica (assembly GCA_033576555.1). Taxonomy (NCBI): domain Eukaryota; kingdom Metazoa; phylum Chordata; class Amphibia; order Anura; family Dendrobatidae; genus Oophaga; species Oophaga sylvatica. Next base: position 300,293,422 of record JARQOD010000003.1, on the reverse strand, counting down.
GGTTGGAATTAGGGTTAGGCTTGTGGTTAGGTTTATGGTTAGAGTTGGGATTAGGGTTAGGGGTGTGTTGGGGTTAGGGTTTGTATTAGGGTTAGGTGTGTGTAGGGGTTAGGGTTGGGGTTAGGGGTGTGTTGCGGTTAGGGTTGGAGTTAGAATTGAGGGGTTTCCACTATTTAGGCACATCAGGGGTCTCCATACGCGACATGGCGCCACCATTGATTCCTGCAAATTTTGCGTTCAAAAAGTTAAACAGTGCTCCCTTTATTCCAAGCCCCGACGTATGCCCAAACAGTGGTTTATCCCCACATATTGGGTATCAGCGTACTCGGGAAAAATTGCACAACAACTTTGGGGGTTCTAATTTCTCCTGTTAACATTTGGAAAAAAAATTGGGGCCCAAAAATTTTTTTTTTGGGAAAAAAAAAGATTTTATATTTTCACGGCTCTGCGTTATAAACTTCTGTGAAGGACTTGGAGATTCAAAGTGCTTACCACACATCTATAGGAGTTCCTTGGGGGATCTAGTTTCCAAAATGTGGTCACTTGTGGGAGTTTCTACTGTTTAGGCACATCAGGGACTCTGCAAACGTAACATGACGCCCGAAGACCATTCCATCAAGTGGGCATTTCAAAACGTCACTACTTCCCATCCGAGCCCCGACGTGTGCCCATACAGTAGTTTTCTCCCACATATGGGATATCAGCATACTCAGGACAAATTGGACAACAACTTTTGGGGTCTAATTTCTCATATTACCCTTGGGAAAATAAAAAAATTGGGGACTAAAAGATCCTTGTGGAAAAAATATGATTTTTTTTATTTTCATGCCCGGGCGTTAGAAACTTTTGTGTAGCCCTTGGGGTTCAAATTGCTCACCACACATCTAGATAAGTTCTTTGTGGGGTCTAGTTTCCAAAATGGGGTCACTTGTGGGGAGTTTCTACTGTTTAGGCACATCAGGGGCTCTGTAAACTTAACAAGATGCCCGCAGACCATTCCATCAAGTCGGCATTTCAAAGCGTCACTACATCCCTTCCGAGCCCTGACGTGTGCCCAAACAGTGGTTCCCCCCCACATATGGGGTGCTAGCATACTCAGGACAAACTGGACAACAACTTTTGGGGTCCAATTTCTCCTGTAACCATTGTGAAAATAAAAAATAGTGGGCTAAAAAATCATTTTTTGAGAAAAAAAATTATTTATTATTTTCACGGCTCTGCGTTATAAACTTCTGTGAAGCACCTGGGGGTTCAAAGTGCTCACTATGCATCTAGATAAGTTCCTTAGGGCGTCTAGTTTCCATAATGGGGTCACTTGTGGGGGAGCTCCAATGTTTAGGCACACAGGGACTCTCCAAATGCAACATGGCAACCGCTAAATATTCCAGCATATTTTCCATTCAAAAAGTCAAATGGCGCTCCTTCCCTTCTGAGCCCTGCCGTGCGCCCATACAGTGGTTTATGACCACATATGAGGTATCTGTGTACTCAGGAGAAATTGCCCAACAATTATTAAGATCCATTTTATCCTGTTGCCCATGTAAAAATGAAAAAATTGATGCTAAAAGAAAATTTGTGTTGGAAAAATTAAAATGTCAATTTTTTCCTTCCACGTTGCTTTAGTTCCTGTGAAGCACCTGAAGGGTTAATAATCTTCTTGAATGTAGTTTTGAGTAGCTTGAGGGGTGCAGTTCTTACAAAGGTGTCACTTTTGGGTATTTTCTGCCATATAGACCCCTCAAAGTGACTTCAAATGTGAGGTGGTCTCTAAAAAAAATGGTTTTGTAAATTTTGCTGTAAAAATGAGAAATCGCTGGTCAACTTTTAACCCTTATAACTTCCTAACAAAAAAAATGTTGTTCCCAAAATTGTGCTGATGTAAAGTAGACATGTGGGAAATGTTATTTATTAACTATTTTGTGTCACATAACTCTGGTTTAACATAATAATAATTAAAAATTTGAAAATTACAAAATTTTCGCCAAATTTCCATTTTTTTCACAAATAAACGCAAAAATTATCGACCTAAATTTACCACTAACGTGAAACCCAATATGTCACGAAAAAACAATCAGAATCGCTAGGATCCGTTGAAGCGTTCCTGAGTTATTACCTCATAAAGGGACACTGGTCAGAATTGCAAAAAATGGCAAGGTCTTTAAGGTTAAAATAGGCTGGGTCATGAAGGGGTTAATTTGGGAAAAATAAAAAAATAAAAATTACTTTTCAGCAGCAGATGGAAGGAAGAGAGACACACTAGTCATTACTAGTGAGTAGGCGGAGCCCAGATGGGATAGACACCTCAAATTAAAAATATTGTTGACCGGCCCCTCCAGCTCGGGCTCCTCCTACTCAGCTCTCCAGTCTAAAATTTGAGGTCAGAGAGGATAGTCGCTGCTGGAAGCAGCTCCACAGAAGAATTTTTTTTTATTTTCTTCGGACAAGAGACTTGGATCACCTGAAGTGGTCTAGAGGTCTCAGGGGTCTCAGCGCTGCTGGACCCCCACCTCTCCCTTGGCGGATCTGTATGGTGGTCCCTGCAGAACCCTGCCGGCCCGGGGGGATGAGGATGGCTTCCCTGGCGGGGACGCAAACCGCGCTGCTGGGGTCACTGCGTTCCCCGCCCTGGGGGGAAGCGATGGGCACAGCGCCACAAATCCCTGGGGGTCCCTGTGGCGCTCGGCTGGGTGAGTACTCCACATTTTAATGTGTTCGAGTGCTTCAGCGACTGCTGCTGTTACAGTGCATGATTGGTGACTGTGTTTTTTTGTCCGCAGGTTGATGCCTGCAGGACATGGGAGCGGGGACAGGAGCGGAGAACGGAGGAGTCCCGCGCTTTTTTTGAAGCCGGCGGGGGGCGTGGCTTACCGCTTCCCGGGCAGGAAGCGCTTCTGAAACGCGAGATCTCCTCTGCACTTCTCTTCCGGCTCTCTCCTTCAGCGCGGCGGCCATTACAAGCTTCGGGCTCCTCACTCTCCGCTCCTCCCGTACTAAGAAGAGAACAGCACCGCGATCAGCTCAGTGAGTCGCTTCTGCCTAGCGGGCAGAAGCTTAAAAACCCCCTCACCCCCGCAGCGCAGGACTCTTACTGCCACACTGAACGCCGCTAAGGATCACGATAGCGACGTTTTTAACGTCACATAAGCGTGCATTGAGATGTGCAAAATAGCGCAATATTTTAGCGATTTTTTTTTTGTTTAGTGTGCCATACCATCTGTCTGCGCCTGCTACCTAATAAGAGGCACCTGGGGCTCGCACACCCTTTAAATTAATACGGGTTGTGGGGAGTTTCTGTGACATTAACCCCTTAGGCGGTTAACCCTTAATTGGGGGACAGCTGGGGTAGCTCTCTCTTTAAGAGCTTAACCCTTCAGCGTTTGTTTTGCTTCTTTAAGAAACCACACCGTTCTGGTTACTGACAGGTTTAACCTGCCATATACTGTGTGAGGACATGTCAGATCAGGACCCAGGTGCGGACCGTTCCCCAGATCCGCTACAGGATCAGTCTCGCGTATCTGACACGCAGACCTCGACTGCGTCAAGCGCAGCAGTCGGAGGCCCCAGTACGTCAAAATGGAGGCCCTCACTCGTTCTATTGATGGCCTGTCTAACCTCATAGGTTATTGGGTGTCAGCCAGATCTTCTCATAGCAGGAAGCGACACAGGCCGGTGCCTTCCTACCCACGTAGCGACTCGGAGATCTCTGGTATGGAGGGTTCCCCTTCAAGTTCGGAAGAGAGGTCCGATTCGGATAAAGAGGATCGCCAAAGGCACTCTACCTCTTTTTCGGGCCGTGTAGAAGCTTTTATTGAAGCTATGAGGGAGGCGTTACAGTTACCGGAGGAAGTAACTACACGTCCTGGTAAGTCGGCCCGGATGTTTCAGGAGTCGCATAGGTCGCTTTCGACCTTACCATCCCTGGATGAGCTTAATGAGGCAGTGGAGAAGGAGTGTCTGTGTCCAGACAAACGTTTTCAGGGGACACTCCTTTTTGAGTCACTGTATCTGTGTGCTACGGAGTTGGTTGATAATTGGATTCCTTCTCCTGAAGTGGATGTTCCTTTATCCCAGCTTAGCAAATCCTCATTACTTCCTGTTAAAGGGAAGGCGAGTCTGCAGGACCCGCTGGACAGAAAAACGGAGATGGCGGCAAAATCCATCTACGAGGCCGCGGGTCATGGTTTCAGAGCAATGCTAGGATCCATGTGTACTTATAAAGCTTCTCTGATCTGGTTGGACCGTCTATGGAGGAAATATCCGTTATCCAAGGAAGATGGACTTTTCGAATTGTTGGAGAATGCAATTCGGTATGGCTATGATGCAGGTCTGGATACTGCGTCACTGCTGTCCAGGACACAATCCTCGGCGGTCACAGTCAGGAGAGCACTGTGGCTTAGACAGTGGACCGGGGATGCAATTTCCAAGCAAGGTTTGCTGTCTTTGGCTTACAAGGGTGGTCAGCTATTTGGATCTGACCTCACGGAGTTGATTGCCAAGGCAAAGGCAAAAGAAGCAGCTTTACCGCAGCGAAGAACTGTGGCTTCTACGTCTGGCAGGCCTACTACCGGTAGTAGTCGGCGGTCCTTTCGGTCCAGGGGACGGTTCAGTCAACCATCTTGGGGATCGGGTCGTCCCTATTTTTCAGGAAAAAAGACCTCCCAGAAATCCCGCACTCCCTGGAAACAAAGTTTCCGTCAAGACAAGCGGGAATCTGACAAAAAGCCCGCTAAGGCGGATTGACGCCAGGGTCCCACTCGAGGGCTCTCGAGTGGGGGGTCGCCTGCTCCAATTCAAATTGACTTGGGTTTCCCGCGTTTCGGACTCCTGGGTGACGCGGGTTGTGTTGGCAGGCTACTTCATAGAGTTTTCTTCTCGACCCCCGAACAGTTTTTGCCAATCTCGCATTCCGTCAGAGCCCGAGCTATGTGCCGCTCTACTGCGAGAGGTCGACTCTCTTCTGCAGAAGGGTGTGGTAGTACCGGTTCCGCCAGAGGACAGGGGAAGAGGGTTTTATTCCAACCTCTTTGTGGTCCGAAAAAGGAGGACAAATTTCGCCCCATCCTGGATCTCAAAAGATTGAATCGGCATGTCCACACCCGAAAATTTCGCATGGAGTCGCTTCGCTCCGTTGTGGCAGCCTTGTCGCAGAACGACTTTTTGGTGTCAATCGACATTCGCGACGCTTATTTACACGTTCCAATCGTAAGGGCTCACCAACGCTTCCTTCGTTTTGCCATAGGCCAGGACCATTACCAGTTTGTGGCTCTGCCATTCGGGTTGGCCTCAGCGCCCAGAGTTTTTACAAAAATTCTGGCGCCTCTCATGGCGATTATTCGAAGACAGGGGGTCACGATTCTTCCCTACCTGGACGACCTTCTGATTGTGGCGTCTTCCAAGGAGGAGGCGGTAACTGCTCGCAATCTATCCCTTCAGCTCCTGGAGGACTTCGGGTGGCTGGTCAATTGGGAGAAGTCGTCTCTGGAACTGTCGCAGTCAATCCTATTTTTGGGGATGCACTTCGACACGGTACGAGCAGTGGTATCCCTGCCCCCAGACAAGCAAGCATGTCTTTTTCGACATGCACAGGTTATGAAGTCTTCGACAGCAATGTCCCTTCGAAGCTGTATGCACTTTCTGGGTTTGATGGTGACGTCCATGGAAAGCAATTCCGTTTGCCCAGTTTCATTCCAGGGCCCTCCAAAGGTTCATTCTGAACCGCTGGGATCGGTCGCAGGCTTCGCTGGATTGCAGTGTCATCATCTCCCACAGGGTACGAGAGTCTCTGGGACGGTGGTTACGTCCGGAAGCGCTATCCCTGGGGAAGTCCTTCCTTCCTCCGAAGTGGTCGGTCATAACCACAGATGCCAGCCTGACGGGCTGGGGGGGTGTCTGGAACGATCTCTGGACTCAGGGATTATGGTCGGAGGAGGAGTCTGTCTTGCCGATCAACATCCTGGAATTGAGGGCGATTTTCCTTTGCCTCCAACACTGGACAGTCCCTTTGAGCGGTCTGCCAGTCCGAGTGCAGACAGACAATGCGACGGCGGTCGCATATATCAACCACCAAGGCGGGACAAGGAGTTCCAGGCTCATGGTGGAGGTATCTCGGATCCTGGTATGGGCAGAGACCAGAGTACCAGCCATCTCTGCGATCCACATTCCAGGAGTTCAGAATATCACGGCGGACTTTCTCAGTCGCGAGAAGATGGATCCCGGGGAATGGAGTCTTCATCCGGAAATTTTTGCACTGCTGTGCTCCCGTTGGGGAACTCCCCAAGTGGATCTGATGGCATCCAAGTTCAATGCCAAGTTACCGACTTTCATGTCCAGGTACAAGGATCCGAAAGCTGTGGCGGTGGATGCTCTAGTGGCTCCATTGGACCAATTCGAGCTAGTCTATGTGTTCCCGCCGATTTCCTTACTTCCTCTGGTGCTACGTCGGATCAGGCTGGAGAGAATCTCGGCTATGTTGATAGCCCCAGATTGGCCAAGGAGGACGTGGTTCTCGACACTGGTGTCGCTCCTGGCAGCGCCGCCATTTCCACTTCCTCTTCGCTCGGACCTGTTAACCCAAGGGCCCGTTCGTCATCCGGACCTGAAGTCTCTGCGTTTGACGGCGTGGCTCTTGAGACCGAAATATTGACCCGTCAAGGTTTTTCAGCCGAAGTCATTGCCACTTTGCGAGCTGCCATAGGTCCGGCTACTACTAGGATTTATCACAAGACTTGGGAAGCCTTCTTTTCGTAGTGTTCGGGTTCTTCAAGGAACCCGAGGATTTTTTCCATTCCCAATTTGTTGGCTTTTCTGCAATTCGGGCTGGACAAGGGTTTGGCAGTAAGCACCCTGAAGGGTCAGGTTTCTGCTCTGTCCTTGCTGTTTCGGAAGGTTATCGCCTCGCGTAGGGACGTGCGTTCCTTTTTTCGAGGAGTAACCCGTCAGTTTCCGCCGCGGAAGGCGCCTGTGTCTCCTTGGCGGCTCAATCTTGTTTTGGAGGCTCTTCAACACGGGCCTTTTGAGCCTATGGATTCCGTTAACCTTTCGTTGCTTTCTTGGAAGGTTGCCTTCCTGGTGGCGGTCACCTCTTTGAGAAGGGTTTCTGAGTTGGTGGCTCTTTCTTGCTCGCCGCCTTTTCTGGAGTTTCACCCGGATCGATTAATACTTCGCACACGGGGTGATTTTCTACCTAAGGTGGTGTCACAATTTCATGTTAACCAGGATATTGTGTTGCCCTCACTCTGTCCGGGGCCGAGGAATGCGAAGGAATGAGCATTGCACTCATTGGATTTGGTGCGGGCTTTGAAGTTCTATTTGTCTGTTACCCAAGGTTTTCGGAAGTCGGACTCTCTGTTTGTGATTCCAGCAGGTCGTCGACGTGGTCAACGAGCTTCCAAGGATTCTATAGCTCGTTGGATCCGGTCGGCCATTTTGGAGGCTTACCGACTTAAGGGCGAACCTTGCCCGATTAAGGTTCGAGCTCACTCCACGAGAGCTGTGGGCTCATCGTGGGCTTTCCATCAAGGGGCTTCGGCAGCTCAGCTCTGCCGGGCTGCGACCTGGCGCTCTGTCCACACCTTTACAAAATTTTATAAGGTGGACGTTAGTGCTTCCGCTGATGCGGCCCTAGGACGTAGGGTCCTGCAGGCGGCTGTAGTTTAAAGTTCTCGTTAACTTATGTTTTAGCGCTAATTGCACATTTTCTTAGGTTGTTCGGTTCTGCCTTTTCTGTTTTTTTCCCACCCTTAATTTTTGGACTGCTTTGGGACGTCCCATAGTAATGACTAATGTGTCTCTCTTCCTTCCATCTGCTGCTGAAAGACGGATTTTGGTAAGAACTTACCTGTAAAATCCTTTTCAGCGAAGGAAGGAAGAGAGACACAGCTCCCTCCCATGGCAGAAGTGTGTTGTTGTGTTTTCAGATGCGGCGTGACCCTTCTCTGATAGCAATTATCTGGGCTGAGGTCGACGTGCTACGGCTCTGTTCCAGCATTGCCAGCTCATCGCAGTAGTCAGGTCCAGTGAGTAGTACCTGGGACTGTGTGTTTTTTTACCTGTTATATGCATAACCTGTCCCTTGTTTTTTTCTCTGAAGTCCTTCAGAAGGGGTTATGTTGCTCCGCTGGTGATATTTGCTCTTCCTTAGCTTGTGTACGACTGGAGAGCTGAGTAGGAGGAGCCCGAGCTGGAGGGGCCGGTCAACACTCTTTTTAATCTGAGGTGTCTATCCCATCTGGGCTCCGCCTACCCACTAGTAATGACTAGTGTGTCTCTCTTCCTTCCTTTGCTGAAAAGGATTTTACAGGTAAGTTCTTACCAAAATCCGTCTTTTCCCATTAGGGTTAGGGTTGGGGCTAAATTTAGGGTTAGAGTTGGGACTAAAGTTAGGATTGGGATTAGGGTTAGGGGTGTGTTAGGATTAGGTTTGTGGTTAGGGTTATGATTAGGGTTGGGATTAGGGTTAGGGGTATGTTCGGGTTAGGGTTGGAGTTAGAATTGGGGAGGTTTCCACACTGTTTAGGCACATCAAGGGCTCTCCAAATGTTACATGGCGTCTGATCTCAATTCCAGCCAATTCGGCGTTGAAAAAGTCAAACGGTGCTCCTTCCCAACTGAGCTCTGCCATGCGCCCAAACAGTAGTTTACCCCCACATATGGTGTCAGCATACTCAGGACAAATTGCACAATAACTCTTGAGGTCAAAATTGTTCTGTTACCCTTGGGAAAAAAATTGGGATGAAAAGAACATTTTTGTGGAAAATATGATTTTTTAATTTTACGGCTCTACGTTATAAACTTATGTGAAGCACTTGGGGGTTCAAAGTGCTCACCCCAGATCTAGATAAGTTCCTTTGGGGGGTCTAGTTTCCAAAATAGGGTCACTTGTGGGGGTTTCCACTGTTTAGGCACATCAGGGGCTCTCCAAACGCGACATGACGCCTGCAGACTATTCCATCAATGTCTGCAATGCAAAGCGTCACTAGTTCCCTTCCGATACCCGACGTGTGCCCATACAGTAGTTTTCTCCCACATATAGGGTATCGGCGTACTCAGGACAAATTGGACAACTTTTGGGGTCCAATTTCTCCTGTTAGGCCGGAGTCACACTGGCGACAAAATCGGACGACTGCAATGCGATGAAAAATCGCATTGCAGTCGGCCCTATGTTAATCTATGGAGCAGCTCCCAGTAGCCGTTTTTTTGTGGTCCGTTTTCAACGTCCGTGTACAATCGCAGCATGCTGCGATTGTCACCGATTGTGGGTCGACGATCGCCAATGCAAGTCTATGGGAGCGATGAAAAATCGGATTACAAACGGACCACACTGTGTGACTTGCGATGAAATCGCATCGGTGTCCTTTAGAAAAGCCGGCAATTCATCCCCGGCTATACTGTAAAATCACACTGACAGCTTTAATAAAGACTAGAAAGAATAGATATATACACATAGAACACATAATATATATATATATATATATATATATAATATATATATATATATATATATATACATGTCATTGTGACATGTACATATACATATATTTATAGTTCCTAGACTTCTACATACTGTAATTGCCGCTAATTCAATTGCCGGGTTTTGTGAAATCACAGAAGCCGACATGAAATGATACATTGTTTCCACACATTTAACCATGTAATTTCATGTATTTTTATATATGTTTGAAACATACAATTACATGAGTGTATTTGTGCAAAATTTCAGACATGTAGGGGTTAATTAAAGGTGTAATTTCGTTGAAAAAAATGCGTGGGCTCCCGCTGTATTTTCTCCACCAGACAGACAAAGCAAAGCGAGTGGGGGCAGATAATAATAGCCTAGGGAGGGTACATTTTTTTTGTGCCCCCCTGGCTACTAACATCTGCCCCCAGACACCCCAGAAAGGGCAAATCTATAATTAGTTTCGCCCTTTCTGGCACTTTGCCCGTCTATTCCCATTGCCCTGTAGCGGTGGCGAATGGGTTAATAATCTCACCTTACTGTCACCTTGCTATTGAAAGGTCACCTTAAGGTAGGTTAATAATTGAGAGCTGTCAATTAGACAACTATCAATTATTAATCCTATTGAAGTAAATAAAAAAACACACACACTTTAAGAATAAATAATTTTAATGAAATAAAAACACATTTTTTTGACCATATTTTATTTTACACTTAATCCGTGCGAAGCCATTGATCTCCTAAAATAAAGAAAAAAAAAAAAATAAAACAACATTATTCTTACCTATTCCGCCGATCTGTCACGTCCCACGCTGTAATCCTTCACAAAGGGTTAACTAGCTTTGAGCCAAGCAGTGCAAGTAATCCTGCATGCTCAGCTCAAAGCTCATGAATGAATAAGTTCCTCTCCTGGCGACAGGAGAGGATGTGTTTAATGAATGAAGCTTAATTGATTGTGTCCACTTTCCCTTTAGGTCAGGTCACTACAGTTAAATTGGCAATAAATCAATTAAGCTCCATTCATGAATCTATTCCTCTACTTTCGCTGGGAGAGGAACTTATTCATTCAGGGGAATACAGGTCTGAGACAGCATTATTAGCTCTCTGCGACCTGTAACCTGTTAACCCTTTCTGATGGATTACAGCGTGGGACCTGACTGTACATCGGATTGGTAAGTATAATTTTGCTTTTTTATTTTATTTTTATTACAGGAAATGGTTTTAGCAGGAAAATAAAATATGGTCAAAAACTGTGTGATTATTTAATTAAACTTATTTTTTATTAAACTGTGTGTGTTTGATTTTTCTTTCATACAATAGGATTAATAATTGATAGTTGTCTAATTGACAGCTATCAATTATTAACCTGCCTTAAGGTCACCTTTCAATACTAAGGTGACAGTAAGGTGAGATTAACCCATTCGCCACCGCTACAGGGCAATGGGAAATAGACGGGCAAAGTGCCAGAAAGGGCGAATCTAATTATAGATTTGCCCTTTCTGGGGTGTCTGGGGGCAGATGTTAGTAGCCAGGGGGGGCACAAAAAAAATGTACCCTCCCTAGGCTATTATTATCTGCCCCCACTCGCTTTGCTTTGTCTGTCTGGTGGAGAAAATACAGCGGGAGCCCACGCATTTTTTTTCAACGAATTTACACCTTTAATTAACCCCTACATGTCTGAAATTTAGCACACATATACTCATGTAATTGTATGTTTCAAACATATATAAAAATACATGAAATTACATGGTTAAATGTGTGGAAACAATGTATCATTTCATGTCGGCTTCTGTGATTTCACTGAAGCCGGCAATTGAATTAGCGGCTATTACAGTATGTAGAAGTGTAAGAATTATAAATATATGTATTTATAATATATGTGTGCTCTATGTGTATATATCTATTCTTTCTTTTGACATTTAAATACTATTCTTTTGGATCCATTATATGTCAGTTTTGCAAGCCTGCGAGAAAATCTCGCAAGTCGGATGAAAATCGGATGTTACAAGGTACACACACATGCGATTAAATCGCATCTTTGAAGGAAAATCGGATGCCAGAAGGATGTGTGATGTTTTTATTTTGATCCGATTGTCGACCGTCTAAAACGGACCGATTTTTTGTGGTTGTGTGTGACTCCGGCCTTACCCTTGGGAAAATGAATAACCGGGGACTAAAAGATCATGTTTGTGGAAAAAATATGATTTTTTTTTATTTTCATGCCCGGGCGTTATAAACTTCTGTGAAGCACTTGGGGGTTCAATGTGTTCACCCACATCTAGATAAGTTCATTTGGGGATCTAGATTCCAAAATGGCATCACTTGTGGGTGGCTTCCACTGTTTAGGCACATCAGGGGCTCTTCAAACGCGACATGACACCCGCAGACTATTCCATCAAAGTCTGCATTACTAAACGTCACTAATTCTATTCCGAGCCCCGACGTGTGCCAACACAGTAGTTTTCTCCCACAAATAGTGTATCAGCGTACTCAGGACAAATTGGACAACTTTTGGGGTCCAATTTCTCCCGTTACCCTTGGGAAAATAAAAAAATGGTGACTAAAAGAACATTTATGTGGGAAAAAAATAGGATTTTTTATTTTCATGCCCGAGCATTATAAACTTGTGTGGAGCACTTAGGGGATCAAAGTGCTCACCACAGATCTTGATAAGTTCCTTAGGGGTTTAGTTTCCAAAATGGGGTCACTTGTAGGGGGTTTCCACTGTTTAGGCACATCAGGGACTCTGCCAACTGAACATGACACCCATCAAAGTCTGCATTCCAAAATGTCATTACTTCCTTGCCAATCATTTCTGTGGAATATTTTTTTTTACACCCAGTCATAAACTTTAGTGAAACACTTGGGGTTTGAACGTGCTCACCACACATCTAGATAAGTTCATTAGGGGGTCTAGTTTCCAATATGGTGTCACTTGGGGGTTTCCACTAATTAGGCACATCAGGTGCTTTCCAAACGCGACATAGCGTCCAGCCAATTCTGCATTGGAAAAGTCAAACTGCGCTCCTTCCCTTCCGAGCCCTGCCATGCACCCAAACATATTGGGCATCAGCATACTCAGGACAAATTGCACAATAACTTTTGGGGTCTTGTTACCCTTGGGAAAATGAAAATTGGAGTGAAAATATTTTTGTGGAAAACATATGGTTTTGTAATTTTACGGTTCAACTTCAGTGAATCCCTTGGCGGTTCATAGTGTTCACCACACATCTAGATAAGTTCCTTGGGGGGTCTAGTTTCCAAAATGGTGTCACTTGTGTGGGGGGGTTTCCACTATTTAGGCACATCAGGTGCTCTACAAACGTGACGTGGCGTCCAATCTCAATTCCAGCCAATTTTGCATTGAAAAAGTCAAATAGTGCTCCTTCCCTAACGAGCCCTGCCGTGCGCCCAGACAGTGGTTCTCCCCCTCGTATGGGGTATCAACGTACTCAGGAGAAATGGCACAACAACTTTTGGTGTCCATTTTCTCCTTTTATTTTCTCAAATCATGAATCTTAATCAGGAAATAATAGGTATGGTGCACATATATTCCCTTAAAACTGTATACTTTATTAGTCACATTAAAATACACGAACCCAGTGAAAAAAGAGGAAGGTATGTACACGGATATATACTACGATATAACTGACCTGGCAGATATCCTACAATAATCCTATACTTTTTCTTACCTGACTGTGGAGGTTGGCAACCTAAAAGCACGATATTGGCGCCCCCACTCAGCGTACGCTATCCCTTACTCCCTATTACACCCTTCCAAAATAGGTGGGAAAACAATGCAGTTCAGTAAGAGATGAAGAGAGTCTTGAAACTAAGGGTTTCTGACACAAAATATAATTAACCAAGTTCATGACATTATGTAATCCATAGATAGTATCATTATGAAAAAGGAGGTAAACCCCCACAGATTGCTGAACAAGCAACCATCACAAGCCAAAAAAAAAAGATGTTTTATAACTGCAAGACCAGTAGATATCTTAATGTGCAATAGTCTTGTTAAATTACGCTAACCACATAGCAATAAGCATGAAACAAAGGATCACTTAATATCATATAGATACATAATGAGATAGGACTTATCATGAGCCAGGTACACCCCGACGTGTTTCCCTGTTGGTGACACGGTTCCTCAGGAGGTAGAACTGATGCCATAGTGGATGATAACTATGTGGGGGGGAGTTTACCTCCTTTTTCATAATGATACTATCTAGGTCAATCTGGCACCTGCACAGTCTACATGTTTAGCATGTAGACAGTGCAGCTAAACATGTAGACTGCGCAGGCTCCAGATTGCCAGCCCCGCAGTGTGAATACATGATAACACACTTCGGGGTGCAATAGTCTTCTGACAGTTCTCGGGCAGTGCGCACTGCGCATTCCCGAGGACTGTTACATCAGCGCAGGCGCCCACAGAGCAGAAATGAAAGTAAAGCAATGCTGTGGAGGCGCGGGACTCTGAAGGGGCTTGATGGACACATGGGGGAGGATAAGTCACGGGAAGAGGCCATGCCTCAGTGACACATCTAAGGTATGGGGGCCTATTTTTAAAACTGAATATTTCAGCGTTGCAGGGGTCCAGAAAAAAAAGCCACCTTTACAGACTGCTGTCTTAGTGCTGCTGAAGGTGGCTCTTTTACTTAAAAATGGCCGGGGGGGTGACACGTTTCCTTTAAACGCCTAATTCCAGCAAAGCCCTTGTTTTCCTGTAATAAAAATAAATTAATAAAACAACAATATACCATACCTGTCTGTTGTTCTATTCCATGCTGTAATCCATGTCTGGGGATATTTAGTTTTCAACCTGGACAGTGCCAAGATGCTACCGTCCGGCTGAAATCCACTGGTGAATGAGATGCTGCGAGCACAGCCTCAGTGATATCACTGAGGCTGTGCCACCAGTCTGCCTGAACTGTGGTGGCCTCTGGACTGTGGGAAAATGCCAGTGATGAGGTCACCATAGTTCAAGCTCAGTGTCTTCACATCATATCACCGTGAAAAATTTATGACAGTGCGGCAAATACTGCTTCTCATCGGCAGTAAAATCATTACCGCCAGTCATATAGCCGAGGTTTCCACACTGTCAAATGATAGCGTGAGCACCCAGCTCTGACAGTAGGTAAAAAGTTTACCTTCGGTCATTGGTGTCAGCTGATGGGACTACTCCCATTAGCCTAGACTTGCTGCCGCTAATAGCAGCGAGAGCAGACAGTGTCTGATTGGAGTATTCATCAGCTGGTGCCTGCGCTCTAAATACATAAATAAAAAAAATGGTGTAAGTTCCCCTGTATTTTGGATAACCAGCCAGACAAAACTGACAGCTGTGGGCTGCAACACTCAGCAAGGCTGGTTATGAAGAATAGAGGGGTCAAACTTTTTTTTAACTGTTTAATCAAACCCTTTTCTAGATCTAAACCTATTCTAATTATGTGGGGTTTGCAGAGTTGTTGCAGAAAGCATGAGAACATCCAGATAGACGTTTCCACAAGTGTAGCCAAATGGAGGTGTTATATCCCTTTGCAGCAGAGACGGTGGTTGCTTGGTCTACTCCGTCGGTGGGAGAAAATCCGATATCTTGCTTATCTAAAGTGAACACTGCCTCTTGCTGAGATTGTGGCGCTTAAGGATTCTCAGACAGATGTTTAGAGTCTGTGGCAAAATACACTTTTGAGCGCAGATTTTGCCCTTTGTTTAGACGTTTTTGCTGCTTGGGTTTCCTTGGTGGTAAATGCATGGGCTAGGCATTCCCTACAAAGTTTGTTGGCTGGTTCCAAGGATCTGGGATCAGCCAAGTTCACTGCTCAAATTGCATAGGTTCTCTGTTCAGTATCCTGGAATGCGCTGCCCAGATGGCAAGTAATTGCATCGCAATTTGCTGCATGCTGTGGCTCAAGGTATGAAGGGCGGACTTAGCTGCAAAAAAAAATCTGTTTCTGGCCTACCTTTCTAAGGGGGTCTCATAATTGGGACCAGTTTAGGTAAGATAATTTAATGCAACAGGCGCTTGAAGCACCCTGCTTCCTCAATCCATGGCCAGTCATCCCTTTCGCGGTTGTGGGGCCTTTCATGCGAGTTTCCCGCATCAGATGAGTCAGGTTGGTTAATTAGACCGAAGGTCTCCCAGGAGAGCTACCTTTAGAATGACACCCGCCGGAAGCTCCTCTGGATCGTCAGCTAGATTCTCCGGGTCCAGAAGTGGTAGGAGGGTTGATAATTGACTGACGACCCCACTCAGGTATTTTTCTGGGGTGGGTTGCCTCTTCCTTTTCAGGAGGCATAGCTGGGTGCAGTCTGCAATCTTTGGGTCAAGGAGGTCATCTCTTTAGGTTGCAGAACAGAGTTCACTGCTTTACCTCATGATCGTTTCTTTTGCTCTTGCCCTCCCTGGACTTCCAGCAGAAGATCCTGTTTCAAACAGACAATAGATAACTTCTCTGCATCAAGTGTCCACACTTCTGAGCACTTCTAGAGTGTTATGATTCGGTAACCGAGGAAGACAGATAGGAAAAATAGGCTAAGCAACCAGACACCCAGAGAGGTTGGTAACTTAGTGGATTGCAGACCCCTAAACTGACAACACACCTAGAATTAGCTGTGGGGCGTACCTATGATGCCCTAGACGCATCGACAAAGCCAAAGAGTTAACTAAGCCTAAAGAGAGAAAGGGAAAGCCCCAAAGGAATAGATAGCCCCAAAACATATATTGCCGATGAGACAGATGAAGCACAAACACAGACAGAAAATAGAGTAAGCAAATGCTGGGGCCCAAACTGTCTAGATAGAGCAGCACAGAAAAGATACTGTCTGCAATCCCGCAAAAACCCTTAGAAAAATTCCAACACGTCTGATATGCAAAAATACTGAGGCCACACCTTCCCAGTCAGTAACCTCTCCCCCGCTAAATCAGAACTCTGGTGTGCACTGGACGCAAATTAACAGATACTGAAATAACATGGAACTAGAAATACATAAGCTGTGACAAATGAGAAACAGAGTCCAGCACAGGTCCCCGCAGGGAGCCTGGCTGAACTAACTCCAGCAAGGCAGAAAACTGAGAAAAGCAAAAGGTAAACAAATGCCACAGATATAAACAGACAAATAACTTATCTGAAATATGCAGGACATAGCAGGGAGAATGCAGACTTCCAATCGGCTCAGGAAGGAAATAAATCACCGGCAATCACCATGGGAAGGCTGCTCACTTAAATATTTCCAGTTAGTAACACCTGATCTCCAATCATCCCCCTCGGATGATAGACTTCTGTCAGCCAGGGCAGCTCCATTACCAGCAGCAACCACCGAAGGGAGCCCAAACTCAGAAGCCAGATTAAAGTTGTTCATAACACTAGAAGTTTTATTCAAACCTATTCATTGTCCCCAAAGGAGTTGGCTCATTGTTGCCCATTTTAGATTTAAGGCACCTGAATAGATGGGTTCGGTTTCATTACTTAAGGATGTCACTCCTTTCAGTGGCCGCATCCATTGAACCCGAAGAGGTTTTTTTTCAGTACATATTTGAGATGCTCAAAATCTAGAGAGCCCACAAATTGTTCTTCAGACACTGGAGCGAATTGGTTGGATTATCAACAAGGCAGAGTCTTCTTTAGTTACAACACACGTGCTACCGTTTCTGGGAATGGTGCTCTACACCGTTTAGTCATTGGAATTTCTTCCGAAGGAGAAGAAATTATCTCTTCAGTCTTCCATCAGGACTTTAAAACGACCAGGCAGACATTCCTTTCATTTTTGCATGAGGGTCCTGGGAAAGATGTGATGTTCGTGGCTGTACCATTTGCTCAAGTTTTGGCCAAGTCCTCTACAGTACATGCTCCTGGCTTATTCAGACAGATCAATACATCCCTGGATTGGCCTATTCATCTCCCCTTCACTGCTGCCAGTCTCTCAGGTGGTGATTGATGTTACCCCTGCTAACTCGAGTTCACTCTTTTTGTTTTATTCAGTGGCAAGTGCTCATCACGAATGTCAGCCTATCCTTCTGGGGAACAATTTTCCATGACTTGACGGTCTGTACTGTGAATCAGACTGACTCGCCACAATGAGCAACCACATCTGACCCATATGTCCTAAATACAAAAGTTTCTGGAAATAAAGTAAAATTTTATAGTGCAAAAATTGATAAACACAATATAACTAGTTTAACAACAATATCAAAGATGATAAAAAATGCAATATCAAGAAGTGTGATTGTGCAGAAAATAAATACCATAATGTCACAAACCCACCAGGAGGTTGGTTCAGCAGACGGCACAACACACACTTAATGGGATGGTAAAGGGGAAATGAAGGCCCTACCGATAGGCAATGAGGGATGGAGCACCTCCTGAGCTCCAACCTGAGCCTGTCCCTGTACTCCCCTAAAGCCCTAAGCAGGTCTTTCCCCTGCCGCTGTCTTGAACCTCGTCCCTCGCTGTCACTTCGTATTGCTCTGGCCAGCAAGTGTGCTACCCTCACCACTGCAGAAGATACAACACAGGGGGTGGTGACAAGCACGAAATAGACAAGGTAAAATCACAACTCTTAGCTTCCAGACTTCGCTGTCAATCTCCACCCGGCAGAAGACAATGAAACAGAACCCCAAATCCCAGAAGTAGCTGATACAGCGCTGAACCAGAGAACTGCAACTGCAAGGCTGGTCTCCATAGAATAACTATCACCAAGAGTCAGCTGATGCATCCGGTGACTATTTAAATGATGGTTGGAGTGGTCACCACCCACACCAGCTGACCTAGCAAACCAGCAGCTGCAGCACGCTGCCAGCAAGGAAAACTGACAACCCCTCACATTACTATTATTATTATTATTATTATTATAATCTTTGCTGGCCTGAAAGGAAAAAAAAAGGTACATTTAAATTATAGTGGAACCAAAAATGGATCGTGACACAAATTCACATATTGACTCTTCAGTGATCAAAAAACAAACTCAAATTGTGTCTACAAAAATAGTCAAATTTCTTCTGTTATTTTAGTAGCAAGCGCTTTTTCTTAGTAGCTTGCAAAGTTGAAGTAAAGAGGAGTAGAAAGCGGCACTCAAAACTGGTATTGCCATAACAAAATACTTACCGTACATTCTGTTTCTAGTAGTCTTCATTGGAGGATAGTCTGCTGCCACCAGGAAAAGTCAGAGAGGTCCGACGCCTGCGCACTGCAGTACTCTGCTCTGCCCTCACCAGGGTAGATCAGTGCAACTGCGCAGGAGCCGCGACGAGACGCAAAGAAGAGGCCAGCTTCGCTAGAAGATGGGAGGCGCCGAACCGGACCTCGACGCCCATCGGACCGGACCGGACTGCGGACCTCCCCTGGGTGAGTATATAACTCATTTTTCTTCTCTTTCAGGTGACATCGGGGGCTTATTCACAGCATTACAGAATGCTGTGGATAAGCCCCTGATGGCGGTGGTCGCATCTCATGTTCCAAAAATGGGGTGACAGACTCCCTTTAAACGGAAGTCTGGACAACTGCTGTCTGCATTATCTTCCTTCGAGACTTGCATCTGCGGAGGCAAAAGTGAGTACCCTGTAAAACTTAGAAAATGTATGTACCAATGCCGAATTAGCTGCTTTACATAGTTGCAAAGCCAATGACTGATGACAAACCACCTAGGAAGCTCCCACTGCCCGTGTAGACTGTAACCTAATTATGAATGGGGACACCCTAACCTAAGCCTTATAAGCCTGACAGCAGACTTGATATAGTGAGCAAGGTTTACTTTAGAAGCAGCTTCACCCTTACGAAGGTACTGTGGTATTACAAACAAGGAATCAGAACATCTATATGAGGCAGTGCGTCACAGTGTGACATGACCCAACGGGTAGTCGGTCAGCGGACAGCAAAACTCACAAACAACGGGATGGAAAAGGTGAGAGGAATGCCCTAACTATAGGGAATAAGGGATGATCACCACCTGCGCTCAAACTTGAGCCTGTCCCTGCACTCCCCTCACGCCCTATGCGGGTCATTCCCCTGCCAACATCACAAATCTAGTCCCCAGTAGTCACCTATTGCTGCCCTGGCTAGTGTACTGGCCAGCAAGGAGCACTAGCCTCACCTCTGCAGATAATACACACAGGGGGAAGTGACAAACACCAAAGGGACAAGGTGAAAAAACACGACATTTAGTTTATGCACATCTCTGCTAAGCTCCATACTGCAGATAACAACAGCAACTAACTCCAAACACCACACGTGGCTGACACCAGAGAGCTTCTCCTGCTAGACTGGTTTCCATAAAGAAACTGTATCACCAACAGTCAGCTGATGCATCAGGTGACCTTTTAACCCCTTTACCCTCAAGGGTGGATTGCACATTAATGCCCGGGGCAATTTTTACAATTCTGACCACTGTCCCTTTGAGGTTATAACTATGGAAAGCTTCCATGGATCCTGGTGATTCTGACAGTGTTTTCTCGTGACATATTGTACTTCATGTTAGTGGTAAAATTTCTTTGATATATCTTGCGTTTCAAAATGGAGATTTTGCAAAAATTTTTAAAATTTCGCAAATTTTCAACTTTGAATTTTCATGTCCATAAATCACAAAGATATGGCACACAAAATACTTAATAAGTAACATTTCCCATGTCTACTTTACATCAGCACAATTTTGGAACCAAATTTATTTTTGCTCCGAAGTTATGAGTTAAAAGTTAACCAGCGATTTCTCTTTTTTACAACATCATTTTTTTGGGGGGACCATGTCCCATTTGAAGTCACTTTGAGGGGTCTATATGATAGAAAATTCCCAAAAGTGATACCATTCTAAAAACTGCACCCCTCAAGGTGCTCAAAACCACATTCAAGAAGTTTATTACCCCTTCATGTGCTTCACAGGAGTTTTTTGAATGTTTAAAAAAAATGAACATATAACTTTTTTTTCACAAAAAAAATTTCAAATTCAGGTCCAATTTTTTTTTATTTTCCCAAGGGTAACAGAAGAAATTGGACCCCAAAAGTTATTGTGCAATTTGGCCTGATTACGCCGATACCCAATATGTGGTGGAACCAATGTTTCGGCGCACGGCAGAGCTCGGAAGGGAAGGAGCACCGTTTTGACATTTTCAACGCAAAATTGGCTGGAATTGAGACCGGACACCATGTCACGTTTGGAGAGTCTCTGATGTGCCTAAACAGTGGAAACCCCCCAACACACCCTTAACCCTAATCCCAACCCTAATCCTAACGCTAACCCCGACCTTAATGGGAAAATGGAAATAAACACGATTTTTTAATTTTATTATTTTTCCCTAACTAAGGGGGGATAAAGGGAGGTTTGATTTACTATTTATAGTGGATTTTTATGTTTGGCTGCTGTCACACGCTAAAAGATGCTATTTATTGCAAAAAATAGTTTTTGCATCACCACATTTTGAGAGCTATAATTTTTCCATATTTTGGCCCACAGAGTCATGTGAGGTCTTATTTTTAGTAGGATAAGTGGACGTTTTTATTGATACCATTTTCGAGCACATGACATTTTTTGATCGCTTTTTAGTACAATTTTTGGGAGGCAGAATGAACAAAAACCATCAATTCCGGAATTTCTTGGGGGGGCTTTATACGGTTTTGCGTGTGTTAAAATTGATAAAGTGGTTTTATTCTTCGGATCAGTATGATTACAGCGATACCTGATTTATATCATTTTTTATGTTTTGGTGTTTCTATACAATAAAAACAATTTTGTATAAAAATAATAATTTTTGCATCGCTTTATTCTGCGAGCTATAACTTTTTTATTTTTTCGCTGATGATGCTGCATGGAAGCTCGTTTTTTGCGGGACAAGATGACGTTTGTTTTCAGCGGTACCATGTTTATTTATATCCGTCCTTTTGATCGCATGTTATTCCACTTTTTGTTCGGCGGTATGATGATATAGCAGTTTTTTGCCTTGTTTTTTTCTTTTTTTTAAGGGGTTAACTAAAGGGGTTAACTAGTGGGACTGTTTTATAGGGCGGGTCGTTACGGACGCGGCAATATTAAATGTGTACTTTTATTGTTTTTTTAATTACATAAAGAAATTAATATACTGGGAAATATTTTTTTTTCATTTATTTTTGGATTTTTTTTTTTTTAATTATTTTTTTATTTTTACACGTTAATTTTTTTTTACTTTGTCCCATGGTGGGACATCACTGTATAATGTCTGATCGCTGGTCTGACAGTTTGCACAGCACTCTGTCAGATCAGCGATCTGACAGGCTGTGCAGGAGGCTTCTCAGCGCCTGCTCTCAGCAGGCACTGAGGATGCTGCCTCCCTGCAGGACCCCACGGCCATCTTGGATCCAGGGGCCTGCAGGGAGGAGGCCCTCTGAACAGCACGATCACACCGCGCTGTTCTGAGGGTCTCAGTGAAGCACGCAGGCAAAGGGGCCAACAAGTGCTAAGCATCCCTGGGAACTCCTTTAAGATTGTTGGAAGACCATTTCCGGTGACTACCTCTTGAAGCTCATCAAGAGAGTGCCAAGAGTGTGCAAAGCAGTCATCAAAGCAAAAGGTGGCTACTTTGAAGAACCTAGAATATAAGACATAATTTCAGTTGTTACACACTTTTTTGTTAAGCATATAATTCCACATGTGTTAATTCATAGTTTTGATGCCTTCAGTGTGAATGTACAATTTTCATAGTCATGAAAATACAGAAACATCTTTAAATGAGAAGGTGTGTCCAAACTTTTGGTCTGTACTGTATGTGTATAACACATTTTATGCTTTTTTTCATTTATTTTTCTGCATTTGTATATGATTCTAAATATAAGTGTACTGTGATGATGCACTGTTAGTGTGAACTACTTATACTATAAGGCCGGGGTCACACTGGCGACAGAATCGGACGACTGCAATACGATGAAATATCGTATTGCAGTCTGCCCTATGTTGATCTATGGAGCAGCTCCCAGTATCCGATTTTTAGTGGTCCGTTTTAATCGTCCGGGTGCAATCGCAGCATGCTGCGATTGTCACCGATTGTGGGTCGACTATCGCCAATGCAAGTCTATGGGAGCGATGAAAAATTGGATTACAAACGGACCGCATGTGTGACTTGCGATTAAATCGCATCGGTGTCCTTTAGAAAAGCCGGCAATTCATCCCCGGCTATACTGTAAAATCACACTGACAGCTTTAATAAAGAATAGAAAGAATAGATACACACACATAGAATACATATATATATATATATATATATATATATATATATATATATATATATATATATCATTGTGACATATATATATATATATATATATATATATATATATATATATATATATATATATATATATATATATATATATATATATATATATATATATACATACATATATTTATAGTTCTTACACTTCTACATACTGTAATAGCCGCTAATTCAATTGCCGGCTTTTGTGAAATCACAGAAGCCGACATGAAATGATACATTGTTTAGACACAGTTAACCATGTAATTTCCTGTATTTTGATATATTGTTTGAACTTACAATTACAGAAGTGTATGTGTGCAAAATTTCAGACATGTAGGGGTTAATTAAAGGTGTAAATTCGTTGAAAAAAAATGTGTGGGTTCCCGCTGTATTTTCTCCACCAGACAGACAAAGCAAGCGAGTGGGGCAGATAATAATAGCCTAGGGAGGGTACATTTTTTTGGTGCCCCCCCTGGCTACTAACATCTGCCCCCAGACACCCCAGAAAGGGCAAATCTCTAATTAGATTTGCCCTTTCTGGCACTTTGCCCGTCTATTCCCATTGCCCTGTAGCGGTGGCGAATGGGTTAATAAGGGGTTACAGGCACCTTGCAATTGAAAGGTGACTGTAAGCCAGGTTAATAATTGAGAGCTGTCAATTAGACAACTATCAATTATTAATCCTATTGAAGTAAATAAAAAAACACACACACTTTAAGAATAAATAATTTTAATGAAATAAAAACAAATTTTTTTGACCATCTTTTATTTTACTCTTAATCCGTGCGAAGCCCTTGATCTCCTAAAATAAATATAAAATAATAAAACAACATTATTCTTACAAAGGGTTAACTAGCAATCAGCTAAGCAGCGCATCTAATGCTGCGTGCTCAGCTGATAGCTCCTGAATGAATGAGCTTATCTCCTGCCGACAGGAGAGGATGTGATTAATGAATGAAGCTTAATTGATTGTGTCCCACTTTCACCTTAGGTCACTGAAGTGAAAGTGGCAATAAATCAATTAAGCTTCATTCATTCATCTCTTCCTCTCCTTTCGCTGGGAGAGTAAGTTATTCATTCAGGGGGTTACAGCTAGGAGACAGCATTTAGCTCTCTGCTCGCTGTAACCTGTTAACCCTTTCTGATGGATTACACCGTGGGACCTGACTGTACATCGGATTGGTAAGAATAATTTTGCTTTTTTATTTTATTTTTATTACAGGAAATGGTTTTAGCAGGAAAATAAAATATGGTCAAAAACTGTGTGATTATTTCATTAAACTTCTTTTCAGCTGCAGATGGAAGGAAGAGAGCCACAGTATTCATTACTGATGGGTAGGCGGAGCCCCAGATCAGGATGTCACCTCAGATCAAAAGAGTGCTGACTGGCTGGCCCCTCCAGCTCGGGCTCCTCCTACTCAGCTCCAGTCTAAGATTTGAGGTCCAGAGGATGGTCGCTGCTAATGCAGCTCCTCAGAAGATTTTATTATTTTATATTCGGACAGGAGACTTGGATCACCAGTTGGTCTAGAGGTCTCAGGGGTACCAGCGCTGCTGTACCCCAACCTCTCCCTTGGCGGATCTGTACTTACTCAAAGTCCCTGCAGAATCCTTGCCGGCCCTGGGGGATGAGGAGAGCTTCCCTGGCGGGACGCAAACCACACGTGCGGTCACTGCGTTCCTCGCCCTGGGGGGAAGCATGGGCATAGCGCCAGAAACCCCTGAGGGTCCCTGTGGCGCCTTGGCTGGTGAGTACTCCACACAAAATTTTATTATTAATGTGTGAGTGCTTTAGCGTCTGATGGCAGCGCTATTACATGTATATCAGTATGCTTCAGCGCTGCGGTGACAGCGCTATTACATGTTTATCAGTGTTTTTCACCAGCCTCTCCCTTGGCGGATCTGTAATTACATAATGGTCCCTGCAGAATCCTTGCCGGCCCTGGGGGATGAGGAGAGTTTTCCCTGGCGGGGGCGCAAACCACACGCTGGGTCACTGCGCTTCCCGCCCTGGGGGGAAGCATGGGCATAGCGCCAGAAACCCCTGAGGGTCCCTGTGGCGCTGAGCTGATGAGTTTTCCACACAATTTTTATTATAATAATGTGTGAGTGCTTCAGCGCTGCGGTGACAGCGCTACTACTGTATGTCAGTATGCTTCAGCGCTGCTGTGACAGCGCTGTTACATTGTAGATGTGGTGATCTTTTGTCCGCAGGCAGTTAGCTGCAGGACAGAGAGGGAGCAGGAGCGGGGGAGTTCGCGCTCAACATTTGAGCTAGCAGGGGCGTGGCCTATCTATTCCCGGTCTTTTGAGCAGGAAGACGCGCGCTCTGGCGTTTCTCCTGCGACTCCCTCACTGTGGCGGCCATTACACAGGCTCCTGGGCTCCTCAGACCGCTCCTCTCCTCATAAGACACCACGGCCAGCTGGGTGAGTGCTGATTCCTCACCCTGCAGCGCAGCGATCGCTATCCTGCAGCTGCAGTCTCATTAGAGACATAAAATTGGCTGGGACTCACACTTCATATATATATGTTGTGGTGAGTTTGCAATATTAACCCTTCTGAGGGTTATTTCTACCAGAAAAATTTTTTGACTGAATACCGCTGGGGTAACCCTGCCTGGTGGAGCGTTAACCCTTCAGCATATAAAAAAAAAAAAAAAAAAAAAGAAAAACCACATAGTTTTTGCTGGTATTACCGCTTTGACCTGTTCATACAGGTGAGACATGTCTGAACAGAGTTCAGATGCCGCGGATCACGTCCCAGTGCCATTGCGGCAATCAGATACGCAGACCTCCACAACGTCTAGCGCTGCGGTCGACAGCGGTGAAAAATTGGACGATATCGCTCGATCGATCAACAACTTGTCTGACCTTTTAGGTCAATATGTGTCTGCTAATTCTTCTCAGAGGAAGCGACGCAGGCCGTTACCGGCCTCTACACGGAGCGAGTCAGACGTATCTGATATTGGGCAGAGTTCCCCTTTAAATTCGGATGGAGAAATATCCGATTCAGATGCGGACGAGCCGCAGGGGCGTTCCTCTATGGCGAAGCGTACGGAGGCATTAATTGAAGCCATGAGAGATATATTACAGTTACCGGAGGAGGTAACTAGTCGTCCTGGTAAATCAGCACGCATGTTCCAGGAGTCCCGTGCTTCGCGTACAACATTGCCAGCTCTGGATGAGCTTAATGGTGTAATAGAGGAGGAACGTCTATGTCCAGATAAGCGTTTTCATGGAACGCATTTCTTGGATACACTTTATCCTTGCTCTGCGGAGTTAAAGGCTAATTGGACTTCTGCTCCTGAAGTGGATGTGTCTTTATCTCAGCTTAATAAATCCTCACTACTCCCTATTAAGGGAAAAGCGAGCTTACAGGAGCCTTTGGATATAAAAGCAGAATTGGCGGCAAAAGCAAGCTATGAGGCTGCGGGTCATGGATTCCGAGCAGTGCTAGGATCCATGTGTGCTGCTAGAGCTTCTCTAAGTTGGATTGGCACGTCTGAAGACGGAGTTGCACAATGAATCTCCATTATCTGAGATACGGGAAACTTGTGAATGGTTAGAAACGGCAGCCTGTTATATCTTTGATGCCGGTCTGGATACGGCATCTCTGCTGGCCAAAGCGCAAGCTTCAGCGGTCACAGTCAGAAGAGCTTTATGGCTCAGACAGTGGGCCGGGGACGCAGTTTCCAAACAAGGGTTGTTGGCCTTACCTTACAAGGGTGGCCATCTTTTTGGATCTGACCTCACAGAGCTAATTTCCAAGGCTAAGGCGAAGGAATCAGCATTACCACAGCGTAGGGCCATGGCCTCGGTGTCCAGTAGGCCTGGTGTCTATAGTGGTCGGCGGTCCTTTCGGGGCCGAGGACGATCTAGTCACTCCTCGTGGGGATCGGGTCGTCCTTCCTTCTCAGGAAAGAAATCCTCTCAGAAAACTCGTACTTCCTGGAAGCAGAGTTTCCGCCAGGACAAGCGGGAACTTGACAAGAAGCCCGCAAAGTCTAATTGACGCCAGGGGTCCACTCGAGGATTCTCGAGTGGGGGGTCGCCTGCTTCTTTTCAAGGCGACTTGGATGGCTCGCGTTCCAGATTCCTGGGCAACGCGGATTGTGTCGGCAGGCTATTTCATAGAGTTTGCTTCTCGACCCCCAAATGTTTTTTGTCAGTCTCGCGTTCCGTCGGAACCCGAGCTTGTTGTCGCTCTACAGCGAGAGGTCGAATCTCTGCTACAAAAGGGTGTAGTGATACCGGTTCCGTCAGAGGACCGAGGAAAATGTTTTTATTCCAACCTTTTTATAGTTCCCAAAAAGGAGAACAAATTTCGCCCGATTCTGGATCTCAAGCGATTAAACCGGCATGTCCATGCCCGGAAATTTTGCATGGAGTCGCTTCGTTCCGTTGTGGCAGCTCTGTCACAGAACGATTTTCTGGTGTCAATCGACATTCGCGACGCCTATTTGCATATTCCCATCGGAAAGGCTCATCAGCGCTTTCTTCGATTTGCCATAGGTCAGAATCATTACCAGTTCGTGGCTCTGCCGTTCGGCTTAGCCTCAGCGCCAAGGGTCTTTACAAAAATTCTGGTGCCTCTCATGGCAATCCTTCGAAGACAGGGGATTACGATTCTCCCTTATCTGGACGATCTTTTGATCATGGCTTCCTCGGAGGAGGAGGCGTTGACGGCTCGGGATTTGTCTCTTCAGTTTCTGAAGGACTTCGGTTGGCTGGTCAATTGGGAGAAGTCGTCCCTGGAACCATCGAGGACAATCCTCTTTTTGGGAATGCATCTCGACACGTTTCGGTCGGTAGTTTCCCTACCACCAGACAAACAGTCATGTCTTCTTCGACATGTACAGATTATGAGATCCTCAACGGCAATGTCTCTACGGAAGTGTATGCGTCTTCTAGGACTGATGGTGGCGTCCATGGAGGCAATTCCTTTTGCCCAGTTCCACTCCAGGACTCTTCAAAGGTTCATCTTGAGTCGATGGAATCAGTCGCAATCGCTGGATTGCAGTGTCACCATTTCTCGCGCGGTGCGGGATTCTCTAGAATGGTGGTTACGTCCAGGGGCATTCTCCCTGGGGAAGTCTTTCCTCCCTCCGAAGTGGTCAGTCATAACCACCGATGCCAGCCTGACGGGCTGGGGGGGTGTTTGGAACAATCTATGGATTCAGGGGGTATGGTCATCGGAAGAGTCTGTGCTTCCGATCAACATCCTGGAATTGAGGGCGATTTTCCATTGCCTCCAACATTGGACGGTCCCTTTGAGCGGTCTGCCAGTCCGTGTGCAGACAGACAATGCGACGGCTGTCGCGTATATCAATCACCAAGGTGGGACAAGGAGTTCCAGACTCATGGTAGAGGTGTCCCGAATTCTGATTTGGGCAGAGGCCAATGTACCAGCCATTTCGGCGATTCACATTCCAGGGGTTCAGAATGTTACAGCGGACTTTCTCAGTCGCAGAAGGATGGATTCCGGGGAATGGAGCCTCCATCCGGATGTGTTTACACTACTGTGCTCTCGCTGGGGAACCCCCCAAGTGGATTTGATGGCATCCAGGTTCAATGCCAAGTTACCGACATTCATGTCCAGGTACAAGGATCCGAAGGCGGTGGCGGTGGATGCTCTAGTGGCTCAGTGGGATCAGTTCGAGCTGATCTATGTATTCCCGCCGATATCCTTACTTCCTCTAGTACTGCGTCGGATCAGACTAGAGAGGATTCCAGCTATTTTGATAGCTCCAGACTGGCCAAGAGGGGTGTGGTTCTCGACAATAATGTCGCTGTTGGCGGCACCTCCTTTTCCACTCCCTCTTCAACCGGACTTGTTGACTCAGGGGCCCGTTTGTCATCCGGACTTGATGTCCCTGCGTTTGACGGCGTGGCTCTTGAGACCGAAATCTTGACCCGTAGAGGTTTCTCAGCCGAGGTCATTGCTACCCTTCGTGCTGCAAGATGTCCGGCTACTACTAGGATTTACCACAAAATTTGGGAAACCTTCTTTTCGTGGTGTTTGGGGTCCTCTCGGAACCCGAGAAAATTTTCCATTCCCAACCTGTTGGCTTTTCTACAGCATGGGCTAGACAAGGGTTTGGCAGTAAGCACTCTGAAAGGTCAGATTTCTGCTCTGTCCTTATTGTTTCGGAGAACCATTGCTTCAAATAGAGACATGCTCTCCTTTTTCCGAGGTATATCTCGTAAGTTTCCGCCGCGGAAGGCACCCGTGTCTCCTTGGCGGCTCAACCTTGTTTTGGAGGCTCTTCAGCATAAACCTTTTGAGCCTATGGTTTCTGCTAGCCTTTCTTTACTTTCTTGGAAGGTGGCTTTCCTTGTTGCAGTCACTTCCTTGAGGAGAGTTTCTGAGTTGGCAGCTCTTTCTTGTTCGCCTCCTTTTCTGGAGTTTTTTCCGGATCGTGTAGTGCTTCGCACTCGGGGTGATTTTTTGCCTAAAGTGGTGTCACAATTTCATGTCAACCAGGATATTGTGTTGCTTTCATTCTGCCCGGATCCGAAGAATGTGAAAGAGCGAGCTTTACACACATTGGATTTAGTGCGGGCCTTGAAGTTTTATCTATCTATTACTCAAGGTTTTCGTAAGACGGACTCCCTGTTTGTGGTTCCAACAGGTCGTCGGCGTGGTCAACGAGCTTCCAAGGATTCTATAGCTCGTTGGATCCGGTCAGCTATTTTGGAAGCTTACCGTCTTCGGGGTGAATCTTGTCCGATTAAGATTCGAGCCCATTCTACGAGAGCTGTGGCCTCATCGTGGGCTTTTCATCAAGGTGCCTCGGCAGTGCAGCTCTGCTGAGCGGCAACTTGGCGCTCTGTCCACACGTTTACAAAGTTTTATAAAGTGGACGTCAGTGCTTCCGCTGATGCAGCCCTCGGACGTAGGGTCCTGCAGGCAGCTGTAGTTTAAAGTTCTGGATGAACTTGTGTTTAGCGCTGGTTGCGCTTTGTTGTTAAGGTTGTTGGGTTTCTGCCTTTTATTGGTTTTTCCCACCCTTATTTTTGAACTGCTTTGGGACGTCCCATCAGTAATGAATACTGTGGCTCTCTTCCTTCCATCTGCAGCTGAAACACGGATTTTGGTAAGAACTTACCTGTAAAATCCTTTTCAGCGAAGGAAGGAAGAGAGACACAGCACCCTCCCAAGGCAGAAGTGTGTTGATGTTTTCAGATGCAGCGCGACCCTTATCTGATAGCGATTATCTGGGCTGAGGTCAGCGCGCTAAGGCTGTGTTCCAGCATCGCCAGCTCATCGCAGTAGTCAGGTTCCGTGAGTAGTACCTGGAACTCTGTGGTTTTTGGCTTTCTTTGCATGCATAACCTGTATCCTTGTGTTTTTTTCTCTGAAGTTCCTTCAGAAGGGGTTATGTTGCTCCGCTGGTGATCTTGGCTCTTTTCCTAAAAGCTTTGGTACGACTGGAGCTGAGTAGGAGGAGCCCGAGCTGGAGGGGCCAGCCAGTCAGCACTCTTTTGATCTGAGGTGACATCCTGATCTGGGGCTCCGCCTACCCATCAGTAATGAATACTGTGTCTCTCTTCCTTCCTTCGCTGAAAAGGATTTTACAGGTAAGTTCTTACCAAAATCCATGTTTTTATTAAACTGTGTGTGTTTGATTTTTCTTTCATACAATAAGATTAATAATTGATAGTTGTCTATTGACAGCTCTCAATTATTAACCTGGCTTACAGTCACCTTTCAATTGCAAGGTGCCTGTAACCCCTTATTAACCCATTCGCCACCGCTACAGGGCAATGGAAATAGACGGGCAAAGTGCCAGAAAGGGCAAATCTAATTAGAGATTTGCCCTTTCTGGGGTGTCTGGGGGCAGATGTTAGTAGCCAGGGGGGGCACCAAAAAAATGTACCCTCCCTAGGCTATTATTATCTGCCCCCACTCGCTTGCTTTGTCTGTCTGGTGGAGAAAATACAGCGGGAGCCCACACATTTTTTTTCAACGAATTTACACCTTTAATTAACCCCTACATGTCTGAAATTTTGCACACATACACTTCTGTAATTGTAATTGCTGTTTAGTTTTTGTTACACCAGAGAACTAATTTAGGTGGTAGAGGTCGTGTGATCTCAGGTGTTTTTGTAATTAGTAGAGTTGGTACTTTTCAGGGTTTTTTGGGATTGCAGTAAGTGCCCTTCCTATCCTTTTCTATTTAGGAAGTTTGGGCCCCAACGTTTGCTCATACTATTTTCTGTCTGTGTCTGTATTTCTTCTTGTCTAACCGCCATTACATGTTTGGGGGCTTTCTATGTTCTTTGGGGATCTGCTCCGGGGCAGATAGCTTTCCTCTTTCTATCTTTAGGTGTAGTTAGCTTCTCAGGCTGTGACGAGGCATCTAGGACCAACGTAGGTACGCTCCACGGCTGCCTTTAGTTGTGGTGGTTAGTCAGGGTACTGCAATCCCATAGATTCCAACCTCTCTGGTGTATTGCCTTTTTTGCCTGCTCTCCTCAGCTACCAAATCATAACAGACCGGCCAACGCGGAACAATGAATCTCAGACATCACACTCTTTTTCCACTGGTCTGGAACAAACAATTTCCCAATAGGGCAGCTCTCGGGTTTATCCTCCTGACACCCTTCCAGAGCCAGTCTCAAATTGGGTGAGATGGCGGAAAGAACTACACCCTCTTTCAAAATAACAGCAGGATCAGATAACTCAGGAGAGTCCGCAAGGAAACTCCTTGAGAGGGCATCCGCCTTAACATTCTTAGTGCCAGGAAGAAAGGAAACCACAAAATTAAAACGTGTGAAAAACAAGGCCCACCTGGCCTGTCTAGGATTAAGTCGCTTGGCTGATTCCAGATAAACCAGATTCTTATGGTCCGTGAGGACCACCACCTGATGTTTGGCTCCCGCCAGCCAATGTCTCCACTCTTCAAAAGCCCACTTCATGGCCAATAACTCCCGATTACCCACGTCATAATTACGTTCAGTTGGAGAAAATTTTCGAGAGAAAAAGGGCACAAGGGTTACTTTTAGAGGTGTCAGGATCTCTTTGGGACAAAACGGCAGCTGCCCCAATTTCAGAGGCATCAACCTCCACCTGAAATGGCAGAGAAACATCAGGCTGCCGTAGAACAGGAGCAGAAGTGAATCTCTGATTAAGTTCCTGAAACGCAGAGACTGCCTCAGGAGGCCAATTCACCACATCACAACCCTTTTTGGTCAAATCAGTCAATGGTTTAACAATAACAGAGAAATTACCAATAAATTTATGATAAAAATTGGCAAAACCCAAGAATCTCTGAAGAGCCTTTAATGAAGTAGGTTGGACCCAATCACAGATGGCCTGAACCTTGACCGGGTCCATTTCAATAACAGATGGAGACAAAATGAATCCCAGAAATGAGATCCTCTGTACGCCAAAATGACACTTTGATCCCTTCACTTACAGAGCATTCTCTCTCTAAATCTGGAACACAGTCCGAACATGTTTCACATGAGAGTCCCAGTCATTGGAAAATATCAAGATATCATCCAAATAAACAATCAGAAATTTATCCACAAAATCCCTGAAAATGTCATTCATGAAGGACTGGAAGACGGAAGGAGCATTAGTGACCCCAAAGAGCATCACTAGGTACTCAAAATGCCCCTCTGGGGTATTAAACGCCATCTTCCATTCATCCCCGTGCTTAATGCGAATAAGGTTATACGCCCCCCTGAGGTCAAGCTTGGTAAACCAAGTAGCACTTTTCACCCTGGAAAACAGGTCAGAAATCAAGGGTAACGGTTATTGATATTTCACAGTGATCTTGTTCAAGAGACGA
This sequence comes from Oophaga sylvatica, assembly GCA_033576555.1. NCBI lineage: Eukaryota > Metazoa > Chordata > Amphibia > Anura > Dendrobatidae > Oophaga > Oophaga sylvatica. The sequence continues at coordinate 300,260,956 of JARQOD010000003.1, read as the reverse complement.
TAATCAATACACGTCCTTAATGAACCATACTTTTTGGCCACAAAGAAAAAACCGGCACCCAAGGGTGAAGAGGATGGTCTGATATGACCCTTCTCGAATGACTCCTTGATATAAGACAGCATAGCGTCATGTTCAGGTACAGACAAGTTAAAAAGGCGACCTTTAGGGAATTTACTACCAGGCACTAATTCAATAGCGCAGTCATAGCTCCTATGGGGGGCAAGGATGCAGATTTACTTTCGCTAAACACATCAGAAAAATCAGTCAAAAAGTCAGGAACATCCTGAGATTGGGGAGAGGCAGAAAAAACAGGAGTGTTGGCATTAACACATTGGCAGCCCCAACTGGTTACAGACACAGATTTCCAATCCAAAACAGGATCATGAGATTGTAACCAAGGGAAACCTAGTACAATAATGTCATGCAGATTATAAAGTACCAAAAATTTGCAACTCTCCTGATGATCAGGTTCAACCCTTATTATCACCTGAGTAGAAAACTGGGGTTTATTCTCAGCCAAAGGGGTAGAATCAATCCCCAGTAAGGGAATAGACTTCCGTAGGGGTATCAAGGGAAACCCACGTTTGGCAAAATCAAAATCCATCAGGTTAATAGCTGCTCCCGAATCAACAAAACCTGAGCAGAAAATGTGGATAGGGAGCAAATCAGGGTAACAGTCAACAGAAATTTAGTCTGAACACTACCCAAGACAACTGAGCGTGCAAAACGTCTTCCCCGCTTAGGGCAGACAGAAATGGCATGAGAGGCATCACCACAATAGAAACATAACCCATTGCGTTTTCGAAACTCATGACACTGTGCCCCAGTAGCCACTCTATCACACTGCATGGGTTCAGAAGCTGGCTCACAAGGCAACACTTCCACGCATACTTCTGCGCTCACGCAATCGTCTGTCAATTTGAATCGCTAATGACATAGAATCATTGAGAACAGAGGGAGCAGGGAAACCCACCATAACATCTTTTACATTCTCTGACAGCCCCTTCCGAAAAAGGGCTGCCAAGGAATCATCATTCCATTTGGTTTGGAGTGCCCATTTTCAGAATTTCTGACAGTACAACTCAGCGTCCTCAAGCCCCTGATTTAATGCCAACAAGGTTCTTTCAGCTTGATCAGTGACATTAGGCTCATCGTATAATAACCCCAGAGCCAGAAATAATGCATCAACATCACTCAAAACAGGGTCCCCAGGTGTCAGGGAAAAAACCCATTCCTGAGGATTGCCGCGCAGGAAATAGATGACAATTTGAACCTGCTGTGCTGCGTTCCCTGAGGACTTAGGTTTTAAGGCAAAAAACAACTTACAGTTATTTTTGAAATTCAGAAATTTGGCCCGATCTCCCAAAAACAAATCTGGCATGGGAATCCTAGGTTCCACAACCGGCAACCCAGCAAAATAGACAGCAATACTCCGAATCTCAGTGGCAAGCTGATCCACACGGCCAGACAGCTGTGCAAGCTCCATTGAGAGAGAAAATAAAATCCTCCTCAGCACCCAGAGAAAAAGAGGGAAAAAATGCAAGAAACGAAAAAAAAAAATCTCTGACAACTCTGACAACTTTTTTCTTTCCACACTATTTTTCCCTTCTGTGAGTACCATACAATTTTCAGTTTGGCCGGTGATACTGTTATGTTTTGGTAGCTGAGGAGAGCAGGCAAAAACGGCAATACATCAGAGAGGTTGGAATCTATTGGATTGCAGTACCCTGACTAACCACCACAACTAAAGGCAGCCATGGAGCGTTCCTACGTTGGTCCTAGACGCCTCGTCACAGCCTGAGAGATTAACTACACCTAAAGATAGAAAGAGGAAAGCTATATGCCCCGGAGCAGATCCCCAAAGAACATAGGAAGCCCCCAAACATGTAATGGCGGTTAGACAAGAGGAAATACAGACACAGACAGAAAATAGTATGAGCAAACGCTGGGGCCCAATCTGCCTAGACAGAAAAGGATAGAAAGATTACTCACTGCAATCCAAAAAAACCCTAAAAAATACCAAATCTACTGATTGCAAAAACACCTGAGATCGCACGACCTCTACCACCTAAATCAGTTCTCTGGTGTAACAAAACTAAGCCGCAGTCACTGAAAAAACTGGAAAAGGCAAATGAACAAATAACAGTGGCTCCAGCGGAACTGAGAGGAGCCCAAGCCCCCGGGGGGGGGGGAACCTGGCTAACCTCACAGAAATGCAGAGAAATATGCAAAAGGTAAGCACAAAAACAGAAAATATCTTATCTGAAAGCAGAAGAAGAGGCAAGACTCAGCAAGCTTCCAAGTGAACCAGGAACCACAGTTGAGACAAGAACAATTGATCACCGGCAACCATGATGGGAGGGAACCTCCCTTATATCAAGCCAATCTGTGAATCCTGATTGCCAATCCTCATTGAATGGTTCAGTACTGTTTGTAACCAGCAGAGGGAGCTTCTGCTCAGAATAAATTTCCAAAACATTCACAACAGTTCCCTACACCGAAACCCCCTGCTCCACTATGTGTACCGACTGTGTGTTATGGTAAGACAAACATAAAGCCACTAATAAATATTGTCAAATGATGTCAAACCATCAAATATAATAACAGAGACAGATATTAATAGCACAGTTTAAACCAGCATGCTCTCAATGGATCGATACAGCAATATTAATAATCAGTGACCGCTGCCTATTAACCCCAAAAGAGAAGAAAAAATTGTTATGAATGAATCCTAAAAGATGAAATAATAAAGGATAAAATATTCTAGAAGAAGATCCCGCTAAATAATAAGCAGAGGGTAAGGGGAAATGAAATAAAGAAATAGGCAAATGCGGCTGGGTAAGACCTGTTGGATTCTGGATGAAAAGAGTGGCTACTTGTGTATCCCATTTGCATGTTAGCTTCTAGCTATAAAAGAATGTAGCTCTCTGGTGATTTACTATTTACAGGTGCTTCTCACAAAATTAGAATATCATCAAAATTTTTCAGTTCCTCAATACAAAAAGTGAAACTCATATATCTATGGGGTATTGTCATGAAGAAGATGAGACACCAGACCCAACAATGCAGACGAGCTGAAGGCTGGTATCAAAGCAACCTGGGCTTCCATAACACCTCAGCAGAGCCACAGGCTGATCTCCTCCTTACCACGCCACACTGATGTAGTAATTGATGCAAAAGGAGACCCGCCGAAGTATTGAGAGCATTTTCTGAACATACATTTCAGTAGGCCAGCATTTCAGATTTTAAAATCATTTTCAAGCTGGTATTAAAACGTATTCTAATTTACTGAGATAATGTCTCTTGGGTTTTCATTGGCTGTAAGACATAATCATCAGCATAATCAGAAATAAACACTTGAAATAGATCACTCTGTAATAAGTCTATAAAATATAGTTTCACTTTTTGTATTAAACAACTGAAATAAATCAACTTTCTGATGTTCTAATTTTGAGAAGCACTTGTATGTCCCAAAGACTACTTATCACTAGTAAAAGACTGCCTAACTTATTCATGAAAAATCTTGCAACCTCATACTAAATATTTTCCTTAATAACCCCAATTAAAAATAATAAAGAAATCTATATTTAAATTGTCTCTAAAAGACTTTGCTTTCAAGCAAAAGTTTGGTCAAAACTTCAAGGTTGTGTTATCCCACATTGTCCACTCCTAACCGTGAGATCTCGCTGTTCTGACTAAATATACACTTTTAGCACTTTAGAACAATGGATCAGTAACTTTTAACAATCCGTAACTATAGTTTTAAAGCAAACTGTTTATTTTGTGAAGTGTTGTAGTAATTTGACTAAAAAATGTATGTTCTCCAGTGCTTGTTCAGTCAATACTTTTACCATGTTGAGCTTCACCTTTCTTTTTCACAATTCTTTTTATGTCTTATTTTTACTTTTTTGTTACAAGGTCCATTAAGCTCTATTTCCTCATGAATCAAGGAGACTTTTTTGTCCATTTCATGGATCTCACAGAAGAAGAGCTCAAGAAGACAGTTGAAGACATCATCCCAACTCGACTGGAAGCTTTGTTAGAACTAGCTTTGAGAATGAGTACTGCAAATACAGATCCTTTTAAGGATGATCTAAAGGTACTGTGAACATTTTGAAAGCAAACGGGTTTGTTTAATTTTAGTTATGCTTTCCTGCTAAGCGATCATAAATAATTTATCACACTATACTAATTATTGTTCTTTGCATGTAATTTTGTAAACAATAATATAAATTACTCAGCATGATCATGGGGGAGCATAGCTCCATGGTATTAGCCCTGCTGAATCTGTCCCTAGTTATGCAAAGAAAAAAAATATTACTCCCCTTATGCAAGACTTTTCCTGCATTCTTTAGAACCCTTTTAGTGGGCTCCAGACTAATCCCGTTTTAATCTAGTGACTGATGATTGCTGACCCAAAAAAAAAAAAAATTTTGATCTATTGTGATTGTTTATTTTTTCAATCTTAGTTCTTTTGTTCTATCCTTGAAGAGGATTACATTTCTTTTTGCTGTTTGTCTTTACAAAGGGTGATTGACAGCAATGGGCTGCCATGCTATTCATACCTCTCTACGGTTGCAAGATAAAAATAGGAAAAAAAGGCAACTTTACTCTATTTTTCTCCTTTTCTGATAATATCTGATTTTTTAAACCTAAAATAACCCTTTTTTTCTGTGTGAGGTTTACCAAAGAGGTAAATCTCTCTTCACCAGAAATGGGGAATTAATAATGTTACACATTTGATTTTTTTTTTTTTTCTGTTATTTCTACACACTTTTTTGTTGGCTTTTTGTAGGACCAAGATTCCATACGGCTATCATGGTTCCTCCTGCTTATGTCCCTCTGACATGCCTAGGATTCTAGCTTTATTTGCCAAATAATTATTTTTCTAAGTTTTCCCCTTCCTACATGTAATCCCTGTTTCATCAGGGAGATATTTTCCCAAAACAGGGTCACGCTTCAAGATATACCAATATTTTGAAAGCACAGTTGTTATGACTTTATTTCCACTATTGAATGTTGTCACAAAATTCAATTTCCAGAGATCATCAATTCTTTCTTTACCAATAGTAAAATTATCCCTCTTCCTATTTTTTTCCTTTTAAACATTCCCCCTGTGTTTATATTTTGTTATCCCTATATGCACCATTTATCAAATTTGTTGGGTATCTTTTTTCATTTAATGTTTTTTTTAGAATTTTAGACTGAGCCACATATTCAGATTCTCTCATATAATTCTTTCTTATAAAAAAAAATTGGCTGTGGGGTATATTAACCTTCCACTTCTTGTAATGTGCACTATTGAAATCTAAAAAGCCATTTTAATCCACTTTTTTGAAGTGGGTTTTTGTGATAATTATTTTTCCCACTATGGTTGATCTCTTGATCAAAAAGCACCATTTTTTCTTTATTAATTTGTATTGTAAAGGTAATCTCACAGATATTATTATTATTGAGCTACTTTATTAATTGTGCCGCTTCGTCCTCTGCCCCTTCCATATAATGATCAAATCATCTATGAAACGCCTATAAAGCCTTTTTTGTCATTGAAAACAGGCTTAGAGAGTGATGATGAGGACTCGAATCGCCCCAAAAATAAGTTTGTGAAACTTGGTGCGACCCGAATCCCCATCGTGGTGCCGAGCAACTGTAAGTACAGTACGCTTTAAAAAATGAACACATTGTGTTCAAGAATGAATTTCAGACCCTTTAACAGAAAATCTCTTTATTTGAGGAGCATCTCTGTCTTTGCTGAATAAAAACCCACCGCATTTATACCCATTTCGTGATATGTGTTGGAATATAATGAATTTACATACAACGAGATGAAGGAATAGTTCTCATTCAATATCCCACAGTTCCTCGATTAATTGTGTGGAAATATGAAGGAAGAGACTTTGCTAAATCTTGTAAAAGCAAGTCCATATAATGAGAAAAATAACAAGTCAAAGACCCTATTCCTGATATAATTGGTCTGCTAGGTGGTTTTTCAGGGTTCTTATGCAATTTTGGTAAATGATAACATAACGCCATGGTTGGCGCAGGATTTGTTAAAAACCTTTTTTCTATTGTATTAAGAATGTTCCTCTCACAGGCTTCCTTAATCATATGTTGATAGTCCCGAACAAAAGATTGTGTAGGATCTTCTTTTAAAATTTTGTAATATCTCATATCAGACAATATGTTCAAAGCTTCCTCAATATAGTCAGATCTGTTTTGCACAGCTACTATTTATTTCCTTTTTTTTTTTTTTTTTTTTGCATCTATGTTGTCAAGGTTGGATCAGTGTGTGTGTCCCTGAACTTGGTACACACCCCAAATCAAGTTTCTGAGACTGGGATAAAAGGCTTGCTGCTATATATACAGTACAGACCAAAAGTTTGGACACAAAAATTGTAGAATCACACTGAAGGCATCAAAACTATGAATTAACACATGAGGAATTATACATTACACTTTACAAAAAAGTGTGAAACAACTGAAAATGTCTTATATTCTAGGTTCTTCAAAGTAGCCACCTTTTACTTTGATTACTGCTTTGCACACAGAAAAGGTGAACGGATGGACTCTACTGTACATGCCTAGTTCCCACCATGAAGCATGGAGGAGGTGGTGGGATGGTGTGGGGGTGCTTTGCTGGTGACACTGTTGGGGATTCATTCAAAATTGAAGGCATACTGAACCAGCATGGCTACCACAGCATCTTGCAGCGGCGTGCTATTCCATCCGGTTTGCGTTTAGTTGGACCATCATTTATTTTTCAACAGGACAATGACCCCAAACACACCTCCAGGCTGTGTAAGGGCTATTTGACCAAGAAGGAGAGTGATGGGGTGCTACGCCAGATGACCTGGCCTCCACAGTCACCAGACCTGAACCCAATCGAGATGGTTTGGGGTGAGCTGGACCGCTCACCGCTTAAATTTTGAATAAATCTCCAACAGTGTCACCAGCAAAGCACCCCCACACCATCACACCACCTCCTCCATGCTTCACAGTGGGAACCAGGCATGTAGAGTCCAGCCATTCACCTTTTCTGCGTGCAAAGCAGTAATCAAAGCAAAAGGTGGCTACTTTGAAGAACCTAGAATATAAGACATATTTCATTTGTTTCACATTTTTTTGTAAAGTGTAATGTATAATTCCACATGTGTTAATTCATAGTTTTGATGCCCTCAGTGTGATTTTACAATTTTCATAGTCAGGAAAATATTAGTATGAGAAGGTGTGTCCAAACTTTTTGTCTGTACTGTAAGTGTAATTGAATTTTATACTAGTAGCATTTGTACTGTGATTTTATGACACCTGAAGAAGGATATATACTGTATCCGAAACATGTTGTATCTTCTCTATTTTAACTTCTCAAATAAAAAAAAAAATATGAAATGTCATCTTTGAATGTGAGTCCTGGGAAGTGCTGCCATTCATGGACTGGATGTGCTTTTCTTGATTTACTCATTTTGTGTGAGCCTGAATCTGGCTCTTTCACGTGGATCCTCCCGAGGCAAGCTGCAAGCCTGGTCTATTGAAAAGTATCCCAGAAGGATTTTTAAGGATACACAATCTAAAGCCATACTAGTCTTCTATCTGGTGAGTGCATAAAATTGTGTACCCTTTTAAAGACTATATATTGTGTTTACGCACTTAGGACACCGGGATTTGTCTATTCTCTCCCAAACAGAGGTTTTTTTGTATATTTGTATAGTTCCTGATATGGTCAGTTCCTGATATGGTCAATTCCTGACCCTTGGATCTGAGGCAGCTGTCTTTTATATGCCTTAACCCCTCTCTGTCATTGGACGTACTATCCCGTCCATAAAACCCGTGACAGTCTGACCATGGACGGGATAGTACGTCCAAGGTGATCAGCTGCGCTCCCGGCACATTAACCCCTGGCACACCGCGATCAAACATGATTGTGGTGTATCGGGGGCACAGGGAAGCAGGGAGGGGGCTCCCTGTGTGCTCCCCTGAGACCCTCAGAACAGCGCGACGTGACTGCGCTGTTCTGAATTCCTCTTCCCTGCAGGACCTTGGATCCAAAATGGCCGCCGGGTCCTGCAGGGAGGCGGCTTCCTCAGTGCCTGCTGAGAGTAGGCACTGAGAAGCCTGCAGAACTGCCAGTGTGATCGCTGGTGTGACAGAATGCTGTGCACACTGTCACACCAGCGATGTGATAAAATACAGTGATGTTCCACTGTAAAAAAAATAAATAAATTCAAAATGAAGAAAAAAAATATTCCCCAATAAATTAATTTATTCCTGTAAATAAAAAAAAACAATAAAAGTACACATATTTGGTATCGCCGCGTCCGTAACAACCCCCCTATAAAACTGTTCCACTAGTTAACCCCTTTAGTGAACTCCTTAAAGCATTGATTTTTTGCTTTGTTTTTTTTTTATCATACCGCCGAACAAAAAGACCAATATAAATAAACATTGTACCGCTGAAAATGTCATCTTGTCCCGCAAAAAACGAGCCGCCATACAGCATCATCAGCAAAAAAAAAAGTTATAGCTCGCAGAATAAAGCGATGCAAAAATAATTATTTTTTATATTAAATAGTTTTTATTGCATAAAAGCGCCAAAACCGAAAAAAAAATGATATGAGGTATCATCGTAATCGTACTGACCCGAAGAATAAAACTGCTTTATCAATTTTACCACACGCAGAACGTTATAAACGCCCCCCAAAAGAAATTCATGAATTGCTGATTTTTGTTCATTCTAACCTCCCAAAAATCGAAATAAAAAGCGATCAAAAAATGTCACGTGCTCAAAAATGGTACCAATAAAAACGTCAACTCGTACCGCAAAAAATAAGACCTCACATGACTCTGTGGGCCAAATATGCAATAATTATACCTCTCAAAATCTGGTGATGCAAAAACTATTTTTTGCAATAAAAAGCATCTTTTAGCGTGACAGCTGCCAATCATAAAAACCTGCTGTCAATAGTAAATCAAACCCCCCTTTATCACTCCCTTAGTTAGGGAAAAATAATAAAATTAAAAAAAAAATTATTTATTTCAATTTTCCCATTAGGGCTACGGTTGCGCCTAAAGTTAGGGTTAGGGTTGCGCCTAAAGTTAGGATTAGGGTTAGGGGTGTGTTGGGGTTAGGGTTGGAGTTAGAATTGGGGGGTTTCCGCTGTTTAGGCACATTATGGGCTCTACAAATGTGACATGGCGTCTGATCTCAATTCCAGCCAATTCTGCGCTGAAAAAGTCAAACGGTGCTCCGCCATGCGCCCAAACAGTAGTTTACCCCCACATATGGGGTATCAGCGTACTCAGTACAAATTGCGCAATAACTCTTGGGGTCCAATTTCTTTTCTTACCCTTGGGAAAATGAAAAATTGGGGGCGAAAATATGATTTTTGTAAAAAAAAAATTATTGTTTTGTTTTTACGGCTGTACATTATAAACTTCTGTGAAAAACTTGGGGCTTCATAGCACTCACCACACATCTAGATAAGTTCCTTGTGGGGTCTATTTTCCAAAATGGGGTCACTTGTGGGGGGTTTCCACTGTTTAGGCACATCAGGGGCTTTCCAAATGTGACATAACACCCGCAGACCATTCCATCAAAGTCTGCAATCCAAAACGTCACTACTTCCCTTCCGAGCCCCGACGTGTGCCCTTACAGTAGTTTTCTCCCACATATTGGGTATCAGCGTACTCAGGACAAATTGGACAACAACTTTTGGGGTCCAATTTCTCCTGTTACCCTTGTGAAAATAAAATATTGGGGGCGAAAAAATAATTTTTGTAAAAAAAAAAAAAAAGATTTTTTTTTATTTTTACAGCTGTACGTTTTAAACTTTTGTGAAGCACTTGGGGGTTCAAAGTGCTCACACCACAACTAGATAAGTTCCTTGGGGGGGTCTATTTTCCAAAATGGGGTCACTTGTGGGGGGTTTTCACTGTTTAGGCACATCAGAGGCTCTCCAAATACGACATGACGCCCACAGACCATTCCATCGAAGTCTGCATTCCAAAGCGTCACTACTTCCCTTCCGAGCCCCGACGTGTGCCCATACAGTAGTTTTCTCCCCCATATTGGGTATCAGCGTACTCATGACAAATTGGACAAGTTTTGGGGTCCAGTTTCTCCTGTTACCCTTGGGAAAATAAAAAGTTGGGGACTGAAAGATCATGTTTGTGGAAAAAATGTTTTTTTTATTTTCATGCTCGGGCATTATAAACTTTAGTGAAGCACCTGGGGGTTCAAAGCTCTCACCACACATCTAGATAAGTTCCTTGAGGGGTCTTGTTTCCAAAATGGTGTCATTTGTCGGGGGTTTCCATTGTTTAGGCAGATCAGGAGCTCTCTAAACACGACATGGCGTCCAACCAATTCTGCGTTGAAAAAGTCAAACGGCGTTCCTTTCCTTCCAAGCTCTGCCATGCACCCAAACAGTGGTTAACCCACTACTTATGTGGTATAAGCGTACTCAGGACAAATTTCACAATAACTTTTGGAGTCTTGTTACCCTTGGGAAAATAAAAATTGGGGTGAAAAGATCATTTTTGTGGGAAAAATATGATTTATTAATTTTTTGGCTCTACGTTATAAACTTGTGTGAAGCACTTGGGGGTTCAAATTGCTCACCACAGATCTAGATAAGTTCCTTAGGGGGTCTAGTTTCCAAAATTTAGTCACTTTTGGGGGGTTTCCACTGTTTAGGCACATCAGGGGCTCTCCAAATGGAACATGGCGTCCAATCTCAATTCCAGCCAATTTTTGTTGGAAAAAGTCAAATTGTGCTCCTTCCATTTCGAGCTCTGCCGTGCACCCAAACAGTGGTTCCCCCCACATATGGAGTATCAGCGTACTTAGGACAAATTGGACAACAACTTTTGTGGTCCAATTTCTCCTGTTACCCTTGGGAAAATAAAAAATTGGTGACTAATAGATAATTTTTGTGTGAAAAAATAGGATTTTTTATTTTCATGCCCGGGCATTATAAACTTGTGTGAAGCACTTGGGGGTTCAAAGTGCTCACCACAGATCTAGATAAGTTCCTTAGGGGTTCTAGTTTCCAAAATGGGATCACTTGTTGGGGTTTCCACTGTTTAGGCTCATCTGGGGCACTGCAAACGGAACATGTCCCCATCAATGTCTGCATTCCAAAACGTTATTACTTTCTTTCCAAGCCCTGCTGTGCGCCGAAACAGTTTCCCACCCCCACATATGGCGTTTCAGCGTACTCGGAACAAATTGGACAACTTTTGGGGTACAGTTTCCTTGGGAAAAATAAAAAATTTGGGACTAAAAAATCTTTTTTGTGGAAAATTGTTTTTTTTTTTCACACCCAGGCATTATAAACTTTTGTGTAACACTTGGGGGTTCAAAGTGCTCACAACAGATCTAGATAAGTTTCATAGGGGGTCTAGTTTTCAAAACGGTGTCACTTGTGCGGGGTTTCCACTGTTTAGGCGCATCAGAGGCTCTCCAAACACGACATGGCGTCCAATCTCAATTCCAGCCAATTTTGATTTGAAAAAGTCAAATGGCGCTCCTTCCCTTTCGAGCTCTGTCGTGTGCCCAAACAGTGGTTTTTCCCCTCATGTGGGGTATCGGCGTACTCAGGAGAAATTACACAACAACTTTATCTGTCCATTTTCTCCTTTTACCATTGTGAAAATAAAAAAAGTTTGTAAAAGATCATTTTTGTGACTAAAAAGTTAAACATTCATTTTTTCCTTCCACGTTGCTTCAGCTACTGTGAAGCACCAGAAGGGTTAATGAACTTCTTGAATGTGGTTTTGAGTACCTTGAGGGGTGCAGTTTTTAGAATGGTGTCACTTTTGGGTATTTTCTGCCATATAGACCCCTCAAAGTGACTTCAAATGTGAGGTGGTCCCTAAAAAAATGGCTTTGTTAATTTTGTTGTAAAAATGAGAAATTGCTGGTCAACTTTTAACCCTTATAATTTCTTAACCAAAAAAAAAATTTGGTTCCAAAATTGTGCTGATGTAAAGTAGACATGTAGGAAATGTTATTTCTTAACTATTTTGTGTGACATATTTCTCTGTTTTAAGGGAATAAAAATTCGAAGTTGGAAAATTGCAAAATTTACAAAATTTTCGCCATATTTGCATTTTTTTTCAAAAATAAACGCACGTTATATCGAATAAATTTTACCACTAACGTGAAGTACAATATGTCACGGGAAAACAGTCTCAGAATCGCGAAGATCCGTTGAAGCGTTCCAGAGTTATAGCCTCATAAATAGACAGTGGTCAGAATTGTAAAAATTGGCTCGGTCATTAATGTGCAAACCACCCTTGGGGGTGAAGGGGTTAATAAAGGGCACTAGGTGAGCAGTTTTCTTAATAACAGATTCTGAAATTGTCGGATAAGACCCTATGGGCGCTTCTTCTCTCCTATAGTTTCTTTTGGCCAGAAGAAAGTCTGTATCCCTCCATCATTACCATTTCTAACCTGGTAGTTTTCCTAACCACAGAAACTTCCTCACTTCCTGACCACACATTTTTCAGTTCCTTACAGGCAAAGCTTTTGCTCCCATTTTCTGTGTTTTTAACATAGTCCACTTTTTCAACTATGGATATTGTAGCTCTATGCCTGACAACACTGCATTCCTTCTGTCACATTTGACCTTATTCAGAGAAACTCTGCATAATAACTTGGGCTGCCTAATGAGGGTAACCTTTGTTGGATTCCCTCTTGAGGTTAACTTTTCTGAACTCCTCCTTGAGGTTAACCTTTAGGCTATGTGTCCACGGTCAGTAAACGCTGCGGAGTTGAGGCATCGTCAAACCCGCAGCGTCCAGATGTTACAGCATAGTAGATGGGATTTTAAGAAATCCCATCTCCACTATGTATTCAGAGACGCAGGCAGCAGACCTGCGTAACCGGACATGCGGCGCGTCTTTTTAGACCGCTGCATGCCTATTTATGATATGTGGATGCTCCGTCCGTGCAGCATAAATTTCCCATAGACTATCATTAGATGCTGTCCGCAAGAACTGCGATGCACGTGACCTCTGGAGATCTCTGGTGGTCATCTGCATGTGCTGCTGTATCTGGATGTCAGGCATTCAGATGTAACAAAGCTGGACTTGTCGTGGGACACAAGTTATTAAGGACTACGACAGGAACTCTTAGAGATGCCCAATTTTTGGGGTGGCTAAGAGCTGTTGTTTGTAGCCGGGGTAGTCCACTATCAATGATCCATTCCTAGGCTGTGAATATCAGCTGTTATGATTTGGTAGCTGAGGAGAGCAGGCAAAAAAGGCAATACACCAGAGAGGTTGGAATCTATTGGATTGCAGTACCCTGACTAACCATCACAACTAAAGGCAGCCGTGGAGCATACCTACGTTGGTCCTAGACGCCTCGTCACAGCCTGAGAAGCTAACTTCACCTAAAGATAGAAAGAGGAAAACTATCTGCCCCGGAGCAGATCCCCAAAGAACATAGGAAGCCCCCAAACATGTAATGGCGGTTAGACAAGAGGAAATACAGACACAGACAGAAAATAGTATGAGCAAACGTTGGGGCCCAATCTTCCTAGACAGAAAAGGATAGGAAGGTCACTTACTGCAATCCAAAAAACCCTAAAAAAATACCAACACACTAATTGCAAAAACACCTGAGATCACACGACCTCTACCACCTAAATTAGTTCTCTGGTGTAACAAAACTAAGCCGCAGCCACAGAAAAAACTGGAAAAGGCAAATGAACAAACAACTAGCTGAACTAAACTGAGAGGAGCACAAGCCCCCGGAGGGGACCTGGCAGACCCCCACAGAAGTGCAGGACAAAATGCAAAAAGCAAGCACAAAAAATTAAAAGAAAAAAATGTCTTATCTGTTAGCAGAAGATGCAGGCGCGAAACAGCAAGCTTCAAAGTGAACCAGGAACAAAAGTTGAGACCAGAACAATTGATCACCGGCAACCCTGATGGGAGGGAACCTCCCTTATATAAGACCAGTCAGTAACACCTGATCGCCAATCTTCACAATCTTCATTGAATAGTTCAGTACTGTTTGTAACCACCAGAGGGAGCTTCTGCTCAGAATTCATTTCTAGCACATTCACAACAATCAGCCTGCAGTTGTCTGCATAGCCTTTTCTGGCTATTGATTATAGGGGGACCCCACGTCATTTTTTGGGGGTCCCCTTATTTTAATAGCCAGTAAAGGCTAAATATACAGCTGTGGGCTAATATTAATAGCCTGGGAAGATCCATGTCAATTACCCCTTTCCCAGTCTATAAACATCGGCCCCCAGTCGCTGGATTTCCCTCTCTGGTGCAGAAAATTGCGTGGGAGCCCACAACATTTTTTAAAAATTATTTATTTAGTAAAAACATTACATATTCCTCGCTCTACTTTCAGGGACTTCCTGTGTGGCCGTTGTCACACTTGTGTGTGTGATGTGAGAAACTCATGCAAGTCTCTCACATTAACACCTGGCACTCGGAAGCGGAGTGTGCAGCTTCATGTATTTCTGTGCAGCTGCACACGCTGGTCCAAGTGCCAACGGCAGTGTTGGGTGTTGATGCAAGAGACTTGTGCGAGTTTCTCACATCACACTCACAAGTGTGTCACCAGCCTGTCATGTACTTCGGATGTGACACAAGATTCAACATGTGTAAATTAGTACACATGCGTAGTAAACTGCATTCCTGCAGTTAATACGCATGTGACTAATAATTAGATGCAGTTTTACCACATCTAATGATAGTCTATGGGAATTTTACGCTGAGGGGACTGAGCGTCTCCACATCGTAAATATACAAAAAAGGTTGCACTCTATCATGTTGAAGCATGTCAATGTGGAATATGTGAAATTTTGAATAGCAATACAGCTTTGGATTATTGGGAAAAATTTGAGATGCTTAGCATAAAATTTGGCCAAATATCTGTCCACCAACCATCGTCAATGTGGTCTCAGTCTGATGGGTCCCTGACCTGTGTGAATACCTCTCTAAAGGCTGATGTCTGAATTCCTGGGTGAATGTGGACACCTCTGTCAGCAATGCCTGCATTTTATGGGTAAGTAGGGACCTGCTGTAATTAAAACCACCACCTGGTGGTGGCTGACTGCTCTGTCAGTAAGCTAACATACAAAAGACAAAAAAACTGACTGGCACATCCAGACTAATTTGAATAGGTGCATACCAGGAGGAGCTACCCCCATATACAATATACAACAAAGTTTGCACTCTATAATGCTGGAGCATGTCATTGTGGAATATGTGAAATTTCGACTAGCAATACGGCTATGGAGCATTGGGAAAAATTTGAGACGCTTAGCATAAAATTTGGCCAAATATTATCTGCCCACCAACCATCGTCAAGGTGGTCTCAGTCTGATGGGTCCCTGACCTGTGTGAATACCTCTCTAAAGGTTGATGTCTGAATTCCTGGGTGAATGTGGACACCTCTGTCAGCAATGCCTGCATTTTATGGTAAGTAGGGACCTCCCCTGCTGACGGCCAGTCGGAGTTCCGGTAGCGCTGAGGCCCCGTGCCGCTGCTGGTCCAGTACCTGAGGACGCCACGGCTGGGACCTATGTGTTCTTCAAGGTGAGCTGGGGGAGCGCAGCCGCCGCTCCGGAAAGGAGTTTGGGGTTCCCTGGGAGTACACGTGCCGACAGCGTGCACTGTTAGGTGCACCAAGATGGCCACCGCTTCGGAAGTAGAGCAATACTTCCGGGTCCCGGGGCGGGCACATGCATAATTACACTCACTTTCAATGACGGATCGCATGAGGAGGGGACGGGACCGGGAGTGACGTCTGCTGGGCGGCAAATTAAAAAGGGGAAAAGTGCAGACAGCTTTGCTGCATGCAGTCCCCATGAACATGGAATACAGTGATGAGCAGCAACAAGAGCAGCAGCAGCCTAGGCAGCAACAGCAGCGCCACCATAAACAGCAAGATGGTCCAAAGGACAAAGACAAGCGAAGTAGCTGTTCCAGCTGCCACTCCACACAGTGCAGCAAATCTGCTGCTGCAAACAAGTCACCATCTCTGGATCTTTCCGTTCAAGATCCAGTCCCCCTCTAGAACCGGTACGTGCGACCACAACTAATGGTGAGTGAACGTCGAGAAAGTTCACCATTGTAATGGGGTTCCTTCTCTTCCCTTACTAGGCAAAGAAGAAGTCGGGAAAAATGAAAAACCGGTGTTGCACCACTTGTAACAGAGTGTTATCAGAGTCATGGGATAGGAAGCTCTGTAAATCATGCATACAGCAGATACTGTGTGAGAAAACCCTGGATTTTGCCTCTGAAATAAGATCTGCAATCGGATCAGAAGATTAGAGTGTCTTTTCATCCATCACTCAGGGAGAGAAAACAAAAAAGAAAGAGGCTACATCATACCCCAAATCTGACCCCTCTACTTCAGGGGAAGTGGACTCGGATTCCCTCAGACTCCTCCTCTTCATCCTGGGGTGAAGAAATGGGAGGACTTCACTGCTTTCTCCTAGAAGAAGTGGACAGTCTGGTAAAAACAGTGAGATCCACCATGGGGATGGAAGACCCCTGTCCTGATCATAGAATCATAGAATGGTAGAGTTGGAAGGGACCTCCTGGGCCTTCTGGTCCAACCCCCTGCTCAAAGCAGGATTCTCTAAATCATCCCAGACAGATGTCTATCCAGCCTCTGTTTGAAGACTTCCATTGAAGGAGAACTCACCACCTCTTGTGGCAGCCTGTTCCACTCATTGATCACCCTAACTGTCAAAAAGTTTTTTCTAATATCTAATCTGTGTCTCCTCCCATTCAGTTTCATCCCATTGCTTCTAGTCTTTCCTTGTGCAAATGAGAATAAAGATGATCCTTCTACAATGTGACAGCCCTTGAGATATTTGTAGACAGCTATTAAGTCTCCTCTCAGTCTTCTTTTTTGCAAGCTAAACATTCCCAAATCCTGCAACCGTTCCTCATAGGACATGGTTTGCAGACCGGTCACCATTCTGGTGACTCTTCTCTGAACTTGCTCCAGTTTGTTGATGTCTTTTTTAAAATGTGGTGCCCAAAACTGGACACAGTATTCCAGATAAGGTCTGACCAAAGAGGAGTAGAGGGCAATAATGACCTCACGTGATCTAGACTGTATGCTTCTGTTGATACATCCTAGAATTGCATTTGCCTTTTTTGCTGCTGCATCACACTGTTGACTCATGTTAAGTCTGTGATCAATTAGTATACCCAAGTCTTTTTCACATGTGCTGTTACTTAGCCCTATTCCTCCCATTTTGTATATGCTTTTTTCATTTTTATTGCCCAGATGTAGTACTTTGCATTTTTCCCTGTTAAAATCCATTCTGTTAGTTGCTGCCCACTGCTCCAGTTTATGTATATCTTTTTGAATCCTCTCTCTCTCTTCTCTAGTATTAGCTACCCCTCCTAGCTTTGTGTCATCAGCAAATTTGATAGAAGTATCCAGGTCATAATGTTTGGGGGTTTAGGACAGAAGAAACGCAGAGTGTTTCCAATAAATCCAAATGTCCAAACCTTCATCAAAAAAGAATGGGAAAGACCAGATAGAACAAGCTTGTCAGTTCCTTCCCTCAAAAGAAAATACCCTTCGAGGAGGAAGCATCCACATCCTGGGACAAAGCCCCTAAGCTTGACTTAGCTGTGGCTAAAACTTCAAAAAAGTTTGCACTTCCCTTGAAAGACATGGGTACACTCAAAGATCCCCTAGATAAAAAAAAAGCTGACACCCTCCTTAAAGGGGCCTGGGAATCAGCTGGGGGGAAACTTAGGCCAGCCATAGCGGCGACGTGTACTTCCAGATCCCTCATGGTATGTGTGGATCAACTGGATAAACAGTTGAGGGATGGGACACCAAGGAACAAAATCTTAGAATCCATCCCCTTGATAAGAGGGGCAGCAGCCTCCTCGCGGACTCTTCGGCAGATTCGGTCTGTTTAACATCAAAATCGGCAGCCCTCTCAAAGGCGGCCAGGAGAACCCTATGGCTCAAAAGCTGGCCTGGAGATCTTCAAACCATGCTTAAATTATGCTCAATTCCCTGTGAGAGTAAATATCTGTTTGGAGGAACTTTGGATGACATACTCCAAAAACCAAGGGATAAGAAAAAAGGATTCCCGAACCTAGGACCAACAACATTTCAACGGCTCTTTCGAAGCAGGAAATTTTTCCGTAGAAAACACCCAAGGGAACAAAACAGATGGGAGTAAGGTAGGAGGAAAGACAGAGGATTTCTCTTTGGCAACCCCTCCTGAGACAAGAAATTCCCCAAGTGACGGTCTCCCCAGGGTGGGGCGGAAGATTAACCCTTGCCTGGGAAAAATATCAAACAGTCCTTAGATCTTAAATCTGAACAAGTCAGGGTTGAAGATAGATTTTTCCTCCCCTCCCCCAAGACTATGTTGTAACTCCCCTAAGATCTTCAGCAAGGGAGCAAGAGGCCTTAGAAACTTAGTAAAGAAAGCAGTCCTTCAGCATGCTCCACCTCACGAAACAGGGAAAGGATTTTTAACCCACTATTTCTGGTATCCAAACCAGACGGCACACATCAGACAATAATAAACCTACGGAAATTGAACAACTATGTCAGGAACAAAAGATTCAAGATGGAGTCAATAAGATCCACCATCAAAATACTGTTCCCAGGCTGCTTAATGACGGTATTGGATCTCAGTGATGCATATTATCACGTGCCTGTTCACAAGGAATATCGAAAATTCCTCAGACTGGCAGTCTCTATAAAGCGGAGGTGAAAGAATTCCAATACAGAGCTCTCCCATTTGGAGTATCAATAGCCCGCCGTGTGTTCACAAATTGGTAGCAGATATGATGACCCATCTGAGAGAACAAGATATACTAATCATCCCATACTGAGACACTCTTCTAATAGTAAGCCCAGAACTGCAGAGAACAGAAGGACAGAGTAATGAGCACTCTGGAAAACCTAGGATGGCTTTTAAACTTCAAAAAAGAACCCAGCAAAATTCAAGAGTTTCTAGAGCTAACACTGGGCTCTCAGAAACAAGAATGCCACCTCCCAGTGCACAAAAAACAGAACATTATACACATAGTAACAAAGGCCTTACGGAACCCCTCATGATATTAAGGAAAGCGATGTCACTACTAGGCTCTCTTTGTGCATGTCTATCAGCAGTCCAGTGGGCACAGCTACACACAAAAGACCTCCGATGGGACATATTGGAAAATCTGTCCAAATTGGGAGTCCACTTAGAGCAGGGGTCCCCAACCACCGGTCTGCGGCGCAGGACCAGGCCGTTGCAGTTCTGTTGCTCCACGGCTCAGAATGATGTACACAAGGGGAGCCGGCGGCTGTAGTACTGTAGTGACAGCTACAGCCGCCGGCTTCCAGAAGACATTGATACTCACCTTCCATCCCTGCATCCCTGTCCTGACGTGGCAGCTTCATCCTGCGCTGAGTGGTCACGTAGTACCGTTAATTAAGGTCATGAATACATTATGTTCCAAATTATTATGCAAATTGGTTTTAAGTGTCATAGCGTTTTTGTTTTTTTTTGTAAATGAAACCCATTGATGGTATTGTGTCTCAGGGTTCTTTGGATCACTGAAATCAATCTCAGATACCTGTGATGATTATTTTGCCATGTGAGCCCAATAAAAGGAAAACTGGATGTTCCACACTATTAAGCAGGCCAGAGTTTTCAAGTAACATGGGAAAGAAAAAGGATCTCTCTGCTGCTAAAAAGCATCAAATAGTGAAATGCCTTGGTCAAGGGATGAAAATATTAGATATTTCCAGAAAACTTAAGCGTGATGATCATACTGAGATTTGTGGCTGATTCTGAACACTGACGTGTTCGTGCTGATAAAGGCAGAATGAGGAAGGTTTCTGCCAGGCAAGTTCAGCGGATTAAGAGAGCAGCTGCTAAAAAGCAATTACAAACCAGCAAACATATATTTGAAGCTGCTGGTGCCTCTGGAGTCCCTCGAACCTCAAGGTGTAGGATCCTTCAAAGGCTTGCTGTGGTGCATAAACCTACTATTCGGCCACCCTAAACAGTGCTCACAAGCAAAAACGGTTGCAGTGGGCTCCCACATACATGAAGAATTTTTTTCATACAGTCTTGTTTACTGATGAGTGTTGAGCAACCCTGGATGGTCCAGATGGATGGAGTAGTGGATGGTTGGTTTATGGCCACCATGTCCCATCAAGGCTGAGACGTCAACAAGGAGGTGGAAGAGTCATATTTTTGGCCGGAATCATGGGGAAACAGCTGGTAGGGCCCTTTAAGGTTCCTGAAAGTGTGAAAATTACCTCTGCAAAGTACAGTAAAGATGTATATCTTTGTACCGTGTTAGCCAGTAGATAGAAAAATATTTAGAGTTGAGAGTCCTCAGTGGTTGATACCTTTTAATGGCTAACTGAAAAATTTTTCAGTTAGCCATTAAAAGGTATCAACCACTGAGGACTCTCGACTCTAAATATTTTTTCTCTGCAAAGTATACAGAGTTTTTGACTGACAACTTTCTTCCATGGTATAAAAAGCAGAAACGTGCCTTCAGGAGCAAAATCCTCTTCATGCATGACAATGCACCATCTCATGCTGCAAAGAATACCTCTCAGTCATTGGCTGCTATGGGCATAAAAGGAGATAAACTCATGGTGTGGCCACCATCTTCCCCTGACCTCAACCCTATAGAGAACCTTTGGAGTATCATGAAGCAAAAGATCTATGAGGGTGTGAGGCAGTTCACATCAAAACAGCTGCTCTGGGAGGCTATTCTGACTCCATGCAAAGAAATACAAGCAGAAACTCTCCAAAAACACACAAGTTCAATGGATGCAAGAATTGTGAAGGTGATATCAAAGAAGGGTTCCTATGTTAACATGTAACTTGTCCTGTTAGGATGTTTGGAGTTAAATAGCTTTTTGTTCAGTGAATGTGACCTCCTAATGCTGCAAATTCCACAAATGAGCATTTTTAGTTCTTTAAAACATATCAAATGTTTAGAAATTCTACTGTGCCCAATAATTTGGAACAGTGCATTTTGAGGTTTTATTCATTTTGGAGATTATACTGTTATCATTGGGAGGTTTCTTCAATAAAATTCGATGTATACTCTAACGGGTGATGACTTTTATTAGACTGACTGTCATTTGCACTAACCACTTATGAAAATCAGAGAAAAATATAATTTGCATAATAATTTGGAACATGGTGTATGGACACGACTGTACTCCCATAGTCGTGGTGTCCATAATCATGACCTCATCGAGCGGTAACACGTGACTGCTCCGCTCAAGAAGAAGCTGCCACGCCGGGATAGAGATGCAGGGACCTGTAGCGACGGAGTGAGGAGGGTAAGTTTCATGGGGAGAAATGGGGAGCCCAGCCAGGCATACAAGGGTGGGAGCAGAGCCATGCATACAAGGGTGGGGGTGGAGCCTTGTATACAATGGTGGCAGTGGAGCCTTGTATACAAGGGTAGGAGCAGAGCCATGTATACAAGGGTGGGAGCAGAGCCATGAATATGAGGGTGGGAGCAGAGCCATGTATATGACGGTGCTAGTAGAGCCATGTATACGAGGGTGGGAGCAGAGCCAAGTATACGAGGATGGGAGCGGAGCCATGTATACGAGGGTGGGAGCAGTGCCATGCAAACGATGGTGGGAGCGGATCCATGTATACGAGGGTGAGAGCAGTGCCATACATACGAGGGTGGGAGTAGAGCCATGTACAGTTAGGTCCATAAATATTTGGACAGAGACAACATTTATCTAATTTTGGTTCTAGACATTACCACAATGAATTTGAAACAAAACAAATCAGATGCAGTTGAAGTTCAGACTTTCAGCTTTCATTTGAGGGTATCCACATTAAAATTGGATGAAGGGTTTAGGAGTTTCAGCTCCTTAACTTGTGCCACCCTGTTTTTAAAGGGACCAAAAGTAATTGGACAATTGACTCCAAGGCTATTTCATGGACAGGTGTGGGCAATCCCTTCATTATATCATTCTCAATTAAGCAGATAAAAGGGCTGGTGTTGATTTGAGGTGTGGTGTTTGCATTTGGAAGGTTTAGCTGTGAAGGAAACATGCGGTCAAAGGAGCTCTCCATGCAGGTGAAACAAGCTATCCTTAAGCTGCAAAAAAACAGAAAAAACCCATCCGAGAAATTGCTACAACTTTAGGAGTGGCAAAATCTACAGTTTGGTACATTCTGAGAAAGAAAGAAAGCACTGGTGAACTCATCAATGCAAAAAGACCTGGGCGCCCACGGAAGACAACAGTTGTGGATGATCGCAGAATGCTCTCCATGGTGAAGAGAAACCCCTTCACAACAGCCAACTAAGTGAACAACACTCTCCAGGAGGTAGGCGTATCAATATCCAAATCTACCATACAGAGAAGACTGCATGAAATTAAATACAGAGGGTTCACTGCACGGTGCAAGCCACTCATAAGAATCAAGAATAAAAAGGCTAGGCTGGACTTTGCTAAAAAACATCTAAAAAAGCCAGCACAGTTCTGGAAGAACATTCTTTGGACAGATGAAACCAAGATCAACCTCTACTAGAATGATGGAAAGAGAAAAGTATGGCGAAGGTGTGGTACAGCTCATGATCCAAAGCATACCACATCATCTGTAAAATATGGCGGAAGCAGTGTGATGGCTTGGGCATGCATGGCTGCCAGTGGCACTGGGTCACTAGTGTTTATTGATGATGTGACACAGGACAGAAACAGCCGAATGAATTCTGAGGTATTCAGAGCCATACTGTGTGCTCAGATCCAGCCAAATGCAGCCAAACTGATTGGTCGTCGTTTCATACTACAGATGGACAATGACCCAAAACATAAAGCCAAAGCAACCCAGGAGTTTATTAAAGCAAAGAAGTGGAATATTCTTGAATGGCCAAGTCAGTCACCTGATCTCAACCCAATTGAACATGCATTTCACTTGTTAAAGACTAGACTTCAGACAGAAAGGCCCACAAACAAACAACAACTGAAAACCACCGCGGTGAAGGCCTGGCAGAGCATCAAAAAGAAGGAAACACAGTGTCTGGTGATGTCCATGAGTTCAAGACTTCAGGCAGTCATTGCTAACAAAGGGTTTTCAACCAAGTACTAGAAATGAACATTTTATTTACAATTATTTAATCTGTCCAATTACTTTTGGTCCCTTTAAAAACAGGGTGGCACATGTTAAGGAGCTGAAACTCCTAAACCCTTCATCCAATTTTAATGTGGATACCCTCAAATGAAAGCTGAAAGTCTGAACTTCAACTGCATCTGATTTGTTTTGTTTCAAATTCATTGTGGTAATGTCTAGAACCAAAATTAGATAAATGTTGTCTCTGTCCAAATATTTATGGACCTAACTGTATATGAGGGTGGGAGCAGAACCATGTATACGAGGATGGGAGCGGAGCCATGTATACGAGGATGGGAGCGGAGCCATGTATACGAGAGTGGGAGCAGAGCCATGTATACGAGGGTGGGAGCAGTGCCATGCATACGATGGTGGGAGCGGATCCATGAATACGAGGGTGAGAGCAGTGCCATACATGCGAGGGTGGAAGCAGAGCCATGCATACAAGGGTGGGAGCAGAGCCATGTATACGAGGATGGGAGCGGAGCCATGTATACGAGGGTGGGAGCAGAACCATGTATACGAAGGTGGGAGCAGTGCCATGCAAACGATGGTGGGAGCGGAGCCATATATACGTGGGTGAGAGCAGTGCCATGCATACGAGGATGGGAGCAGAGCCATGCATGTGAGGGTGGAAGCAGAGCCATGCATGTGAGGGTGGGATCAAAGCCATGTATATGAGTGTGGGAGCGGTGCCATGCATACGAGTGTGGGAGAGGAGCTGTTACGTTTTGGTAGCTGAGGAGGCAAGAGCAAAAAAACGCATAAGCAGCCCCACACCAGAGAGGTTGGAAACTAATAGGTTGCTGACCCCTAAACTAACCGCACAACTAAAAGCAGCCATGGAGCGTACCTACGGTGGTCCTAGACGCCTCGTCACAGCCGGAGAGATAGCTATCCCTGAAGATGGAAAGTGGAAAGCTAACTGCCCCGGAGTAGCCCCCCAACATATAATGGCGGTTAGACAAGATGAAAATACGAACACAGACAGAAAATAGATTGAGCAAACGCTGGGGCCCAAAACTGTCTAGACAGGACAGCACAGGAGAAAATACTGTCTGCAACCCAGAAAAACCTTAGGAAAAACTCCAACACTTCTGAATCCAAAAACACTGAGACCACACGGTCTCGACCACCTATATCAGATCTCTTGTGTGGACATGTAGCTACCCAGCAGTAAAACATCACAAGAATTGAGCAAATGAACAAATACAAAAAACGAACGGAGACCAGCCAAAGCCCCCAAAGGGGACCCGGCTGAAGACAAAAAGCAATGCAGCAAAAAGCAAGGAATTCAAACCACAGTGAAAAAAAACTGAAAGAGACTTATCTGAATGCAAGCAGGAAACAGCAGAAAAGCAAGCTGAATTTCAATCTAGACCAGGAAGAACAATTGATCACCGGCGAGGATCATGGGAGGTCAGCTCACTTATATCAGGCCAGTCAGTATCACCTGACAACCACTCGTCAGCTGCAGGTGTAGGACTCTTGGTGTTCCACATAGGTTTAATACCCTAAGCAACCACCAGAGGGAGCCTCAGCTCCGAAGTTGCCTCCAATACGTTCACAACACGAAGCCATGTATACGAGGGTGAGAGCAGAGCCATGTATACAGGGGTGGGAGCGGAGCCATGTATACGAAGATGGGAGCGGAACCATGTATACAGGGGTGGGAGCGGAGCCATGCATACAAGGATGGGAGGGTGGGAGAGGAGCCATGCATATAGGATGGGACAGGGGAGCCATGCATACAACAGGGGGAGCCACACAGAGCTGGACAGGATGGGATTGTGGCAGGAAAACAAGCCCAGTGCTCCCACTGATAAAGGGAAACAAGCCTGGTGCTCCCACTCATTCTAAACCTATGGTGAGTTGTGTCACATTCACATTGTAAATGTTATAATTAAAGAATAAGTATGCATTACTAAACCCTGTCCATAGCCACGCCCCCTTATGACCAATACCCCACCCCTGCCACACCTCCATCCCCGCCCTGCCGGGCCTTGGAAGAACGGTCTTGCTTGAAGCCGGTCTCTGATGCTAAAAAGGTTGGGGACCACTGACTTAGAGGGTCACGTAACGCTAAGCTCCTCTTCTTCTCATTCCCTGCTTTTGTGGAGAAATGCCCACAACCTATCCAAAGGGATCCCCTGGGTAACAAAAATATCCCACATAATTACTACAGACCAAAGCCCCACGGGATGGGGAGCTCACATGAACAACCAGGTTGCACAGTGGAAATGTGAGAATCCGGAATTAGGAGCTTCTTCGAACCAGAAATAACTATGGGCTGTGGGTCAGGCTCTCTTGACTTTCCTACCCTACCTATGGGGTCATCATCTCCGCATATTCTTGGACAACCAGGTAGCGGTGGCTTACATAAACCATCAGGGAGGTACCAGGTCCCGAACTCTGATGGACACCTCCTCCAGGATCCTCAACCTAGCGGAGGAGAACCTTCTATCCCTCTCGGCACTACACATTCGGGGGGTAGAAAATCAAAAGGCCAACTATCTGAGTCGAACTCAACTAAGTCAAGACGAGTAGGTTTTAAATCGGTCCATTTTTCACCAAATTACGAGGATGTGGTGAACCCCGATAATAGATTTATTTGCTTATTACAAAAACAAGAAAGTAGCATTGTGCTCTCTGAACTCCAGGGGGAGTCCTCGAGCACTAAACTCCTTTATGTTTCCATGGACTCAGAATCTCACATATTCCTTTCCCCCGATCATCCTTATACTTATTTCCATATACTATGGAAAGTCAGAGAAGACAAAACAAGGATAATACTAATAGCCCCCTTTTGTCCAAAAAGAACTTGGTTCTCTTTGCAGAGGATGCTGTATCGCCGATCCTTGGGTAATACCAGACATCCCGGATTTCCTGTCTCAAGGACCAGTGTTACACCTTCAAGCAGCAAACCTCCATTTAACAGCATGGAATTTGAAAGTGTGCTGCTGAGGGAAAGAGGGTTCTCAGACAACCTGGTCTTTACACTACAAAAAGCAGCAAACCTGTTACTACTTAAGCTTACGGCGAAACCTGGAGGAAGTTCCTATCCACCTCCAAAGTTAAAATCCAGGATGGAGCCTCAATTACAGAAGTGCTTGAATTTCTGCAAAAAGGTCTAGAGAAGGGCCTAGCAGTCAGAACTTTAAAAGTACAAGTAGCAGCATTAGGTAAACTTTATAATCAGGACATTGCAGGCAACCCATGGGTGACACGATTCATTTATGCTGCAACAAGATCTAAACCACTGGTTATCCAAAAGCTGCCATACTGGGATCTCAATCTGGTCCTATCCGCTCTGACCTGGCCCCCGTTAGACTTGATACACAGCTTCCCTCAAAGTCTTATCCTTAAAGACCATCCTCCTGGTAGCTCTAACATCTGCCCGTAGAAAAAGCGACATTCAGGCCCTATCTGCAGCACCCCATTCACGAAGATCCTAGATGATAGGATTATATTAAAACCTGACCCGACATATTTTCCCAAGGTAGCATCTTGTTTCCACAGGTCCCAAGAGGTAGTTCTTCCATCCTTTTGTCTAAATCCCAGAAATAGTAAAGAGGAGGAATTTCACACTCTAGATGTCAAAAGATGCCTAGTTCAGTACCTAGAGTCCACCCAGAGCTGTAGGAAGGATGGATCTCTTTGTGTGCTTTCAGGGACCAAGGAAAGGGACTCAAAGCATCCAAGAGTACCCTGACAAGGTGGATAAGAGATGTGATAACCCTGGCCTACTCATCTACTGGGAATACCATCCCAGATGTTCTGAAACCTCATTCTACAAGGGCTACAGTGACCTCAAGGGCAGAAAGGTCAGAAGTATCTATAGAGTAAATCTGTAAGACGGCCACCTTGTCATCACCTTCAACATTTTTTAAACACTACAGAGTAGATCTAACCTCTACATCTGATTTGACCTTTCGGAGAAGAGTCCTTCATGCCGTGGTCCCTCCCTAAGCTTCCATTCTCTGAAATTCTCTCCGTGGTGCTGTCATGGGGGACTGAGAAAGTCGTAGTTACTCACCGATAACGGTGTCTCTCAGAGCCCATGACAGCACCCACTTACTCCCTCCCATCACGCATGCTGTGAGCACATTTTAATGTACATAGCATAGTTTTCGTACAGACACGGTGTTCTTTTTCTGATAAGCAATACTATAATATGTAGATATATTTTTTGTTGTTGTCACTAACCTGGAGGTCCTCCGATGCTCTGTAAACCAACTGATGCGAGGGAGAGGTACCGCCCTTTTATCTGTAGGTTTCCTGTCCCTGAAGGGCGGATACCCTCTCTCTCCGTGGTGCTGTCATGGGCTCTGAGAAACACCGTTATCCGTGAGTAACTACAACTTTCAATAAGCTTTATTTCAAATGACAAAAAAAAAATGCATGTAATGAAAAAACACATAAAAAAACATGCGGGAAAAACGCATGTAAAAAAAACGCAGGCGACCTGCCTGTGACCTCAAATGCAAATTTCACCTGCGTCAAATCCTGAACAAATACTGAGCCAATCCTGACCGTGGAAACATACCCTTATGGACTCTTCCTTGTGGTGACACTTTCTTGCCAACTTGATTCAAACTTACATTGAGATGATTCTAAAAGTTTTGCTTTTTAATGACTTGCATTGTCAAAAACAGGTGAGAACCTACAGCGTTCTTAAGATATGATTAGACCACATTTTAAATCAGGACTCTTCTTGCAAATGACCCATAGCCTTTCTATTGATCTCATACACTTTAGTACACATGCTCATCTAGGTGTTGAGCGCATCTTATAGAGTAGCCTTATTTTGATCCAGAGCTCCAAGTAACATCACTACCTGGGATGGTAACAGCTAAGTATTGTAACAGAAGATGCAGCTTCACTGATCTTTAATATAACGCTAGGAGCGTCACTCTGTCTGAAACCTTTATAGACTGCGCAAGCGTGACACGCCTGCACAGTCTGACTCCAGACAGAGTGAGGCATCCAGAGCGGTGAGTACTCTGTATGGCTTACTGGATGCATACCGCGATTTCCGGCGCCATACTCACTTACCTGACCGGGAGGAGCGTTGCCACGGCACTTCTCTTCTCCCGGGGCAGGAGACCAGGAGTCCGCTTCGGATTGCGCATGCGCAATAGTGCTATCCGGCGCCATTTTGCTGAAGACACATTTACAGTGTGTCTTCAGCAATATGGTGCCGGACCGCGCGGTATGGGCATGCGCATACTCCGGCACCGCTCTCCTCCCCCGGCGTCCAGCTGAACGGAACAGCGCTGGAGCACAGAGATGAAAGGTGAGTATAAATGTTTTTTTTTTGGGGGGGTATCTGTGCAGTTTAATAGCGGTGAGGGGGCCATGCACATCAGGATAGGGAGGGTGAGGGGACCATGCACATCAGGATAGGGGGGGTGAGGGGACCATGCACATCAGGATTGGGGGGTGAGTGGACCATGCACATCAGGGTTGGGGGGTGAGGGGACCATGCACATCAGGGTTGGGGGTTGAGGGGACCATGCACATCAGGGTTGGGGGTTGAGGGGACCATGCACATCAGGTTTGGGGGTGAGGGGACCATGCACATCAGGGTTGGGGGGGTGAGGGGACCATGCATACCAAGATTGGGGGGTGAGGTGAGGGAGCCATGCACATCAGGATTAGGGATGAAGGGACCATGCACATCAGGATTGGGGGGTGAGGGGACCATGCATATCAGGATTGGGGGTTAAGGGGGCCATGCACATCAGGATTGGGGATGAGGGGACCATGCACATCAGGATTGGGGGTGAGGGGGCCGTGCACATCAGGATTGGGGATGAGGGGACCATGCACATCAGGATTGGGGGTGAGCGGACCATGCACATCAGGGTTGGGGGGGTGAGAGGATCATGCACATCAGGGTTGGGGGTTGAGGGGACCATGCACATCAGGATTGGGGGGTGAGCGGACCATGCACATCAGGATTGGAGGGTGAGCGGACCATGCACATCAGGATTGGGCGATGAGGGGACCATTCATACCAGGATTGGGGGGTGAGGGGACCATTCATACCAGAATTGGGGGTGACGGGACCATTCATACCAGAATTGGGGGGTGAGGGGACCATGCATTCCAGGATTGGGCGGGAGGTGACCTTGCATACCAGGATGAGGAATGGGGTGCCATGCATAGTAGATTTGGGCGGGGGTGAGGGGACCATACATACCAGGATAGGGATGAGGGGTGCCATGCATACCAGAATAGGAGGGGGGAAGCACATACCAGAATGGGAGACCATGTACCTATAAAAATGCTTGCCTCCCGGGCGTAGAACGGGTTTATCACTAGTATAAAATATTCATCTTTATTGTAACGGTTATAAAAGCATTTTTGCATTCAAGGTTTCGTCCATGAAAAAAAAAATATTCCTTATCGGTGCATATGGCATCTTTACTAATAATGTATTAGCAATGTTAGGAGTGCATTTAAGCACTGTTAAACTCTGGTGGTCGCATCAGTGGAATAATAACATTCAATAAATAAGCATAGAAAAAAATATTTAACCCCTTCACCCCCAAGGGTGGTTTGCACATTAATGACCGGGCCAATTTTTACAGTTCTGACCACTGTCTCTTTATGAGGTTATAACTCTGGAACGCTTCAACAGATCTTCCCGATTCTGAGATTTTCTCGTGACATATTGTACTTCACGTTAGAAGTATAATTTCTTCGATATAACTTGCGTTTATTTTTGAAAAAAACACAAATATGGCGAAAATTTTGCAATTTTCAAACTTTGAATTTTTTTTTCTCTTAAAACAGAGAAATATGTCGCACAAAATAGCACAATTTTGGGACCAAAATTTTTTTTTGTTAGAAAATTATAAGGGTTAAAAGTTGACCAGCGATTTCTCATTTTTACAACAAAATGTACAAAGCCATTTTTTTGGGGACCACCTCACATTTGAAGTCACTTTGAGGGGTCTATATGGCAGAAAATACCCAAAAGTGACTCCATTCTAAAAACTGCACCCCTCAAGGTACTCAAAACAACATTCAAGAAGTTAATTAACCCTTCTGGTGCTTCACAGGAGCTGAAGCAACGTGTAAAGAAAAATTAATATTTAACTTTTTAGTCACAAAAATTGTTTTACAAACTTTCTTTTATTTTCACAAGGGTTAAAGGAGAAAATGGACAGATAAAGTTGGGCATTTTCTCCTGAGTACGCCAATACCCCATATGTGGGGGAAAACCACTGTTTGGGTGCACGACAGAGTTCGTAAGGGAAGGAGCGCCGTTTGACTTTTTCAAACCAAAATTGGCTGGAATTCAGATTGGACGCCATGTCGCGTTTGGAGAGCCTCTGATGCGCCTAAACAGTGGAAACCCCCACAAGTAACACCATTTTGGAAACTAGACCCCCTATGCAACTTATCTAGATCTGTTGTGAGCACTTTGAACCCCCAAGTGTTTCAGAAGAGGGGCCTGGATGTTCTCTTTAGGCTCCCAAGACCTCTCCTCAGGACCAAAACCCTTCCAGTCCACCAGGTAATAGATCCTACCTCTTACTCGCTTAGAGGCCAAGATATGTTTTACCTCAAAAACATCATCCTCAGAGACCGGATCAGGAGTGGTACCCGGGTCCTTAAAGAAGGAGCTCAACACTACTGGTTTGAGGAGGGAGACATGAAAGGAGTTAGGTACTCTTAGAGAATTAGGCAATTTCAGTTTATAAGAGACCGGGTTGATTTGTCTAAAGACTTCAAAGGGACCAATGAAACGGGGACCCAATTTGTACGATGGTAACTTCAGACGGATGTACTTGGAGGAGAGCCATACCTTGTCACCTGGACGAAAGATGGGAGCCTCCAAACGTCTTTTGTCCGCATGCGTTTTCATACGTTGAGAAGCTTTCTCCAAAGCCGACCTGGTCTCTCTCCAAATGTCCGAGAAATTCTTAGACAAGGTGTCGACTGCCGGAACATCAGACAATCCCGAGACAGGAAGAGGAATTCCGGGTTGCAGTCCAAACACAATCTGAAAGAGAGACTTTCCAGAAGATTCACTTACTTGGTTGTTGTAGGAGAATTCCGCCCAGGGCAGTAATTCTACCCAGTCATTATGATGAGCGTTGACGAAGTGACGCAGGTATCCAGCCAGGATTTGATTGATCCTCTCCACTTGCCGATTAGACTGGGGATGATATGCAGAAGAAAAATCTAGTTCAATTTTTACCATTTTACAGAGTCCTCTCCAGAACTTAGAGGTGAACTGGACGCCCCTGTCGGACACGATGTGGAGAGGAAATCCATGTAGACAGAAGATGTGCTGAATGAAGTGAGCGGCCAGTTCTGGAGCAGACGGGAGGCCAGATAGCGGAACAAAGTGGGCCATTTTAGAGAAGCGATCCACCACAACCCATACCACTGAGCAGCCAGAAGAAATGGGAAGATCCGTGATGAAATCCATCGCGATGTGCTGCCAGGGAGCGGACGGAATCGGAAGAGGCAGAAGCCTGCCAGCTGGTACATGTTTAACAGTTTTGTTACGGGCACATGAAGGACAGGCTGCGACGAACTCCTGGATATCCTTGCCCATGTTAGACCACCAGTAATAACGAGAGATGAGTTGCTGCGTCTTTTTCTGACCAGCATGGCCAGCCAACTTAGAAGAATGACCCCAGCGCAGAACACGAGTACGATCAGAAGCGGACACGAAAGTCTTCCCAGGAGGCAGCCGGGCCAGATCAGTGGAGGCAACGGAGACTAACTTAGAAGGTTCAATAATGTGCTGAGGTTCTTCCTCCAGTTCAGGAGGCAAAAAGGCTCTGGAGAGGGCGTCTGCCTTGATGTTCTTGTCAGCTGGGCGGAAATGAAGTACAAAATTGAAACGGGCAAAAAATAATGCACAACGGGCCCGACGGGGATTCAGTCTTAAAGCAGATTGGAGATAGGCAAGGTTTTTATGGTCGGTGAATATGATTACCTGGTGATGAGCTCCTTCAAGAAGATGTCTCCATTCTTGCAGAGCCAATTTGATGGCCAACAGTTCGCGATCACCGACAGAGTAGTTCCTTTCTGCAGGAGAAAAAACCTTGGAAAAAAAAACCACACGAGATCATCCGCCCGGTAGACGACTTCTGGGTCAGAACTGCTCCTGCTCCTATGGAAGAAGCGTCAACCTCAAGAAAAAATTGCTCACTTGAATTAGGACGATGGAGAACGGGTGCGGAAGTGAAGGCTTTTTTGAGAGAAACAAAGGCCTCTTCTGCCTCGGAGGACCATTCCTTAGAGTTTACGCCTTTCCGGGTTAAGGCTGTGATTGGAGCCACTCGGGTGGAAAAGTGTGGAATAAATTGCCGGTAGTAATTGGCGAACCCGAGGAACCTTTGTATGGCTTTTAGCCCAGACGGACGAGGCCAGTTGAGGACTGCAGACAACTTCTCCGGATCCATCTTTAATCCTGTGGAAGATACAATGTACCCAAGGAAAGGCAAAGAAGATTGCTCAAAGAGGCATTTCTCATATTTGGCATATAGCCTGTTCTCTCTCAGTCTTTGTAAGACCAGGCGTACTTGCCTCCGGTGTGACGTCAAGTCAGCAGAAAAAATCAAAATATCGTCCAGGTAAACCACGACACAAGTATAGAGCAAGTCCCTGAAAATGTCATTAACAAATTCCTGAAAGACCGCAGGTGCATTGCTCAGGCCGAATGGCATTACCAGGTATTCATAGTGGCCGTCACGGATGTTGAAGGCTGTTTTCCATTCGTCCCCCTCTCTGACTCGGATCAGGTTGTAGGCCCCTCTGAGGTCCAATTTGGTGAAGATCTTGGCCCCTCGGAGACGATCAAACAGCTCTGAAATAAGAGGTAATGGATACCTGTTTTTTACCGTGATTTGATTTAGACCCCGATAGTCAATGCAGGGCCGCAAGGATCCATCCTTTTTCTTCACAAAGAAGAATCCAGCTCCTGCCGGTGACGATGACTTTCGGATAAAACCTCTAGCCAGATTCTCTTGGATGTAGTCTGACATGGCCTGAGTCTCTGCCTGTGAAAGGGGATAAACTCCCGCGAGGAGGAAATGCTCCAGGAAGAAGCTCTATCTGACAGTCATACTACCTGTGTGGAGGTAGTCTCTCAGCCTCCTTTTTCCCAAAGACGTCAGAGAAGGACCAATAGGCGGAAGGCAACCCTGGCAGGGTATCAGGCTGGACTGGAGGCGAAACGGGTTGAATCCGGGTTAAGCAACGATTCATGCAGGTATCTCCCCAACGCAGAACTTCTCCAGTTTTCCAATTAAGGATCTGGAGCCAAGGTAAACCTAAAAGCATGGGATGGGATAAACCGGGATATACATAAAATCGCATTCGTTCAGTATGCATTAGACCTACCCGGAGTTCCACCAACTCGGTTTGAAACTGGACGTGCTCGGTCAGCGGTTTGCCATTCACGGCGGACACCTGTAACGGATCAGGAAGACGCTGGACTGGTAAGCGGTAATGATCCACAACCGCCTGTTGGATGAAGTTCCCTGCAGCTCCAGAATCCAGTAGACAATGTTCGGATAATTTTATTGCTCCATAGGACACGGAGACTGAGATGTGTAAAGAAGGAGAGGACTGTTCTCTACCTAGGTTGGCCCCTCCTACCGGACCTAGGCACTGGAGTTTCCCGACTTTTTAGGACAGAAATGGATCAAATGTTCAGAACTATCGCAGTAGTAACAACTTCCCTCCTTGCGACGTGCCTCCCGGCGGCGGGTGGCCAAACTTACATGGTCCACCTCCATGGCCTCGGAGGTGGAGGGCGAGGTACCTGTTTTGTACAAACTAGAGTCCAGGTGATAGGACCTTTTGTCCCGCTTGATCTCCATGGAGCGCTCCTGAAAACGCAGGTCAATTTGGGTTGCCAAGGATATTAGCTCTTCCCAGAGGGTAGGTCTGTACCGTCCCGCCAGCTCATCCTTGATTCTTCCGGATAGGCCCTCCCAGAAGTTAGCAACCAGGGCCTCATTGTTCCACGATAATTCAGACGAGAGGGTGCAGAATTTAACAGCATACTGAGCTACCGCGAGAGTACCTTGGCGCAGGCGGAGCAGAGCTGAGGCAGTCGAAGTGGTGCGACCAGGTTCATCGAAAGTCCTGCGAAAAGCCTCTAGGAAAGATTGAAGATTGTTAACCAGCGGATCCCCTCTCTCCCATAGCGGGTTTAGCCAGGCGAGGGCCTCTCCTCCCAGGTGTGACATGATGAAGCCCACCTTGGCTCGGTCAGAAGCAAACATATGCCCCAAGATTTCGAAGTGTAGAGTGCACTGATTGAGGAAACCCCGACACAGAGTAGGGTCACCCTGGAAACGGGTAGGAGCCGCCAGACGGGACCTTTACTTGCCATGGGAACTGGTACCTGATTATTGATAGAAGAGTCAGGTGCAGACGAGGACCCCAAGGAATCCATGCGGGTAGACAAGCTGCGTAGATAAGTCGTGATCTTGTCCTGTTGAACTCCCAAACGGGTCACCTCCTGGCACAGATCCGTGGTCGGAGATCTCTGGGATCCAGCGGGTTCCAGGGCCGGAGCAATCTGTAACGAATGGAAGCGTAGGCAGAGGTGGTGAAGTTCACATTCGTTTTTATTTTTAATGTGGAACCTCGAGACCGCGGTCCGGGGGGCTCCGAAGGGGGCGTAACTAGTGAGCCCCGGGTACCCGTAGTAAGGCCCCTCGAACAGGATCAGAATGGAATACCCGGAGGACACAGGTGCCACCTCCAGTTAGTCCCCGGACACGTGGCAGCTGTCCCAGAGGGACCAAAGGGGTAACAGGTATTTACAGAGTCCGTGGAAAGTTCTTGACGGAGAAGGGTAAGGTCCTGGTCCAGAACGGATGGTAGAAGGCTGGCTTCAGTGACCTTGTCACGATCCACGGGTATGGATGGCTGATGGCGGAACGGGATGGCACTTGCGCCAGTAATAGCCGAGATTGTCCAAGATAGCCAGATACAGGTTAGCAATGATCTGAGGAGACAAACAGTATCAGCGAAGCACAGAGACTGCAGACGCAGCGCATACAGATCAGGAACAGAACCGGATGTAGCAATGATAGAACATGTTGCTCCGGCACTCCCCTAATGGTGGAGTGACCAGATATAGTACTGAGTGCGCAGCCATTGGTTAATTAGCTTATTTCAAAAAATGCACGCTGCCCCTTTAAGAGAGACGGTGGGCGCGGCCTCGCGTCCTAAGCAGACTATCTGGAGGCCTGCCAGCAGCGTGCCAGGAAGTGGAGGAGGACACAGGACGCCGAAGGGCAGCTGGGGCAGGTGAGTGAGCAGAACGGAGTGCAGAGCCAGCGCTGGGACCGGGTGTAACAAAAAAAAATCATATTTTTCCACAAGCTTGATTTTTAGTCCCCAACTTTTTATTTTCCCAAGGGTAACAGGAAAAGTTGGACCCCAATAGTTGTTGTCCAATTTGTCCTGAGTACGCTGATACCCCATATGTGGGAGAAAACTACTGTATGGGCATACGTCTGGGCTTTCAAGGGAAGTAGTGACGTTTTGGATTGCAGACTTTGATGGAATGGTCTGCGGGCGTCATGTTGCATTTCGAGAGCCCCTGATGTACCTAAACAGTGGAAACCCCCTACAAGTGACCCCATTTTGGAAATAGACCCCCCAAGAAACTTATCTAGATGTGTGGTGAGCGCAATGAAGCCCAAGTGCTTCACAGAAGTTTTAATGTACAGCCGTAAAAACAAAAAATATTTGTTTTAACGTACAGCCATAAAAACAAAAAAAATTACAAAAATTATATTTTCGCCCCCAATTTTTTATTTTTCCAATGGTAAGAGAAGAAATTGGACCCCAAGAGTTATTGTGCAATTTGTCCTGAGTACGCTGATACCCAATATGTGGGGGTAAACCACTGTTTGGGCTCATGGCAGAGCTCAGAAGTGAAGGAGCACCGTTTGACTTTTTCAAAGCAGAATTGGCTGGAATTGAGATCAGGCGCCATTTCACATTTGGAGAGCCCCTGATGTGCCTAAACAGTGGAAACCCCCAATTCTAACTCAAATCCTAACCCCAACACACCCCTAACCCTAGTCCCAACCCTAACCATCACCCTAACCACAAACCTAACCCTAACACACCCTTAACACTAAACCCAACCCTAAACCTAACTTTAGCCCCAACCCTAACTTTAGCCGAAACCCTAACCCTAATGTGAAAATGGAAATAAATACATTATTTTAAATTTTATTATCTTTCCCTAACTAAGGGGGTGATAAAGGGGGGTTTGATTTACTATTTATAGCGGTTTTTATGATTGGCAGCTGTCACGCTAAAATACGCTTTTTATTGCAAAAAATAGTTTTTGCATCACCACATTTTGAGAGCTATAATTTTTGCATTTCAGCAGCAGATGAAGGAAGGGAGACACACTAGTCATTACTAGTGGGTAGGCGGAGCCCACACAGGATAGAACACCTCAGATTAAAAAGAGTGTTGACCGGCCCCTCCAGCTTGGGCTCCTCCTACTCCAGCTCTCCAGTCTAAAATTTGAGGTCACAGAGGATAGTCGCTGCTGGAGCAGCTCCTCAGAAATTTTTTTTATTTTAGTCGGACAGAGACTTGGACCCCCAGTGGTCTAGAGGTCTCAGGGGTCTTAGCGCTGCTGGACCCCCACCTCTCCCTTGGCGGATCTGTATTACCCTGTAAGGTGGTCCCTGCAGAACCCTGCCGGCCCTGGGGGATGAGGATTGCTTCCCTGGTGGGGACGCAAACCGCGCTTCTGGGGTCACTGCGTTCCCCGCCCTGGGGGGAAGCTACGGGCACAGCGCCACAAATCTCTGAGGGGTCCCTGTGGCGCTCAGCTGGGTGAGTACTCCACATTTTAATGTGTTTGAGTGCTTCAGTGGCCGCTGCGGCAGCCGCTGCGACATGTATTCATGTGTGGTGATTGTGTACTTTTGTCCGCAGGTGGATGCCTGCAGGACATGGGAGCGGAGTGAGTCGCACATTTTTTTTAAACCGGCGGGGGGCGTGGCTTCGCTCTTTCCCATTTTTTCGCGGGCAGGAAGCGCTCTGAGCGCGCTCTTTACCCTGCCTTTTCTCTTCCGGCTTCTCTCCTCTAGCGCGGCGGCCATTACTGACAGCCTCCTCGGGCTCCTCACTCTCCGCTCTCCCCGACCGACCGAAAGAAGACACTACACCGCGGCCAGCTGGGTGAGTCGCTTCTACCTGTCAGGGCAGAAGCTTGACCCCCTCACCCCCACAGCGCAGGGCAAGGTACTGTCACACGGAACGCTCCCACTACGATCACGATAGCGACGCATAATTTTGCGATCGTTTTTTGTGATCGTTTTAATGTCGCTAGTAGCTTCCACAGTGGGCGATCTAATTGATGACGCATAAGTGGTTAGCGATCTCCTTAGCGACTTTTGGCGGTTATTGCGATGTACAATTCAGCGCAATATGTTAGCGATCTCGTTGGCGTTCTTGTTTAGTGTGGCATACTTTTGAGCACTATCCTGCAGCTGTTACCTCATAAGAGGCACCTGGGGCTCGCACACCCTTTTCATTACACAAGGGTTGTGGGGAGTCTGCGACATTAACCCCTTCTTTGGCGGTTAACCCTTTATTGGGAGACAGCTGGGGTAGCTCTCTCTTTAAGAGCTTTAACCCTTCAGCGTTCGTTTTGCCTTTGAAAACCACACTGTTCTAGTTGCTGACAGGTTTTGACCTGCCATATACTGTGTGAGGGCATGTCAGATCAGGGTCCAGGAGGTGCGGACCGTCTCCCATATCCGCTACAGGATCAGTCTCGCGTATCTGACACGCAGACCTCGACGGCGTCAAGCGCAGCGGCCGGAGGTGTCAGTGATGTCAAAATGGAGGCCCTCTCTCGTTCTATTGATGGCCTGTCTGAACTTCTAGGTCATTGGGTGTCAGCTAGATCCTCTCATGGCAGGAAGCGACACAAGCTGGTGCCATCTTCCCCGCGTAGCGACTCGGAGATTTCGGGCATGAAGGGTTCCCCTTCAAGCTCGGATGGGGAAATGTCCGATTCGGATAAGGAGGATCGGCAGGGACACTCTGCCTCTCTTTTGAGCCGTACAGAGGCTTTTATTGGAGCCATGAGGGAGGCGTTACAGTTACCGGAGGAGGTAACTAGACGTCCTGGTAAGTCGGCCCGGATGTTTCAGGAGTCGCATAGGTCGCGATCAGCCTTACCATCTCTGGATGAGCTTAATGGGGCAGTGGAGAAGGAACGCCTGTGTCCAGATAAACGTTTTCAGGGGACACGGTTTTTTGACACACTGTATCCGTGTATGACGGAGTTGATTGATAATTGGATTCCTTCTCCTGAAGTGGATGTCCCTTTATCCCAGCTTAGCAAATCCTCATTACTTCCTGTTAAAGGGAAGGCGAGTCTGCAGGATCCGCTGGACAGAAAAACGGAGATGGCAGCGAAATCCATCTATGAGGCTGCGGGTCATGGATTCAGAGCAGTGCTACGATCTATGTGTGCTTGTAAAGCTTCCCTGAGCTGGTTAGACCGTCTACGGACGGTGTGGCAAGATGGATCCCCACTATCCGAGGTAGAGGGGCTTTTCAAGTCATTGGAGGATGCAGCCCGATATGGCAGTGATGCAGGTTTGGATGCTGCCTCAATGCTGTCCAGGGCACAATCCTCGGCGATCACAGTCAGGAGAGCACTGTGGCTTAGACAGTGGACCAGAGACGCGGTTTCTAAGCAAAGTTTGCTTTCTTTAGCTTACAAGGGTGGTCAGCTGTTTGGATCTGACCTCACGGAGCTGATTGCCAAGGCAAAGGCAAAAGAAACGGCTTTACCGCAGCGAAGAGCTGTGACTTCTGCGTCTGGCAGGCATAGTGCCGGTAGTAGTCGGTGGTCCTTTCGGTCCAGGGGACGGTTCAGTCAGCCCTCTTGGGGATCGGGTCGTCCCTCTTTTTCAGGAAAAAAGAACGCTCAGAAATCCTGCACTCCCTGGAAATAGAGCTTCCGCCAAGACAAGCGGGAAGCTGACAAAAAGCCCGCTAAGGCGGACTGACGCCAGGGTCTCACTCGAGGGCTCTCGAGTGGGAGGTCGCCTGCTCCAATTCGAGCCGACTTGGGCTTCCCGCGTGTCGGACGCCTGGATGACGCGGGTTGTGTCGGCAGGCTACTTCATAGAGTTTCTTTCTCGACCCCCAGACAGTTTTTGCCAATCCCGCATTCCGTCAGAGCCTGAGCTATTTGCCGCTCTACTGCGGGAGGTCGATTCCCTTCTGCAGAAGGGTGTGGTGGTACCAGTTCCACCGGAGGACCGGGGAAGAGGGTTTTATTCCAACCTCTTTGTGGTCCCCAAAAAGGAGGACAAATTTCGCCCCATTCTGGATCTCAAAATATTGAATCGGCATGTTCGCACCCGGAAATTCCGCATGGAGTCACTTCGCACCGTTGTGGCGGCCTTGTCGCAGAACGATTTTTTGGTGTCAATCGACATTCGCGACACTTATTTGCATGTCCCCATCGGAAGGGCCCACCAACGCTTCCTTCTTTTTGCCATAGGTCAGGACCATTACCAGTTTGTGGCCCTGCCATTCGGGTTGGCCTCAGCACCCAGAGTTTTTACAAAAATTCTGGCTCCTCTCATGACAATTCTGCGAAGACAGGGGGTTACGATTCTTCCCTATCTGGACGACCTTTTGATTGTGGCGTCCTCAAAGGAGGAGGCGGTGACGGCTCGCGATCTATCCCTTCAGCTCCTGGAGGACTTCGGGTGGCTGGTCAATTGGGAGAAGTCGTCTCTGGAACCGTCGCAGTCAATCCTGTTTTTGGGAATGCATTTCGACACGGTACGAGCAGTGGTGTCTCTGCCTCCAGACAAGCAAGCGAGTCTTCTTCGTCATGTGCAGGTTATGAAGTAACATAGTAACATAGTTATTAAGTTTGAAGGAAGACTTTAAGTCCATCTAGTTCAACCCATATCCTATCCTAACCTGCCCTAACATGTTGATCCAGAGGAAGGCAAAAAAAAACCCAAGTGGCAAACAGTAAGCTTCA
Organism: Oophaga sylvatica; assembly: GCA_033576555.1. NCBI lineage: Eukaryota > Metazoa > Chordata > Amphibia > Anura > Dendrobatidae > Oophaga > Oophaga sylvatica. The sequence continues at coordinate 300,220,792 of JARQOD010000003.1, read as the reverse complement.
CATTGGGGAAAAAAATTCCTTCCCGACTCCACATACGGCAATCAGACTAGCTCCCTGGATCAACGCAGTATCTAGGAAACTAGTGAATATAGCGTGCAATATTATACTTCTCAAGAAAGGCATCCAGTCCCTTCTTAAATTTTAGTAAGGATTCACTCATTACAACATTAGACGGCAGAGAGTTCCATAGTCTCACTGCTCTTACAGTAAAGAATCTCCGTCTGTGATTATGGCTAAACCTTCTTTCCTCCAGACGTAGAGGATGCCCCCTTGTCCCCGTCACAGGTCTAAGAGTAAAAAGATCATTAGAAAGGTCTTTGTACTGTCCCCTCATATATTTATACATTGTAATAAGATCACCTCTAAGCCTTCGTTTTTCCAAACTAAATAACCCTAAGTGTAATAACCTGTCTTGGTATTGCAGACCCCCCAGTTCTCTAATAACCTTGGTCGCTCTTCTCTGCACACGCTCCAGTTCAGCTATGTCTTTCTTATACACTGGAGACCAGAACTGCACACAGTATTCTAAGTGTGGTCGCACCAGTGACTTGTATAGAGGTAAAATTATGTTCTCCTCATGAGCATCTATGCCTCTTTTAATGCATCCCATTATTTTATTTGCCTTTGCAGCAGCTGCCTGACATTGGCCACTAAATGTGAGTTTGTCATCCACCCATACACCCAGGTCTTTTTCAGTGACAGTTTTGCCCAGTGTTTTACAATTAAGCACATAATTATACATCTTATTTGTTCTACCCAAGTGCATGACCTTACATTTATCCCCATTAAAGCTCATTTGCCATTTATCAGCCCAAGCTTCTAGTTTACATAAATCCTCCTGTAATATAAAATTATCCTCCTCTGTATTTATTACCCTGCAGAGTTTAATGTCATCTGCAAATATTGAAATACTACTCTGTATGCCCCTACAAGGTCATTAATAAATATGTTAAAGAGAAGCGGCCCCAATACTGACCCCTGTGGTACCCCACTGCTAACCGTGACCCAGTCCGAGTGTGCTCCATTAATAACCACCCTTTGTTTTCTATCCATGAGCCAGTTTTTAACCCACTTACACAAATTTTCCCCTATCCCCATTGTTCTCATTTTATGTATAAACCTTTTGTGTGGCTCTGTATCAAAAGCTTTTGAGAAGTCCATGAACACCACGTCCACTGCATTCCCTTGGTCCAGTCCTGAACTTACCCCTTCATAAAAGCTTATTAGATTAGTCTGACAAGAACGGTCCCTCGTAAACCCATGCTGATACTGTGTCATGAGGTTATTCAGCCTCAGATACTCCAATATAGTATCCCTTAAAAAACCCTCCAGGATTTTACCCACAGTAGATGTTAAGCTCACTGGCCTACAATTTCCAGGTTCAGTTTTTGCCCCCTTTTTGAATATTGGCACCACATTTGCTATGCGCCAGTCCTGTGGTACAGACCCCGTTATTATGGAATCTTTAAAGATTAAAAATAATGGTCTATCTATAACTGTACTTAATTCCTGCAGTACTCGGGGTGTATCCCATCCGGGCCCGGGGATTTGTCAACTTTAGTGATTTTTAGACGCCGCCGTACTTCCTGCTGGGTTAAGCAGGTGACATTTAATGGAGAAATTTTTTTATCACTGATCATGTTATCTGTCATGGGATTTTCTTGTGTAAATACAGTTGAAAAAAAGTCATTTAGCATATTGGCTTTTTCCTCATCCTCATCCACCATTTCACCCAGACTATTTTTAAGGGGACCAACACTATCATTTTTTAGTTTCTTGCTATTTATGTAGTTAAAGAATTTTTTGGGATTATTTTTACTTTCTCTGGCAATGAGTCTCTCTGCCTCAATCTTTGCTGTCTTGATTTGCTTTTTACAGAATTTATTCAGTCTTCTGTATTTATTTAATGCCTCATCACTACCTACTTGCTTTAATTCCCTAAACGCTTTCTTTTTGTCCCTTATTGCGCCCCTTACAGCTCTATTTAGCCATAGTGGTTTCCTCCTAATTCTAGCATGTTTATTCCCATAGGGTATATACTGTGCACAGGTCCTACTCAGGATACTAATAAACGTCTCCCATTTTCTTTGTGTATTTTTATGTCTCAGGATATCGTCCCAGTTTATTGCACCAAGATCATCTCTCATCCGTTGGAAATTTGCCTTCCTGAAGTTTAGTGTCCTTGTAACCCCTCGACTACACATCTTATTAAAGGATACATGAAAGCTTATTATTTTGTGATCACTATTAACCAAGTGACCCCAACCCTTATATTTGATATGTGGTCTGGCCTGTTGGATAATATTAGGTCTAGCAGTGCCCCCCCTCTTGTTGGGTCCTGAACTAGTTGTGACAGGTAATTGTCTCTCATAGTTGCCAAAAACTTATTACCTTTACTGGAACTACAGGTTTCTGTTCCCCAATGCATTTCAGGGTAGTTGAAGTCCCCCATAATAATGACTTCTCCTTGAGTTGCTGCTTCATCTATTTGCTTTATGAGGATATTCTCTGTTGCTTCCATTATTTTAGGAGACTTATAACAAACCCCTATCAGTAATTTATTATTTTTCCCCCCTCCCCTAATCTCCACCCACAGAGACTCTACATCTTCGTTAGATTCACAGATATCACGCAGGATGGGTTTTAAGGATGATTTTACATATAAACACACACCCCCACCTCGCTTATTTTTACGGTCATTTCTAAACAGACTATAGCCCTGTAAATTAACAGCCCAGTCGTGGCTCTCATCCAGCCAAGTCTCAGATATCCCCACCATGTCATAATTATGTTCCAACAAAATTAATTCTAATTCCGCCATTTTGTTGGTGAGGCTTCTGGCATTAGTATACATGCACTTTATGTATCTCTCTGAACCTCTATTCTTTCTTAAATTATTAACTGTTCTAACCCCACCCCCCATGCCACCCCCACCCCCAATTTCATTATTTGTGCCCAGGTCTCTATCTGCACTGCCTTCCCCTCCTATAAAATGAATACCCTCCCCCCTAGTCCCTAGTTTAAAGACTCCTCCAACCTTCTAGCCATTTTCTCCCCCAGCACAGCTGCACCCTCCCCATTGAAGTGCAGCCCATCCCTAGCATAGAACCTGTAGCCAACTGAAAAGTCGGCCCAGTTCTCCAGGAACCCAAACCCCTCCTTCCTACACCAATTCTTGAGCCACTTATTAACCTCCCTAATCTCCTGTTGCCTCTCTGGTGTGGCACGTGGTACAGGCAGTATTTCAGAAAATACCACGTTGGAGGTCCTTGCTTTAAGCTTGCAGCCTAATTCCCTGAAATCGTCTTTAAGGACCTTCCACCTACCTCTAACTTTGTCATTTGTGCCAATGTGCACCATGACCGCTGGGTCCTCACCAGCCCCTCCCAGTAATCTGTCAACCCGATCAGCGATGTGTCGGACTCGAGCGCCAGGTAGGCAGCACACTGTTCGACGATCCCTGTCTTTGTGACAGATTGCCCTATCTGTTCCCCTAATAATTGAGTCCCCCACTACCAGAACCTGTCTGGCCTGCCCTGCTCTCCTAATTCCCCCCTTACTGGAGCAGACACTCCCCCGGCTTTCAGAGGACATGCCTGGCTGCAGCAGTGCTACCCCTGTACTGACAACCCCCTCATCCGCCAACTTTGCAAACTTATTGGGGTGTGCCAGATCAGGACTAGCCTCCCTGGCGCTCTTCCCTCTACCCGCTTTCTAACTGTCACCCAGCTTCCTACTTCAGTGTCCTGCAGCTCCACCCTAGCATCCCCCCCCTCATCTATCCCATTGATCGTCTGCTCAGTGAGCAGAAGACTCCTTTCCATATTGTCTATGGATCTCAGTGTTGCCAGCTGCACATTTAGATCCAGGATTTGGGCTTCCAAATGCACAACGTGCTCACATCTCGCACAGCAGTATGCACCCTCGACCGACTGTTCAAGGACTGCATACATGTTGCAAGATGTACACTGGATGGCATTGGCAATAGTGGAGCACATATCTAATGGGGATTTCACCAGACAGCAAAGATAAGTAAAAATAAATAAAAAGTATTAATAAAATATAACAGCAATTCAGTAATTCCTCCCTTATCAACTCCCTGAATCCAAAGTCACTGAATCTCAAGTCACACTTACCACCGTTCGCACTTGCGCACCGGTCACACTCAGCTCGCTCACACTCGCTGAAGCAGAAGATTTAAAGAGAGATTTTTTTTTCTCCTTCAATAGTCTGCGACAGCAATGTCCCTTCGAAGGTGTATGCGCCTTCTGGGTTTGATGGTGGCGTCAATGGAAGCAATTCCATTTGACCAATTTCATTCCAGGGCTCTCCAAATGCTCATCTTGAACCGTTGGGGTCGATCACAGTTTTCACTGGATTGCAGTGTCATCATCTCCCACAGGGTGAGAGAGTCTCTAGAATGGTGGTTACGTCCGGAAGCGTTATCCCTGGGGAAGTCCTTCCTTCCTCCGAGGTGGTCGATCATAACCACCGATGCCAGCCTGACGGGCTGGGGGGGGCGTCTGGAACGATCTCTGGATTCAGGGAGTATGGTCGTTGGAAGAGTCTGTCCTGCCGATCAACATCCTGGAATTGAGGGCAATTTTCCTTTGCCTCCAACACTGGACGGTCCCTTTAAGCGGTCTACCAGTCCGAGTGCAGACAGACAACGCGACGGCGGTCGCGTATATCAACCATCAAGGTGGGACGAGGAGCTTCAGGCTCATGATGGAAGTGTCTCGAATCCTGGTATGGGCCGAGGCCAGGGTGCCAGCCATCTCTGCGATTCACATTCCAGGAGTTCAGAATATCACAGCGGACTTCCTCAGTCGCGAAAAGATGGATCCCGGAGAATGGAGTCTTCATCCGGAAATTTTTGCACTGCTGTGCTCCCGTTGGTGAACTCCCCAAGTGGATTTGATGGCATCCAGGTTCAATGCCAAGTTACCGACGTTCATGTCCAGGTACAAGGATCCGAAGGCTGTGGCGGTGGATGCTCTGGTTGGCTCCTTGGGCCCAATTCGAGCTAATCTATGTGTTCCCGCCGATATCCTTACTTCCTCTGATGTTGCGTCGTATCAGACTGGAGAGAGTCCCGGCTATGTTGATAGCCCCAGATTGGCCAAGGAGGACGTGGTTCTCGACACTGGTGTCGCTTCTGGCAGCGCCTCCATTTCCACTCCCTCTTCGGCCGGACCTGTTTTCCCAAGGGCCCGTTCGTCACCCGGACCTGAAGTCTCTGCGTTTGACGGCGTGGCTCTTGAGACCGAAATCTTGACCCGTCAAGGTTTTTCAGCCGAAGTCATTGCCACTCTGCGAGCTGCCAGAGGTCCGGCTACTACTAGGATTTATCACAAGACTTGGGAAGCCTTCTTTTCGTGGTGTTCGGGTTCTTCTAGGAACCTGAGGATTTTTTCCATTCCCAATTTGTTGGCCTTTTTGCAGTACGGGCTGGACAAGGGTTTTGCAGTTAGCACTCTGAAGGGGCAGGTTTCTGCTCTGTCCTTGCTATTTCGGAAGGCTATCGCTTCGCGTAGGGACGTACGTTCCTTTTTTCGCGGAGTAACCCGTCAGTTTCCACCGCGGAAGGCACTTGTGTCTCCTTGGAGGCTCAATCTTGTTTTGGAGGCTCTTCAACATGGGCCTTTTGAACCTATGGACTCTGTTAGTCTTTCTCTGCTCTCTTGGAATGTTGCCTTCCTAGTGGCGGTCACTTCTTTGAGCAGGGTTTCTGAGTTGGCGGCTCTTTCTTGCTCGCCCCCTTTTCTGGAGTTTCACCCGGATCGCGTAGTGCTTCGCACTCGGGGTGATTTTCTGCCTAAGGTGGTGTCACAATTTCATGTTAACCAGGATATTGTGTTGCCCTCGCTCTGTCCGGAGCCGAGGAATGCGAAGGAACGGGCCTTGCACACATTGGATTTAGTGTGGGCTTTGAAGTTCTATTTGTCTATTACTCAAAGTTTTCGGAAGTCGGATTCTCTGTTAGTGATCCCAGCAGGTCGTCGACGTGGTCAACGAGCTTCCAAGGATTCTATAGCTCGTTGGATTCGGTCGGCCAGTTTGGAGGCTTACCGACTTAAGGGCGAACCTTAAGATTCGAGCTCACTCCACGAGGGCTGTGGGTTCATCGTGGGCTTTTCATCAAGGAGCCTTGGCAGCTCAGCTCTGCCGGGCGGCGACCTGTCGCTCCGTCCACACATTTACAAAATTTATAAGGTGGACGTCAGTGCCTCCGCTGATGCGGCCTTAGGACGTAGGGTCCTGCAGGCGGCTGTAGTTTAAAGTTCTTGTGAACTTGTAGTTAGCGCTAGTTGTGCATTTACTTAGGTTGTTGGGTTTCTGCCTCTGTTGGTTTTTTGCCCACCCTTATTTTTGGACTGCTTTGGGACGTCCCACTAGTAATGACTAGTGTGTCTCCCTTCCTTCATCTGCTGCTGAAAGACGGATTTTGGTAAGAACTTACCTGTAAAATCCTTTTCAGCGAAGAAGGAAGGGAGACACACATCCCTCCCATGGCAGAAGTGTGTTGTTGTGTTTTCAGATGCGGCGTGACCCTTCTCTGATAGCGATTATCTGGGCTGAGGTCGGCGCGCTAAGGCTCTTTTCCAGCATTGCCAGCTCATCGCAGTGGTCAGGTTCAGTGAGTAGTACCTGGGACTGTGTGGTTTTTTCGGCTATATGCATAACCTGTCTTCTTGTTTTTTCTCTGAAGTCCTTCAGAAGGGGTTATGTTGCTACGCTGGTGATATTTGCTCTTCCTTAGCTTGTGTACGGACTGGAGAGCTGGAGTAGGAGGAGTCAAGCTGGAGGGGCCGGTCAACACTCTTTTTAATCTGAGATGTTCTATCCTGTGTGGGCTCTGCCTACCCACTAGTAATGACTAGTATGTCTCCCTTCCTTCTTCGCTGAAAAGGATTTTACAGGTAAGTTCTTACCAAAATCCGTCTATTTTGGCCCACAGAGTCATGTGAGGTCTTATTTTTTGCAGTACGAGTTGACGTTTTTATTGGTACTATTTTTGAGCACATGACATTTTTTGATCACTTTTTATTTCAATTTTTGGGAGGCTAGAATGAACAAAAATCAGCAATTCATGAATTTCTTTCGGGGGGGGGCGTTTATACCGTCCCGCGTGTGGTTAAATCGATAACGCGGTTTTATTCTTCGGGTTAGTATGATTACAGCGATACCTCATTTATATCACTTTTTTATGTTTTGACGCTTTTATACAATAAAAACAATTTTATATAAAAAATAATTTGGCATCGCTTTATTCTGCGAGCTATAACATTTTTTTTTTTTTTTTCGCTGATGATGCTGTATGGCAGCTCGTTTTTTGCGGGACAAGATGACGTTTTCAGCGGTACAATGTTTATTTATATCGGTCTTTTTTTGCGTGCTATTCCACTTTTTGTTCGGCGGTATGATGATAAATCATTGATTTTTTGCAGTTTTTTTTTTTTTAAGGAGTTCACTAAAGGGGTTAACTAGTGGGACAGTTCTATGGGGCGGGTCGTTACGGACGCGGTGATACCAAATATATGTATTTTTATTGTTTTGTTTTGTTTTATTTACAGGAAGAAATCAATTTATTGGGGATTATTTTTTTTCCTTTATTTTGGAATTTTTTTTTTACACTTGTGATTTTCATTTTTTTTTTATTTTATTATTTTGTCCCAGGGTGGGACATCACTGTAGAATTTCAGATCGCTGGTCTGAGAGTGTGCAGAGCACACTCTCAGACCAGCGATGTGACAGGCACTGCTGCAGGCTTCCTCAGCGCCTGCTCTCAGCAAGCACTGAGGAAGCCGCCTCCCTGCAGGACCCCGGCGCCATCTTGGATCCAGGGTCTTGCAGGGAGGAAGGCCTCAGAACGGCGCGATCACATCGTGCTGTTCTGAGGGTCTCAGGAAGCACGCAGGGAGCCCCCTCCTTGTGTGATGCTTCCCTGTGCCCCCGGTACACCGCGATCATGTTTGATCACGGTGTGCCAGGGGTTAATGTGCTGGGAGCGGTCCGTGACTGCTCCTGGCACATAGTGCCGGGTGTCAGCTGTGATAATCAGCTGACACCCGGCCGCGATCGGACGCGCTCAGGTAGCACGTCCGATCGCTGCGACGTACTATCCCGTCCCTTGTCATACGGGCCCAGGTGCCATGGATGGATGGCAGAAAGGGGTTAATAGAGTTAAGCCAACTTGTTTGGAAAATGTTTGCCAATCTCAAATTCGGCACAAACAGTGCACATGCGGATATGTTTTTGGATTCCCGAGCATTTTTCCTCATAATTGGCAAAATTCAGCCAAAGCTTAGTAATTAATTGTTTCCGCTAATGCTTTTGTTAAGACTTGGGCTAGGATAGTGGTGCTGTATGATGAACCAGGAGGGATGTGTTTATTGAGGGGAAGTGGGGAGAGGTCAGAGTAGCTGTGAACTGTATATTTATTTTTTTTTATTAAGTTAATGTGTGGAGATTCCGTCAGCCAATCAAGGTGCAGAAAACGTCCACCACATCTGTTATGATCTGCTACAAGCACTAAGGAAAGATGGGAATTCTGTCCCTACAATAGAACTGAGCTGGATCCCTACGATGTAACATGGAACCTGATCCTGCGACCAGACCCGCTAAAGTCCTCAGCTAGTCTTAACGAAGACCTATAGTTGCGAGGGAGGAATCCCTACAAGATCTAGGGACTGGGAGAAAAGGTGGACACCTCCTAACAGAAATTGTAGCAGGGAAAATAAAACAGAAAACAAATTACTTAGAGATCCTAAGATCAAGCAAAACTGACTGAGAGAGGCACCTAAGCACCCGGCTAGCTTAAGAGTAGATAATACAATGAAGTCCAGCAAAGCCAGAAGGGCGGAGCCAGACTAAATAGGGAAAAAAGTTCATGTGACCAGCAAACTGAAACAAAACCTAACAAGAGGGTTCTAACAACATCCAGACACAAGGGCTTCTGTCATTGACTGCCGAAGTCACATCCCTCTCCATATAAAAAGGCATGTTTTTTGCCATTGTGTCAGTGTAACAGCGCAGAGAGGCTACTACTTCCACTGCAAGTTGTCAGATAGTTCAGATAGGATTCTGTGTGGAATTGACCTTTCAGCAAACTAAATTATTTGTGCTAGTAGTGTGGGCCAGACACCAGGCCACATTTCAGAATCTAAATACTTTCTGCTAACAGTGTGGGCCATGCACTAAGAAACATTTCAGAATATAAATAGTTTGTGCCAATAGTCTGGTCCATCTTGGAGTCTACATTTCATAATCTAAATTATTTGTGGTAATACTGCAGGCCACACACCAGTCCTCATTTCAGAATCTAAATTGTTTATGTTAATAGTGTGGGCAAAACACCAGGCAACATTTCAGAACCTAAATCCTTTCTGCTAAGTGTGGGCCATACATCAAGCCACATTTCAGAATCTAAATTTTTTCTGCTAATAGTGTTGGACATCCACCTGGCCACATTTTAGAATCTAATTTGTTTGTGCGAATAGTGTTTGCAGACACCAGGCCTCATTTAAGAACTTAAATTCTTTCTGCTAATAGCACTGGTCATCACAAAAAAAATCATCAGCAAAGGTAATATGTCTGTTTTATGGAGTTTGATGAGCTGATTCCAAAAATATGCTTAGTTTTGCTCTATCACATAATGTTTCTGATATAGAAGTATTTTTGTTATTACGTTATTTCTGCATTTTCAATGTATGTCTTTATTTCCTACATTATTACCATGTCTTTAATTGTCGGAATTGTTTATTTTCTTGCAGGGACAACTTCAGTCAAGTGTTTAGTGAGTTTTATGGGAAATAGTATTGATAGTGTAGTCAACCAATGACTGCTTCTTCGAAAGTCACATGTTATGGGGAGGAGCTAACTGTTATGAGGCAGTAAGATTTTCATCAGTCAGAAAAGGATGGTGATGGCAGCAAGGACTGGTATGTGAGACTCTGACAGGAGACAGGCCACTACAGGGATCTGAGCTCTGCCACAGGGAGATAAAAGGCAAGAAAGTAGACAGCCGACATTGTAGGAGGATTTTCACTGCATTTCTGGGAGGGCAAGTCATCTCAGATGGAAGAAAACCACTCAGTCACTGAGATGTAGCGGAGTAAGGGTCACCACAGAGAGGGAGAACCTGAAAGCAGCCAATATCACACTGAGAAACAGACTGTCTGCAAATTTTCATCTATAAGGAATAGGCTAAGCCATTTATCTAACAACTGTATATAGTTGTCTACCAGATTACCTCCAGTAAAAAAAAATTCTAAATACAATCTGTCTCTATCATCTCTGGGGAAATAGCTACATATAGTCGGTCGGCTTGTAGTGAGGTGGCGGGGACCCACCTCTCCTATACACGGAGCCCATGCGACCCCCCCAATGGGGGGTTTAATTGTCTTAATGTGTCATGTCTCATCTGTAATGTATAATATGTAATGTTCCTTTATGTCATGTCTTTGTATTGTATGTACTGTATGTTAGATTAGGGATATAAGAGGTTAAAAAGGGTCCCAGTCCAGAAGCCTCGAAGAAGAGGGAAGCTACTGCTTCTGAAGCAGAGCCCAGGCAGAATTGCCCGTGGCAGGACGTGTGTCCCCGTCAGGAACGGAAAGGACTCCGGCTGAGACTTAGCTCCCAGGAGCCAATTGGGAGCTGATGCTTTTGCTGCTTCTGCTGCCGCCAATGGAGCAGCATCTTTGAATTGGGACAGCTCAGGAATTGATACCTTCTTTACTTCTTTATTAAAACATTCCCTGTCCCCTGTGCCTGTGTATTTCCCTAGATCCACATCATCGGTGACGGCAGTGAAGCGAGAAATGAAGGTAACTGTGTTCTAGGTCTGGACTGTTCTTATCTGTTTTATGTGCAAGGGGCCATGGTGCTTGTGGACTGTTGGTTTAAATGGACTTGGTCATGACTACCACTCCATGCCACCTTGTTACATTTGGCGTATTCGGCAGGATGGACCCCAGCCTCCCTGTAACCATAAGACTGGAAGAGAAGATTCCTGAGATTTGCAGTTTGTTGACCACTGTGAAAGAGTTAAAGATGGCAGCTGATAGTGACTTTAAGATGGCACAATAACCAGGAGGTCAGTGGTGTGAAAATGAGGGATGGTACCACCTTTCGTGGTGTGAAAGAAGCCTTGTGCCAAAAGGAAGGAGGCTGCACCCCCTGTGAGCAGTGTCCGCCCAATATGGGCACGAGCAATGAAGAATCTGCCGCCCGTACAACAGACTGAGGAAACGGGTGGAGCGGCCAGAAGTGACTACACCCACGAATGGGTGGGTCCCAGAAAGATTATACAGCACGTTTGAAAAATAGACACCATTCCTTTTTGTGATGGCCCGAAGGAAGATATCTTACAGAGGAGGAATAGGATGCCAAGATTGGGAGTGGTTTTTGGCCTGAATCATAGAATGTCAGAGTTGGAAGGGACCTCCTGGGTCATCTGGTCCAACGCCCTGCTCAAATCCCAGACAGATATCGGTCCAGCCTTTGTTTGAAGACTTCTATTAAAGGAGAACTCACCACCTCTCGTGGCAACCTGTTCCACTCACTGATCACCCTAACTGTCAAAAAGTTTTTTCTAATATCTAATCTGTGTCTCCTGCCATTCAGTTTCATCCCATTGCTTCTAGTCTTTCCTTGTGAAAATGAGAATAAAGATGATCTTTCTACAAAGTGACAGCCCTTGAGATATTTGTAGACAGCTATTAAGTCTCCTCTCAGTCTTCTCTTTTGCAAGCTAAACATTCCCAAATCCTGCAACCGTTCCTCATAGGACATGGTATACAGACCGGTCACCATTCTGGTCGTTCTTCTCTGAACTTGCTCCAATTTTGTTGATGTCTTTTTTAAAATATGGTGCCCAAAACTGGACACAGTATTCCAGATGAGGTCTGACCAAAGAGGAGTAGAGTGCAATAATGACTTCACGTGATCTAGACTGTATGTTTCTGTTAATACATCCTAGAATTGTATTTGCCTTTTTTGCTGCTGCATCACACTGTTGACTCCTGTTCAGTCTGTGATCTATTAGTATACCCAAGTCTTTTTCACATGTGCTGTTGCTTAGCCCTATTCCTCCCATTCTTTATATGCTTTTTGTCATTTTTATTTCCCAGATGTAGTACTTTGCATTTTTCTTGTTAAAAACCATTCTGTTAGTTGCTGCCCACTGCTCCAGCTTTATTTATATCTTTTTGAATCCTCTCTCTCTCTTCTCTTGTATTAGCTATCCCTCCTAGCTTTGTGTCATCAGCAAATTTAATCAGCTTACCCTCAATTCCTTCATCAAATTCATTGATAAAGATGTTGAACAATACAGTCCCTGACAGAAGTTATGTCGCTTATCCATGTTATGTAAATCAAAGCTTATAACCTGACGTTAAATTCATCCATTGGTTTTATAAGTTACTCTTTTGAAAGCTGAAACCCTCCCAAATTTGGTTTAGGTTAAGAAAATAAATTGGCATCAATGCTGAAATATTGATCATTTAATGAACACAGATTGGTCAGGTTTTGGCAAGACAAAAGTTTTGTCACCTGGTCATATAATGCACCCAATCCTAGTTTACATCCTCACCAGTGCTCAGTAAATGATCGGTTAATTAGTTGGTGTGTATAAAAAGAAACCCAGCACCCCAGACCTTCACTTGAACTGCAACTTGAGCTCTGACAACATGCCAAAAACCCACCCTGCGACCAAATCCTTGATTATCAAGAGGCTGAAGACCAGATCCACTGCAGAGGTGGCTGGCACCTTTGATGTGTCTCAGCGTCAAGTACAAATAATTAAAAAAAGATTTGAAGAGACTGGAGATGGGTTTGACAAGCCCAGGTCTGGCAGACCCCGCAAGACAACTGCTCAGGTGGAACGTTTGTTTGTTAGAAAATCCAAAGCAAGCCCCTCTTCCACTGCAGCAGAGCTCCAACAGGCCTGGTCACCTCAAGTCCCTTTGTCAACTAGAACAGTTTGTAGGATTCTGTCTTGAAATGGCCTCCATGGTCGATTCAGTGCCCAGAAGCCAGTACTAAAAATAAAAAAAAACATGTGGCATTTGCAAAGTCCCACAGCCTGCTAAAGAGATGGACGCTGGAAAAGTGGCAGAATGTGGATTTCTCTGATGAATCTTCAGTAGAATTACAGCACAGCCGCCGCAGATACTGCAGGAGACCTACTGGAGTCCATATGGATCCAAAATACACCCAGAAAACAGTTAAATTTGGTGGTGGAAAGATCATGGTCTGGGGTTAAATTCAGTTTGGGGTGTGCGAAACATTTGCAAGGTGGAAGGCAATATCAAGAGCCTAAAATATCAAGAAGTATTTGCTACCTCTTACATTCCAAATCATAAAAGGGGTCAAATTCTGCAGCAGGATGGTGCTCCATCTCATACATCCATCTCTACAACAAAGTTCCTCCAGGCAAAAAAGATCAAGGTGCTCAATGACTAGCCAGCCCAATCACCAGACATGAACATCATTGAGCATGTTTGGGGTAGGATGAAAGAGGAAGCTTGGAAGACAAAACCAAGGAATCTAGATGAACTCTGGGAGGCATGAAATACTGCATTATTTGCTATTCCTGATGACTTCATTAATAAAATTGTATGAATCATTGTGAACCGCATGGATGCAGTCCTTCAAGATCATGGAAGTCACACAAAATATTAAATATGACTGTAATAGCACCACAACTTAATTCACCAATGTTATGCAGCATATATTTGTATTTTAAGATAATTATTTGTTTGAATATCACATTACTTTCTGTGGGCGACAAAACTTTTGTCTTGCCAAAATCTGACCATTCTATGTTCATTAAATGATCAATATTTCATCATTGATGCCAATTTATTTTCTTAACCTAAACCAAATTTGGGAGGGTTTCAGCTTTCAAAAGAGTAATTTATAAAACCAATGGATGAATTTAACGTCAGGTTATAAGCTTTGATTTACATAACATGGATAAGCGACATAACTTCTGTCAGGGACTGTACAGGGCCCAGGACAGAGCCCTGTGGTGCCCCACTTGAGACCGTCTTCAAACTGAATGTGCAGCCATTTACGACCACTCTTTGGGACCGATCACTAAGCCAGTTATGAATCCACCTAAGAGTTGCCTTGTCCATTCCATACTCATTTTTTTCAATAAGGATTTTGTGAGATACTTTGTCAAATGCTTTGCTGAAGTCAAGATATACTATAAAGCATTTCCCTGATCCACCAAGTCAGTGAATCTGTCATTAAAGGAAATAAAGTTAGTCTGACATGACTTATTAGTTACAAACCCATGCTGACTCTGTTTAATCACTTCATTCTTATCCAGGTACTTGCATACATGTTGTTTAATAATTTGTTCAAAGATCTTTCCTGGTATAGAAGTCAGACTCACCGGCCCATAGTTCCCTGGGTCTACCTTCTTCCCCTTTTCGAAGATAGGAACAACATTTGCTCTTCTCCAGTCTTCTGGGACTTCTTCTGTTCTCCAAGAATTTTCAAAGATTATGGAGAGTGGTTCAAGAATTTCTTCTGCTATCTCCTTCAGTACTCTGGGGTGTAATTCATCTGGACCTGGAGACTTGAATTATTTTATGTTAGCTAAGTGTTTCCTCACTATTTTTCTGTTTATAGATATCCTGGATTCTTCTATTCTCTTAATAGGACAGTGAAGATCAGTTGATGTTACATTTCCTTTCTGAGAGAAAACAGATGCAAAATAGGAATTTAAAAGTTCGGCCTTCTCAACATCCTGTCTTACCATTTAATCATTTTCATCCTGTAAAAATCCTATAGCATCTTTGACTTTTCTTTTACTTTTGACATATCCCCAAAATCCTTTTTAGTTGCTTTTGACTTCTCTTGCAAGCCTTAATTCATTGTCCGCTTTAGATAATCTGATTTGTGCCCTGCAGGTTCTGTAGACAGCATTATATTCTTCTTTAGATATTTTTACCATGTGTTTAAGTTCTGTGTTTATCCATCCCGGTTTACTTTAATGCTTCCTATTCTTCCCTCTTTTCGGAATTTTTAACAATTGTGCTTTGAGAATCCCATTTTTCAAGATTTCCCATCCTTCCTGGACATTTTTGTCCTTAAGGATATCCATCCATTGGATCCCTCAAATTCTCTTTGAGTCCCTTGAAATTTGCCTTTCTGAAATCTAACCTTGATGTCTGAGTCTTCACAGGTCTTCCTCCTCTAGTTATCCAAAACTCTAAAATAGCATGGTCGCTACCTCCTAGGGTTCCAGCTATTCTTAGCTCCTCAACCATTTCCTGCCTGTTTATAAGGATTAGATCCAAGGTAGAAGATCCCCTTGTTTTCTCCCCTACCTTTTGGAAGATAAAGTTGTCAGCAAGAGAGGATATGAATTTCCTTGACCTGTTAGTTTTGCCTGAGAGAGATTCCCAACAAATGTCTGGATAGTTGAAATCTCCCATGACCACTATGTCATATTTTTTTGAGAACTTGGCCATTTGATGCATAAAGAGTTCAGCTTGCACAAGGCGGCCTGTAGTAAATGTCTACAATGGTGTACTTTCCATTGCTCTGTCCTTGTATTTTTACCCAAACAGTTTCCATAGAACTCCCAGTCTCTGAATCTTCCATCTTTGTGCAGATATACACTTTTCTAACATACAATGCCACACCTCCTCCTCGTTTATCAAGTCTGTTTCTTGCAAATAAGTTGTATCCTTCTAGCCTTGTATTCCAATCATGTGTATCATCCTACCAAGTCTCTGTGATTCCAATGACATCATATTTCTTTTCCTGCGTTAGTAGTTCCAATTCTCCTTGTTTGTTGCCCATGCTTTGTGCATTCGTATAGAAACATTTTAGTTTATGATTGGTTTCTCTTTATTCAGTATTTTTATTATTTAAATGTTTTTGTCTTTGTTCTTCCCTTTCACTACTAATAGCAGAATTCTCAATAGTATTTGTCAGGTGTATGGCTTTTTCTGGCGTTTTTCTTCCCTTCCCACATTGTTTTAGTTTAAAGCTCCTGATGAGTGTAGCATGGCGACTTAAAAAATACATGTTTTCCAGTCTTCATAAGGTGCACCCCATCTCTAGCAAGTAGTCCATTGTATAGGTAATTTACTCCGTGATCCAGAAATCCAAATCCTTGCTGATGGCACCATCGACGTAGCCAGTTATTCACCTGCAGAATTTTATTCCACCTCCTTGTTCCATGGCCAGCCTCTGGAAGGATGGAAGAGAAGACCACCTGCGCTCCAAGTTCTTTCACTTTCTTGCCTAAGTTTTCAAAGTCACTGCAGATGGTTTCCAGGTCACTTCCTGTGGTGTCATTTGTCCTCACATGTATTAGCAGGAATGGGTAGTCATCTTTAGGTCTGAAGAGTCCTGATATCCTGTCAGACACATCTTTAATTTTTGCACCTGGAAGACTGCACATTTCTCTTGAGGTTATATCCAGTCTGCAGATAGCGGCCTCTGTTCCTATCAACAGGGAATCCCCCATGACCACAACTCTCCGTTCCTCAACAACATTTTTCTTTCTCCATCCAGGAGGACTCTGAGGGCGTATAAGGTTGTTCTTTGTGGGCAAAGTCTTATCCTGATGTATTTCTTCATCATTCTCCTGCGTGAGAGCCTGGTACTGGTTCCTGAGCAGTATGGGTGCTGACTGCCTCCTGATCCTCCTGCTTCTCTGGGTCACATGCTTCCATTCTTCTGTTTCTTCAGGTGCACTACGAATTTATTCTCTTTCTGTAACATAGAGATAATTCTGATCTCTCTAAGAACTCTTCACCTTCCTTAATGATTTTCAATGTAGATAACCTCTCTTCTAGATTTTGCAACTTTTCCTCCAACAGGGACACAAACTTGCATTTCTGGCATATGTGAAGTTTGGCTTTTCCACTGGTAAGTCTGTGAACATGTAGCAAGAAATGCAGCTCACCAAATGGCTCCTGGCCTCTTCCATGTTCTTATAGTTCAAGATATCAAAGCGATAAAATGTATGCCAAAACTTGCGCGGTTAGGCGTGCGGTTTACCGCTGTCCTCCTTTCACCTGCAACGGCCAAACTCCAGTGTTCATTGAGCTCGCGGAGACTCTTCACTTATCCCAGAAGGCACTGGGAATATGCAAATTCTCTCCCCGTGACTCTTCCCCTGGGGGGAGACGGGCCCGCGTCCTGGCCGCTGTGGGAACGGGACGAATGGTTCCCAGTTGGACGGCGGGGGAAGGAGTTCATCTGGAGCTCATGCCTCAGGAGACCTGTAGGGCCAGAATCTAAAGCGGCCCAAAAGACTCTGGAGGCCGTCTTACACAGAGTTGTTGTGAATGTCGGCCACAGGAGAGGATCGTCACCGGACACCATGCTGGTGAGTGGAGAGACTGTGCCCGCCTCAGTAGTTGTACCGACCCTAGCTCCGTCACACCTTCCAACTCCACCATATTCTCCTGTCCCTTCGCCTCCTGCAGCCTCGTGGTCTGCTCTGACCCCTGTGACCACCGGGGGTATGTATCAGGAAGGACCCCGGGTGCCTAATGCGGAAGAGGCTTGGAGGATTCTGTAAGTCACTAGGAATAAGAAGCGGCAGGAGCGCCGAGTATTGGTGGAACTGCGATGCGCCAGCGAGGGAGAGATGTCAGGCAGAGTAACCCAGGGCATTATCTACTACTTCCGTTCTACCTGCGAGTACGGGTTTATTTATGAGCCTGGGACCCAAGAGATTTATGTTAATGCAAGGTCTATCCAGTGTGATGGTCCTATACAAGAGTGGGAGCGGGTGTCCTTCATTAAGGAACATGTGCCTCAAGGGCCCTATGCTGTGGTGTTGCAGATTATCTCCAACCAGGAGGAGCGATGGTAGAATGCAGCCTATTATGTGCGACCGGCAGCCACAGTCACAGACCCTGTGGTTGGCCAGGGGACAGTGGATGTTAAACCTGCGAGTGAGTCACAGAGATTGGGGGCTCAGTTTACCTTGGACCTGCCGTTGGAGGAAAAGAGGAGCAGGAGAGATATTAGGGGTCCACCTCTATCGGATCTTCGGGCAACATCTATGTGGTTGTGCAAGGCCCGAATGTGGTTCACTAAAATAACCAGCAGTGTCACGCTGTCTCTGTATACAGGAGAACCGGGGTCTATGCTGACCCTAAGCTGGGATCCTGGCTAATCCCTCTACCTAGAGGTACTGTTGATGGTACAGAGGTCCAGGCCGCCAGCGTAAACCCTATCTCCTGTGAATCCCTAAATCCCTAACACTGTAATCTAGTCCTGAGAAGGACCCTGATTACCACCACAGGGATCAGGAAGGTATCTGCCTTCACACACAGTATAAGACAAACGAGACAGTACAAGGGGTAAAATAAAAGTACACCTTGCATACAAAACTACCAATACAGAGGGAACACAGACGCGTAGGGAGATAACTAATAAAGCGAGGAGAGGAGAAAACCACAACAGGTATTCTTAGCTTAGACTTCTCAATACGATCCGCTCTGCTGGTCTGCATGAATGCTTTCACCGACACTTCCCCAGCAGACAGGCAGGTATAAGAAGGAAACCAATTAACAAAACATTAATTGCAGCTGAGCGAGGCTGGTCAGTCCAGCACAGAGAGAGAAAGAATTAACTCCCTCAGTGCCGAAAAACACCCAGCACCAGAAACTCAGCTGTGCGAAGTCAGGGTGTGCAATCGCGACGATCTTCGCAGCGACACACCCGTGACAGTACCCCCCCCCTTCTACGAGGGGACTCTGGACCCTCAGGGCCGGGTTTATCTGGGTGAGTAGTGTGGAAGGCCCGAACCAATCGGTCTGCGTTAATATCCAACGCAGAAACCCACGTCCTCTCCTCAGGACCATACCCCCTCCAATGAACAAGGTACTGAAGGGACCGGCGATTCAGACGTGAATCGATGACTCTCGACACCTGGAACTCCAAGTTACCATTGACCACCACAGGAGGAGGAGGTAAAGGTGAAGGTATCACCGGCGCCACATACTTCTTAAGTAACGATCTGTGGAACACATTATGAATTTTAAATGTAGGAGGGAGGTCAAGACGGAATGCAACCGGATTAATTATAGCATTGATCTTGTATGGCCCGATGAACCTGGGACCCAGATTCCAGGAGGGAACCTTAAGTTTAATATTCTTGGTAGACAACCATACCAGATCGTTCACACTTGGGTCCGGACCAGACACTCTCCTCCTATCAGCCATACGTTTGTATCGGTTCCCCATAGAACTCAGATTATTCAGCACTCCTCTCCACACTGAAGCGAGTGACAACAAAAACCGTTCCTCCTCAGGAACCCCAGAAGAGCCCCCCCTATTGAAAGTACAAAACTGGGGGTGAAAACCATATGCCCCAAAAAACGGGGACTTACCAGTGGACTCGCCTCGCTCCGCCTAGTATTTAGAGCAAACTCCGCCAGAGGCAAGAAAGAAGCCCAGTCCTCCTGGTTCTCTGAGACAAAACACCGGAGATATGTCTCCAAGCTCTGGTTCAGACGCTCTGTCTGACCATTGGTCTGCGGGTGAAAAGCCGATGAAAATGACAACTGCATCCCCCGCCGTGTACAAAATGCTTTCCAGAACTTGGACACGAACTGAGACCCCCGATCCGACACCACATCGGAGGGTACCCCGTGAAGCCTTACAATCTCCCCAATAAACACCTGCGCAAGAGTTTTAGCATTAGGAAGAGCGATAAAATGTGCCATCTTGCTGAACCTGTCCACCACAACGAGTATGACTGTTTTACCCGAAGATGGCGGGAGATCCGTAATGAAGTCCATAGACAGATGAGTCCACGGACGCTCCGGGATCTTCAAAGGTAAGAGGGTCCCCGACGGACGGGTATGTGGGGTCTTAGAGCGCACACAAACCTCGCAGGACGCGACAAAAGTTACCACCTCCCTATGTAAGTTAGGCCACCAAAACCGGCGCGAGAGGAGATCCTCAGTTGCTTTACTCCCTGGGTGTCCTGCCAAAGCTGAATTATGGTGTGCCTCGATCACCCTTTGTCGCAACTGATTTGGAACAAACAGTCTCCCTGGAGGTCCTACAGGGGCGTCCCCCTGAGCCACCAATACCTCCTCAAGCTCAGAGCATACTGCCGACACCACCACCCCCTCCTGAAGGACTGGAACCGGGTCCTCCGTATTCCCAGCCCCAGGGAAACAGCGAGATAAGGCATCCACCTTAACATTCTTTGACCAAGGACGATATGCGACAACAAAATTAAACCTGGTAAAAAACAACGACCACCTAGCTTGTCTGGGATTCAGACGTTTAGCGGACTCTAAATATAGCAGGTTTTTGTGATCGGTAATGACAGTGACCGGGTGGACTGCCCCCTCCAAAAAATGACGCCACTCCTCAAAAGCCAACTTAATGGCCAACAGCTCCCTATTGCCGACATCATAATTCCTCTCAGCGGACGACAATTTTTTAGAGAAGAAGGCGCACGAATGCCATTTACCAGGGACGAACCTTGTTACAATACCGCTCCCACCCCTACCTCGGAAGCGTCCACCTCAACAATGAATGGCTGAGACGCATCAGGCTGAACAAGTATGGGTGCAGAAGCAAAACATTTTTTCAAAGATGAAAACGCTTGACAAGCCTTGTCAGACCACTTTGAAAAATCCGTCCCTTTTTTAGTCATGTCAGTGAGAGGTTTAACTATGGAGGAGAAATTACGAATGAATCTCCGGTAGTAGTTAGCAAACCCCAGGAAACGTTGTAATGCCTTAAGATCCTCTGGCAGATCCCACTCAAGAACTGCCCACACTTTCCCAGCATCCATACGAAAACCGGATGCTAAGACCAGGAATCCTAAAAACTTAAGTTCCTGTACGGCGAACACACACTTCTCCCATTTGGCGTACAGTTTATTATCCCGCAAGATCTGTAACACCTGCCTAACATGCTCCTGATGAGACACAAGATCTGGCGAGTAAATTAAGATATCATCCAGATATATGACCACAAACTGTCCCATTAGGTGGCGAAATATGTCATTTACAAAGTGTTGAAACACCGCCGGGGCAATACACAGACCAAATGGCATGACAAGGTTCTCATAATGCCCCTCCGGAGTGTTAAACGCCGTCTTCCACTCATCCCCCTCCTTCATCCTAATAAGATTGTACGCCCCCCTGAGATCCAACTTAGAGAACCATTTGGCACCCACGATCTGATTGAAGAGATTGGGAATAAGTGGGAGCGGATACAGATCTCGGACCGTAATCCGATAAAGCTCACGGAAATCCAGGCAAGGGCGTAGGCCTCCATCTTTTTTCTTCACAAAGAAGAACCCCGCGGCCACCGGGGAAGATGAAGGTCTAATATGCCCCTTAGCCAGACTTTCTGAAATATAATCCTTCATGGCCTGTCTCTCAGGACCAGAAAGGTTATACAACCTAGATTTCGGTAACTTGGCCCCAGGGATCAAGTTAACAGCACAGTCATACTCGCGATGAGGAGGTAGCTCTTGACACCCTTCCTCCGAGAATACATCCTCAAAGTCCACCAGAAATGGAGGTAAGGCCCTAGGAGCGACCGCACCAATGACCGTATTCATGCAGTTTTTATTACAGAAATCGCTCCATTGGCTTATCTCTCTGGATTGCCAATCAGTAACCGGGTTATGCTTAGTTAGCCAAGGCAGGCCCAGCACTATAGGAGTGGGAAGACCCTCCAACACATAACAAGACAACAGTTCTTTATGTAGCGCCCCCACTTGAAGATCAATGTTATGCACTGCTTGCACAAAACTTCCCTGACCGAGAGGTCTGGTGTCGATCGAGAATATGGGGACGGGTTTAGCCAACCCACACAATCGCATACCTTGAACCTGGGCAAAGCGAGCATCCACCAGATTAGCCCCAGCCCCACTATCCAGAAGAACAGATATCCTCTCAGTTCTCGCACCCACCACCACCTCCGCCGGTACGAGAAACTGAGACGAATTTAGGGACGAAATACTTACTCCCAGATTGCCGTCCACCACCCAATCTGGGATCAATAGTTTTCTGGCGACTTCTCACTCTGCAAAGGACGGGATGGACACCCCCTAATAAAATGTCCTTTTTTTCCACAGAAGAAACAACTTCTTGTTTTGTGGCGCCCCACCGATCCCCTCCCCCGGAATGATGTCCCTCCTAATTGCATAGGCTCCTCTGGACTGACCAGGGGAACCTCCGTGTAAGGGACCCTTGAGGAAGGTGGAGTCATCACAGGGGGCGGAGTTACCCCGCACCTCTCCCGCAACCGTCTATCAATGCGAATAGCAAGGGCCATAGCGGCCTCCAGTGACGTGGGAGGGTCATACTGCGCCAACACATCTTTTAATTTGTCAGATAAACCTTGACAAAACTGGCTCCTAAGAGCTGGGTCATTCCACTGTGTGTCCGTGGCCCACCTACGGAACTCCGAAAAAATTCCTCTGCCGGACGATCTCCCTGCTGTATCTTACGTAACTTAGATTCAGCAAGGGAGACCCGATCCGGGTCATCATATACAAGACCCAGAGCTGCGAAAAATCTATCCACTGACTGGAGAGCCGGGGAGCCCGGGGGAAGAGAGAACGCCCAGGATTGGGGGTCCCCCTGTAGGAGCGAGATGACAATTCCCACTCTTTGATCTTCACTCCCAGATGACCGAGGTCGCAGCCGAAAGTACAATTTACATGCCTCCCGGAAAGCAAAAAACTTGTCCCGCCCTCCAGTGAACCTGTCCGGGAGAGCTACTTTAGGTTCAGTTCTGGCTTGCTCCGGGGGTACAAAACCTTGGACTTAACATCCCTCAGCTCCATGGACAAACTCTGCAACTGCTGAGCTAGACTGGCTACTGGATCCATGGTGGCTGGGGAGAATCTTAAATATGGTCGGTGAAAATGTCACGCTGTCTCTGTATACAGGAGAACCGGGGTCTATGCTGACCCTAAGCTGGGATCCTGGCTAATCCCTCTACCTGGAGGTACTGTTGATGGTACAGAGGTCCAGGCCGCCAGCGTAAACCCTATCTCCTGTGAATCCCTAACACTGTAATCTAGTCCTGAGAAGGACCCTGATTACCACCACAGGGATCAGGAAGGTATTTGCCTTCACACACAGTATAAGACAAACGAGACAGTACAAGGGTAAAATAAAAGTACACCTTGCATACAAAACTACCAATACAGAGGGAACACAAACGGGTAGGGAGATAACTAATAAAGCGAGGAGAGGAGAAAACCACAACAGGTATTCTTAGCTTAGACTTCTCAATACGATCCGCTCTGCTGGTCTGCATGAATGCTTTCACCGACACTTCCCCAGCAGACAGGCAGGTATAAGAAGGAAACCAATTAACAAAACATTAATTGCAGCTGAGCGAGGCTGGTCAGTCCAGCACAGAGAGAGAAAGAATTAACTCCCTCAGTGCCGAAAAACACCCAGCACCAGAAACTCAGCTGTGCGAAGTCAGGGTGTGCAATCGCGACGATCTTCGCAGCGACACACCCGTGACAAGCAGCCATCAGTGGAGTTATGTGGATAACAGAGTTGTGCCGGTTGCACCTGACAAAATTGAGAGCGACTGTTCAGCATCTCTTAAGGGCAAGGAGCCCAGTACGACACCGGAACTGAGGTGTCAGGAGTGGCCATCACGGTCACAGTTAAAGGACTCTATTTTGTTTTCCTCCTCCTCCAAATATATTTGCGCACAGTTGCGCTCCCCATGCTGAATCACGGGGCTTAAACCCTGCGAGGGTTGGTCTCCATAAACTGTGTATGTTGCTGCTGCAAAGAATGAATTATTTTAACACGGAACTTTACCTCATTTTAACCTTGGACAAGCCCCCTTTTAAGCGCAGCACACCATTTTGCTAATAGGCCCGTGATCTGGTCAAAGGAGGGAGGGGGAGAAGCTGATCGGGAGCAACCAAAGTGTGAGCTGGGTCAGGACTGTGAGAAGTGTGTTAAGTGGCCATCCTGTCAGGGTATTTATTTTATAGGACCCAGGAGCAAATGGTCCCACTTTAAGAGGCTAAGAATGTTTTATTGGACTGTGTTGTGTTCTTATGTTTTATGGACTAAGCTACCGTCTTGTCTCAAGAGCCATCATGGTCGGGGACGACCATGTTTTAGGAGGTAGGGGTGTAAGGAGGTGGTGGGGACCCTCATTTGCCTCACATTTCCTATACATGGTACCAAGTGACCCCCCCCAATTGTTCACTTATGTTTAATTGTGTTAATGTGTCATGTCTCATATGTAATGTATAATGTGTAATGTTCCTTTATTTCATGTCTTTGTATTGTATATACTGTATGTGTAACGGGTCTGAGAGGCGGAACCTCTGAGCTACTATACAAAGGGGCGGACCTTGTAAGAGAGCGGGTGGCGACCAGGGTGGACGGGCAGGTAGTAACAGCAGATAAACGGGGTAGTCTCTGGATGAACGGGCAGGAAATCGCGGCAAGTGACCGAGGCAGTCTCTGGATGAGTGGGCAGGAGGTCACGGCAAGTGACCGGGGCAGTCTCTGGACGAGTGGGCAGGAAGTCACGGCAAGTGACCGGGGCAGTCTCTGGATGAGTGGGCAGGAGGTCACGGCAAGTGACCGGGGCAGTCTCTGGAGGAGTGGGCAGGTGGTCACGGCAAGTGACCGGGGCAGTCTCTGGAAGAAGGTAGATACGACCTGTGATGGCTGAGCCTCCAGGTAGGCTAGCAGGAAGATAGAAGATGAGCACTCCCAGGTGAGCGAGCGAGAGTCACTGGAATAGCAGAAGATCACGGTACGTGACGGCAGAGCCTCCAGGTAAGCTAGCAGGCAGGTAACAGATGAGCGCTCCCAGGTGTGCTAGCAAGCAGGTAACAGATGAGCGCTCCCAGGTGAGCGGGCGAGAGTCACTGGAATAGCAGAAGATCACGGTACGTGACGGCAGAGCCTCCAGGTAGGCCAGCAGGTAGGTAACAGATGAGCGCTCCCAGGTGAGCTAGCAGGCAGGTAACAGATAGCAACCTGGCAGGAATCAGACAGGTATCTGGCAAGGACCCTGAGGACTGAAGCAGAGTAGTGAACAGTGCAACAACATTGCTCGGGCACCTCCATTTTGGAGGAGGAGCCTTATATAAGGTGAAGTCCTCCGGCCATTGGCCGGGGACTCCTTAGGACGATGCGCCGGCCCCTTTAAGAGGGAGGGCAGCGCCCGCGCGCGCGCCCTAAGCACAGTGGCAGGAATGGAGCGTGTGCCGCCAGCAGAGCGGCAGGAGGACGCCGGATCTGGAGCAGAGGGGTGAGGGGAACAGCGTCCCTGCCTGGCAGAGGGCAGGGACGCCGACGCCGGCGCTACAGTAGCCCCCCTTTAGGCCCCCCCTTTTTTAGGCCAGAAAGAAATTTAGCTATAATGAGAGGGGCTTGGATGTTCTCCCGAGGCTCCCACGTTCTCTCCTCAGGACCAAACCCCTTCCAATCCACCAAAAAATAGGTCTTCCTTCTTACCCTTTTGGTGGCCAAAATGTTCTCTACCTCAAATTCGTTTTCAGCTGAAACCGGAGCAGGAGGCGTACCTGTAGACTTGGAAAAAGAGTTAAGTACCACTGGTTTGAGGAGAGATACATGGAAGGAGTTAGGGATCCACAAGTTGGCCGGAAGTTTCAATTTATAGGCCACTGGGTTGATCTGACTGATGACCTCCAAAGGACCGATGAATCGAGGCCCTAACTTATAGGAAGGAATCTTGAGCCGGACATACTTGGACGAGAGCCAGACTTTATCCCCAGGACGGAATTGCGGAGAATCCAGACGTTTTTTGTCAGCATGTCTTTTCATACGCTCGGATGACAGGAGTGCGGACCTGGTACTCTCCCATATGGAGGAAAATTTGTTAACAAGAGATTCCGCAGCCGGATTGTCCACTGAGATGGAGACGGGAAATGGGATCCGAGGATGCTGACCGAAGACTACAAAGAACGGGGATTTGGAGGAAGATTCGCTCTCGTGATTGTTGTAAGAAAATTCGGCCCATGGCAGGAGATCCACCCAGTCAGAATGGTGGACATTAACGAAGTGCCGGAGGTAACTGGTCAGGATCTGATTGACCCGCTCCACTTGACCATTGGACTGTGGGTGGTAGGCGGAGAAGTCCAAGGTGACGTCTAGCAATTTACAAGTGGCTCTCCAGAAACGTGAGGTGAACTGTACCCCTCGATCCGACACGATATGGCGGGGCAGGCCATGAAGACGGAAGATGTGGCGGATAAAGTCTTTAGCCAGCTTGGGTGCAGACGGGAGGCCTGGCAGGGGAATAAAGTGAGCCATCTTGGAAAAGCGGTCAACGACCACCCAAATGACCATACAACCGGCAGAAACGGGGAGGTCCGTTATGAAGTCCATGGCTATATGCTGCCAGGGAGCAGCGGGTACAGGAAGCGGAAGGAGGCGACCGGCAGGCAGGTGTCTCGGAACCTTGTTGCGGCCACATGAGGCACAGGCAGAAACAAAGTCTATTACGTCCTTGTGCAGGGTAGGCCACCAGTAATGCCGAGTAATTAGCTGGAGGGTCTTTTTTTGACCGGCGTGGCCAGCTAATTTAGACGAATGACCCCAGTGTAGGATTCTCTCCCGATCGGGTATCGATACGAACGTCTTACCGGGAGGGAGACGATTTAGACTCACGGGAGACACCTGCATTACTCTGGCGGGATCGATGATATGTTTAGGTTCCTCCTCGAGATCCGACACCAGGAAGGATCGGGACAAGGCGTGCGCCTTGATGTTCTTGTCTGCCGGGCGAAAATGTAGAACAAAATCAAAACGAGCAAAAAACAAGGACCACCGGGCCTGGCGCGGGTTAAGTCTCTGGGCATGCTGGAGGTAAGCCAAGTTTTTGTGGTCAGTGTAAATAATTACCGGATGAAGAGCCCCCTCGAGTAGGTAACGCCACTCCTCCAATGCCAGCTTGATGGCCAATAACTCTCGGTCTCCTATGGAATAATTGCGCTCAGAAGAGGAGAAGAGTTTGGAGAAGAAGCCACAAGTTACCATCCTCCCGGAAGATGATTTTTGAGTAAGTACCGCTCCGGCTCCAGAGGAGGAAGCGTCAACCTCCATGAAGAACTGCTTGTTGCCGTCCGGGCGATGCAGCACCGGGGCGGAAGAGAAGGCCTGCTTTAAGGAAAGAAAGGCCTCCTCTGCTTCGGGCGTCCACTCTTTGGGGTTAGTACCCTTACGGGTAAGTGCGGAAATTGGGCCAGTCCGGGAAGAGAAGTGCGGTATGAAGAGGCGGTAGTAGTTGGCGAAGCCCAGGAACCGCTGAATGGCCTTCAATCCCTCCGGTCGGGCCATTTCTCGGTGGCCGACAGTTTCTCTGGATCCATTCGTAGGCCGGTCTGAGAAATAACGTAGCCCAAAAACGGCAGCGAGGTCTGCTCAAAGAGGCATTTCTCAAATTTAGCGAAGAAGTGATTCTGCCTGAGCCTGAGCAGAACCTGACGAACGTCCCTCCGGTGAGTCTGGAGATCCGGAGAGAAGACCAAGATGTCGTCCAGGTACACCACTACGCATGAGTAGAGAAGGTCCCGGAAGATGTCATTGACCAACTCTTGAAAGACGGCAGGAGCATTACAGAGACCAAAGGGCATCACTAGATATTCATAGTGGCCGTCCCGGGTGTTAAATGCAGTCTTCCATTCATCCCCTTGACGGATACGGACCAGGTTGTACGCCCCACGGAGATCCAGTTTGGTGAAGATTCTAGCCCCCCTCAAACGATCAAATAATTCTGGAATGAGCGGAAGGGGGTACTTATTCTTCACCGTGATCTGGTTAAGACCTCTATAGTCTATACAGGGGCGGAGAGAGCCGTCCTTCTTTTTTACGAAAAAGAAGCCTGCTCCTGCCGGGGAGGTAGATTTCCGGATGAATCCCCTGGCCAAATTCTCCTCGATATATTCGGACATCGACCGGGTCTCAGCAGCAGATAATGGGTAAATACGCCCACGGGGAGGCGTAGTACCAGGTAACAGGTTGATAGGACAATCGTATGGTCTGTGAGGAGGTAATGTCTCTGCCTCTTTTTTATTAAAGACATCAGCAAATGACCAATAGGGAATCGGAAGTCCAGGTAGATTAGTTGGGGTAGGAGAAGGACAGACAGGATGAACAGGAACCAAACACGTCTTATGACAATCCTGTCCCCAGCGAAGAACCTCTCCGGTCTGCCAGTCGAGCACGGGTCCATGTCTCTGGAGCCAAGGTAGCCCTAGTAAGAGGGCGTGAGAGAGTCCAGGCAGAACATGAAAAGAGATGCTCTCAGAATGCAGCATTCCCACTTGCAGAGTTATGGGTTCGGTGATGAGTTGGATGGGGTGTGGTAAAAGACCCCCGTTCACAGCAGCGACTGATAAAGGTACAACCAGAGGTTTGGTGGGAATGCAGTATTTTTCTACCAGGGACTGTGACATAAGATTCCCGGCTGCTCCAGAGTCAAGTTGGGCTAGTTCAAAATAACGATTCTCCCCACAGAGAATTGAGACTGACAGCAGCAGAGATGGAGAGGCTTTCTCCTTGTCTAGGTCGACCTCTCTGAGCGAACCTAGACACAGGCGTTTCCCGACCTCTCCGGACAGGTACGAATCTGATGCTCCTTACTGCCACAGTAGAAGCAACTCCCCTCGGCACGGCGTAAGTCCTGACGGGTTTTGACCATCTTGGTCTGGTCGACCTGCATAGGCTCAGGAGAGTGTAATTGGGGAGAAACGGAGGGAGTGACGGGTTTCTGAAACGTAGGAGCTAGACGTGGAAACCTCCTCTCACGGGTGACCTCTTTGGCCCGCTCCTGGAACCGTAGGTCAATCCGGGTGGCGAGAGTTATAAGGTCATCGAGAGTGGTAGGAATGTCCCGACCGGCGAGTTCATCTTTAATACGGCCGGACAAACCCTCCCAGAAAACGGATACCAGAGCGTCGTTGTCCCAGGCCAGCTCCGATGCAAGGGTACGAAACCGTATGGCATATTGGCCCACGGTGAGATTTCCCTGACGGAGGCGTAGCAGAGATGATGCGGTTGAGATCTTTCGTCCGGGTTCGTCAAAGACTTTCCGAAAAGCCGCGAGAAAGGCAGGCAGGTCGGACACCAGAGGATCTCCTCTCTCCCAAAGAGGATTCAGCCAGGCCAGGGCCTCCCCAGTGAGATGGGACATGATGAAGGCAATTTTGGCCCGGTCGGAGTTAAACTGGTGGGAGAGGAGTTCAAAGTGCAGAGTGCACTGATTAATGAAGCCCCGAGCCTGAGCAGGGTCGCCTCCGAAGCGAGGAGGTGCGGAGAGCCGGGGTCCGTGACAGGAGCCCATGGTATTGGGGAGCAGAGGAGCTGCCGGATTGCGAGTCATGGCACCAGCGGTGGTTGCTGGTGGAGCTGTCAGAGTGTCCAGGCGAGAATTGACATTCCGCAGGTGACCCAGGATGGACTCCTGTTGGGACTTCTGACGGGACAGTTCATGACACAGGTCCGAGATGGAGGGAACTTGGGCGCCACCGGGTTCCATGGCCCGAGCAAACTGTAACGGGTCTGGGAGGCGGAACCTCTGAGCTACTATACAAAGGGGCGGACCTTGTAAGAGAGCGGGTGGCGACCAGGGTGGACGGGCAGGTAGTAACAGCAGATAACCGGGGTAGTCTCTGGATGAACGGGCAGGAAGTCGCGGCAAGTGACCGAGGCAGTCTCTGGATGAGTGGGCAGGAGGTCACGGCAAGTGACCGGGGCAGTCTCTGGACGAGTGGGCAGGAGGTCACGGCAAGTGACCGGGGCAGTCTCTGGATGAGTGGGCAGGAGGTCACGGCAAGTGACCGGGGCAGTCTCTGGAGGAGTGGGCAGGTGGTCACGTCAAATGACCGGGGCAGTCTCTGGAAGAAGGTAGATACGACCTGTGATGGCTGAGCCTCCAGGTAGGCTAGCAGGAAGATAGAAGATGAGCGCTCCCAGGTGAGCGAGCGAGAGTCACTGGAATAGCAGAAGATCATGGTACGTGACGGCAGAGCCTCCAGGTAGGCTAGCAGGCAGGTAACAGATGAGCGCTCCCAGGTGTGCTAGCAAGCAGGTAACAGATGAGCGCTCCCAGGTGAGTGGGCGAGAGTCACTGGAATAGCAGAAGATCACGGTACGTGACGGCAGAGCCTCCAGGTAGGCCAGCAGGCAGGTAACAGATGAGCGCTCCCAGGTGAGCTAGCAGGCAGGTAACAGACAGCAACCTGGCAGGAATCAGACAGGTATCTGGCAAGGACCCTGAGGACTGAAGCAGAGTAGTGAACAGTGCAACAACATTGCTCGGGCACCTCCATTTTGGAGGAGGGGCCTTATATAAGGTGAAGTCCTCCGGCCATTGGCCGGGGACTCCTTAGGACGACGCGCGCGGCCCCTTTAAGAGGGAGGGCAGCACGCTCCCTAAGCACAGTGGCAGGAAAGGAGCGTGCGCCGCCAGCAGAGCGGCAGGAGGACGCCGGATCTGGAGCAGAGGGGTGAGGGGAACAGCGTCCCTGCCTGGCAGAGGGCAGGGACGCCGACGCCGGCGCTACAGTATGTTAGATTAGGGATATAAGAGGTTAAAAAGAGGCCAGTCCAGCAGCCTCAAAGAAGCAGGAAGCTGCTGCTTCTGGAACAGAGCCCTGGCAGGATTGCCCGTGGCAGGACGTATGTCCTCGTCTGGAATGGAAAGGACCCCGGCTGGGGATTTCAGGCTGCCAGAACTGTCGGGCAGCAGGAACGGGCACAAAGATTGTGAAAGTACCCTCCAAGAGACTGTTAGCTCCCAGAATCCGATTGGGAGATGATGATTTTGCTGCCGATGGTGCAGCATCTAAAAATAGGGACAGCTCAGGAATTGATATCTTCTTTACTTCTTTATTAAAACATTTCCCTGTTCCCTGTGCCTGTGTTCCCCTGGATCCACATCATCGGTGATATCAGTGAATTGAGAAGAGAAGGTAACTGACTGTTTATAGGTCTGGACTGTTGCTGTTTGTTTTATGTGCAAGGGACCGTAGTGCTTGTGGACTGTTGCTTTAAATGGACTCTGTCATGACTACCACCCCGTGCCAACTTGTTACAGGCTCATCACAATTTTTTTTTCTTTTTGAGTTTGTTACCACCATTAAACTGAACTTACTCTACTGTTTGATCTTATTTAAAGGAGAATAATGCCCCGTCATTGTATCAATCATCCGAACAGATTCTACTATGTGTGCGGTTCTTTTACATCAAAAGGCCAAGTGTGTTCAATCACTCAAGATATTAACCTCTTTCTGACATCGGACATACTATCCCGTCCATGGTACCTGGGCCCGTATGACCATGGACGGGATATTACGTCACTTGCGATTGGATGCGTTCCCAGGGAAGCGTGTCCGATCGTGGCCTTGTGTCAGCTGATTATCACAGCTGACACCTGGAACTATGTGCCAGGAGCGGTCACGGACCGCTCCCGACACATTAACCCCTGGCACACTGCAAACAAACATGATTGCAGTGTACCGGGGCAAAGGGAAGCATCACCCTGTTCAGAGGGCCTCCTCCCTGCAGGACCCTGGATCCAAGATGGCCGAGGGGTCCTGCAGGGAGGTGGCATCCTCAGTGGCGCTGACAAAGCCTGCTGCAGTGCCTGTCAGATCGCTGGTTTGACAGAGTGCTAAGCAAACTGCCAGACCAGCGATCTGACGTTATACAGTGATGTCCCACCCTGGGACAATGTAAAAAATAAATAAAATAAGCATCTGTAAAAATAATTAAAAAAAAACAAATAAAGAAAAAAATATTCCCCAATAAATTAATTTCTTTATGTAAATAAAAAAACATAAAAGTACACATATTTGGTACCGCCGTAATGACCTGCCCTATAAAACTGTCCCACTAGTTAACCGCTTTAGTAAACCCCTTAAAAAAAAACAAAGCAAAAAACAATGATTTATCATCATACTGCCGAACAAAAAGTGAAATAACCTGCGATCAAAAAGTCGGATATAAATAAACATGGTACCGCTGAAAACATCATCTTGTCCTGCAAAAAACAAGCTGCCATACAACATCATCAGTGAGAAAATGAAAAAGTTATAGCTCGCAGAATAAAGCGATGCAAAAAATTATTTTTATATAAAATTGTTTTTATTGTATAAAAGCGCCAAAACATAAAAAATGATATAAATGAGGTATCGCCGTAATCGTACTGACCCGAAGAATAAAACTGCTTTATCAATTTTACCACACGCGGGACAGTATAAACGCCCCCCCAAAAGAAATTCATGAACTACTGATTTTTGTTCATTCTAACCTCCAAAAATCGTAATAAAAAGCGATAAAGTCATGTGCCCAAAAATGGTACCAATAAAAACGTCAACTCATCCCGCAAAAAATAAGACCTCACATGACTCTGTGGGCCAAAATATGCAAAAATTATAGCTCTTAAAATGTGATGATGCAAAAACTATTGTTTGCAATAAAAAGCGTATTTTAGCGTGTGACAGCTGCAAAACATAAAACCCCGCTAAAAATAGTAAATCAAACCCCCCTTTATCACCGCCTTAGTTAAGAAAAAATAATAAAATTAAAAAAAATGTATTTCCATTTTCCCATTAGGGTTAGGGTTGCGGCTAAAGTTAGGGTTTCGGTTGGGACTAAAGTTAGGACTAGGGTTATGGTTGGGATTAGGGTTAGGGGTGAGTTAGGGTTAGGTTTGTGGTTAGGGTTATGGTTAGGGTTGGGACTAGGGTTAGGGGTGTGTTGGGGTTAGGGTTGGAGTTAGAATTGGGGGGTTTCCACTGTTTAGGCACATCAGGGGCTCTCCAAATGTGACATGGTGTCTGATCTCAATTCCAGCCAATTCTGCATTGAAAAAGTCAAACAGTGCTCCTTCCCTTCTGAGCTCTGCCATACGCCCAAACAGTAGTTTACCCCCACATATGGGGTTTCAGCGTACTCATGAAAAATTGTACAATAACTCTTGGGGTCCAATTTATTCTGTTACCCTTGGGAAAATAAAAAATTGGGGACAAAAATATCATTTTTGTGGAAAAAAATTATGATTTTTTATTTTTATGGCTCTACGTTATAAACTTCTGTGAAGCACTTGGGGGTTCAAAGTTCTCCCTCACATCTGTTTAAGTT
This sequence comes from Oophaga sylvatica, assembly GCA_033576555.1. Classification (NCBI taxonomy): domain Eukaryota; kingdom Metazoa; phylum Chordata; class Amphibia; order Anura; family Dendrobatidae; genus Oophaga; species Oophaga sylvatica. The sequence continues at coordinate 300,187,652 of JARQOD010000003.1, read as the reverse complement.
TCTTGGATGGTCTAGTTTCCAAAATGAGGTCAATTGTTGGGTTTTCCAATCTTTAGGCACATCAGGGCCTCCCCAAGCGCGACATGATGGCCGCAGACCATTCCATCAAAGTCTGCAATCCAAAACGTCACTACTTCCCTTCCAATCCCCGATGTGTGCCCATACAGTTTTATCCCACATATAGTGTATCAGCGTACTCAGGACAAATTGGACAAGTTTTGGGGTCCAATTTCTCCTGTTACCCTTGTGAAAATCAAATATTGGGGCGAAAAAAATTTTTTTGTAAAAAGATATTTTATTTTTACGACTGTACATTATAAACTTCTGTGAAGCATTTCGGGGTTCAAAGTGCTCACCACACATCTAGCTAAGTTCCTTGGGGGGTCTATTTTCCAAAATGCGGTCACTTTTGTGGGATATGCACATCAGGGGCTCTCCAAACACGACTTGATGCCCGCAGACCATTCCATCAAAGTCTGCAATCCAAAACGTCACTACTTCCCTTCCGAGCCCCGACTTGTTCCCATAGAGTAGTTTTCTTCCACATATGGCGTATCAGCATACTCAGGACAAATTGGACAACTTTTAGGGTCGAATTTCTCCTGTTACCCTTGGGAAAATACAAAATTGGGGACTAAAAGATCATGTTTGCAGAAAAAATGTTTGTTTTTTTTTTCATGCTCGGGCGTTATAAACTTTAGTGAAACACCTGGGTGTTCAAAATTCTCACCACACATCTAGATAAGTTCCCTGAGGGGTCTAGTTTCCAAAATGGTGTCATTTGTAGGAGGTTTATACTGTTTAGGCACAACAGTGGCTATCCAAACGCGACATGCCGTCCAGCCAATTCTGCTTTAAAAAAGTCAAAAGGCACTGCTTCCCTACTGAGCTCTGCCATGCATCCAAACAGTGGTTTAACCCGACATAAGGGGTATCAGCGTGCTCAGGACAAATTGCAGAATAACTTTTGGGGTCTTGTTACCCTTGTGAAAATAAAAATTTGGTTGAAAAGATCATTTTTATGGAAAAATATGATTTTTTAATTTTACGGCTCTAAGTTATAAACTTGTTGAAGCACGTGGGGGTTCAAATTGCTCACCACAGATCTAGATATGTTCCTTAGGGGGTCTAGTTTCCAAAATGGTGTCATTTGTGGGGGGTTCCACTGCTTAGGCACATCAGGGGCTCTCCAAATGTGACATGGTGTCCAATCTCAATTACAGCTAATTTTGGTTGGAAAAAGTCAAATGGCGCTCCTTCCATTCCAAGCTCTGCCGTCCGCCCAAACGGTGGTTCCCCCCACATATGGGTCGTCAGTGTACTCAGGACAAGTTGGACTACAACTTTGTGGTCCAATTTCTCTTGTTACCCTTGGGGAAATAGAAAAAATGGTGGCTAAAAGATCATTTTTGTGGGAAAGGAATTTTTATTTTCATGCCCGGGTATTATAAAATTGTGTGAAACACTTGGGTTCAAAGTGCTCACCACAGATCAAGATAAGTTCCTTAGGGGGTCTAGTTTCCAAAATGGGGTTTCCACTGTTTAGGCACATCTGGGGCTCTGCAAACAGAACATGACACCCATCAACGTCTGCATTCCAAAACGTTATTACTTCCTCTCCAATCATTGTCGTGCGCCCAGTGTCCCCCCCACATATGGGGTATCGGCGTACTCAGGACCAATTGGACAACTTTTGGGGTCCAATTTCCTTGGGATAAATAAAAAAAATTGGGACTAAATCATTTTTGTGGATTTTTTTTTTTCTTTTCACACCCAGGCATTATAAACTTTTGTGAAACACTTGGGGGCTCAAAGTGCTCACAACAGATCTTAATAAATTCCTTAGGGGGTCTAATTTCCAAAATGGTGTCACTTGTGGGGGGTTTCCACTGTTTAGGCACATCAGGGGCTCTCCAAACGCGACATGGCGTCCAATCTCAATTCCAGACAATTTTTGTTTGAAAAAGTCAAACCGCACTCCTTTCCTTACGAGCTCTGCCGTGCGCCCAAACAGTGGTTTTCCCTTACATATGGGGTATTTGCATACTCAGGAGAAATTGCACAACAACATTATCTTTCCAATTTCTCCTTTTACCCTTGTGAAAATAAAAAAAATGTTTGTAATAGATCATTTTTATGACTTAAAAGTTAAATGTTCATTTTTTTCCTTACACGTTTCTTCAGCTCCTGTGAAGCACCTGAAGGGTTAAAAACTTCTTGAATGTGGTTTTGAGTACCTTGAGGGGTGCAGTTTTTAGAATGGTGTCACTTTTGGGTATTTTCTGCCATATAGACCCCTCAAAGTGACTACCAATGTGAGGTGGTCCCTAAAAAAAATGGCTTTGTAAATTTTGTTGTGAAAATGAGAATTTGCTGGTCAACTTTTAACCCTTATAACTCCCTAAGGAAAAAAAATGGTTCCAAAATTGTGCTGATGTAAAGTTGACATGTGGGAAATCTTATTTATTAACTACTTTTGTGTGACATATTTCTCTGTTTTAAGGGAATAAAAATTCAAAGTTTGAAAATTACAAAAATGTCGCCATATTTCCGTTTTTGTTTTTTTTCAAAAATAAACGCAAGTTATATCGAAGAAATTTCACCACTAACGTGAAGTACAATATGTCACAAGAAAACATTCTCAGAATTGCGAAAATCCTTTGAAGCGTTCCAGAGTTATAACCTCATAAAGAGACAGTGGTCAGAATTGTAAAAATTGGCCCGGTCATTAACGTGCAAACCACCCTTGGGGGTGAAGGGTTTAAGAGCACAGTGGCATCCATAATCCTTAAATGGAAAAAGTTTTGGACCACCAGAAGTCTTCCTAGACCTTGCCATCACAACAAACTGAGCAATCGTGGGAAAAGAGCCTTGGAGAGAGAGGTAAAGAAGATCCCCAAGATCACTATGGCTGAGCTCCACAGATGCAGTAGGGAGATGGGAGAAAGGTCCACAAAGTCAACTATCCCTTCAGCCCTCCAACAGTCGGGCTTTTATGGCAAAGTGACCCGACGGAAGCCTCATCAGTGCCAGACATATGAAAGCCCACATAGAGTTTGTTAAAAAACACATGAAGGACTTCCAGACTATGAGAAATAAGATTCTCTGGTCTGATGAGACAAATATAGAACTTTTTGATGATAATTCTAAGCTGTATGTGTGGAGAAAACCAGGCACTGTTCATCACCTGCCCAATACAATCCCAACAGTGAAACTTGGTGGTGGCAGCATCATGCTGTGTTGATGTTTTTCAGCTGCAGGGACAGGACGACTGGTTGCAGTTGAAGGAAACATGAATGCGGCCAAGTACAGAGATATCCTGGATGAAAATCTCTTCCAGAGTGCTCTGGACCTCAAACTTGGCCGAAGGTTCACCTTCCAACAAGACAATGACCCTAAGCACACAGGTAAAATAACAAAGGAGTGGCTTCAGAACAACTCTGTGACCATTCTTGACAGGCCCGGCAAGAGCCCTGACCTAAACCCAATTGAGCATTTTTGGAGAGACCTGAAAATGGCTGTCCACCAACGTTCACCATCCAGCCTGATGGGACTGGAGAGGATCTACAAGGAGGAATGACAGAGGATCCCCAAATCCAGGTGTGAAAAGCTTGTTGCATCATTCCCAAGAAGACTCATGGCTGTACTAGCTCAAAAGGGTGCTTCTACTCAATACTTAGCAAAGGGTCTGAATACTTATGACCATGTGATATTTGTTTTTCTTTTTTAATAAATTTGCAAAAAATTTCTACATTTCTGCTTTTATTCAGTCAAGATGGGGTGCAGAGTGTACAATAATGAGAAAAAAATGAACGTTTTTCAATTTTCCAAATGGCTGCAGTGAAACAAAGAGTGAAAAATTTAAAGGAGTCTGAATACTTCCCGTACCCTCTGTACAACATGAAAATGATGATACAGTCAGAATGATTAAGTTGCTATTGGACTGTCCGATAGGCCGCATAAAATTATGTAATGTTTATGATCCAAATTAAAAAAACAGGTATTGGAGGAGGAGGAAAAAAATCATTATAGGAGAGGATTTAAACACAATGTTGAATGTATCAGAGGATAGACCTGTGTTTTTCCTATAAATTTTATTAAAATTTATAATAACCGGGAAAGGGAAGGGGGAAAGGGAAATAATGCATTGTCATACAATCAATCCATAAAATACATAGAAGAAATAGATATTTGTCAGATCAAAACCATAGCCAAAGATATTACACAAATATAAACTAGAAATATAAACCAATGCCCTTATGGAAAAAGTTCTATCCAACGGTTCCATTTACTAGCAAATTTTTTAAAGCGGTTATTTGAAATAGCAATTTTATTTTCATAAGTTTTATGTAAAGAAGTTTTATTAATTAAATCTTGTAATGAGGGAATATTAGGGCACTTCCAAAAAAGAGCAATATTATTTTTGGTAACTAAAAAAAAGTGAAGAATAAGTTGTCTTATGGATGGAGTGAACTGATCATTGCCCAGAGAGAGTAAGGCCAATTGAGGGGTTAAAATAAAATCATTAATATTTAAAATTTTACCAACTAAGGACTCAACCTTTATCCATAATGGTCTAATATTTGGACATGACCAGTAAATGTGAAATAGAGAACCAATCTGTCCACATTCTCTCCAACAATTTGGGGAGTTGTCTGAGTTGATCTTGGCTAATATTGAGGGAGTATAGTACCATTGTGATAATAGTTTGTAAAACGACTCTTGGAGAGTCTTTGAAATAGTGGAAGAGTACGTTGTTATAATCGCCTTTTCCCAATCGTCTATGTCTACTGAAAGGTAGAGGCCCTCATCCCATTTAATCATGTAAGGAGATTTACAAAAGGTTTGATCCAAGTTAAACCATTTATAAGGGTATTGAATGCTCCAAAAAATATTATGACCTACATTTTTTAACATACCGTATATACTCATGTATAAGCCGACCCGTGTATAAGCCGACCCCCTAATTTTGCCACAAAAAACTGGGAAAACTTATTGACTCGTGTATAAGCCTAGGGTGAAAAATGATTATGCCCCCATATGATGCTCCACAGATTATGCCCCCATATGCTGCACAGATTATGCCCAATATGCTCCACAGATTATGCCCCTATATGCTCCAGATTATGCCCCATATGCTCCAGATTATGCCCAATATGCTTCAGTGATTATGCCCCCATATGCTCCAGATTATGCCCCCATATATTCCACAGATTATGCCCCCGTATGATCCACAGATTATGCCCCCATATGCTCCAGATTATGCCCCCATATGTTCCACAGCTTATGCCCCCATATGCTCCATATTATGCCCATATGTTCCACAGCTTATGCCCCATATGCTCCATATTATGCCCCCATATGCTCCAGATTATGCCCCCATATGTTCCACAGCTTATGCCCCCATATGCTCCATATTATGCCCCCATATGTTCCACAGCTTATGCCCCCATATGCTCCAGATTATGCCCCATATGTTCCACAGCTTATGCCCCCATATGCTCCATATTATGCCCCCATATGCTCCATATTATGCCTCCATATGCTCCATATTATGCCGCCATATGTTCCAGATTATGCCCCATATGCTGCTGCAAAAAAAAAAAATGACATACTCACCTCATGTCGCTGGGGGACAGGTGCCGGTGTCACCGATTGCTCAGGACCCCGGCACCTGAGATATTTACCTGTCCTCTCTGCACCGCAGCGCTGCTCCCTCTTCCTGGTCCTCGGCAGTGAATGATCAGGCAGGGGGTGCGGCGCTCACTAACGACGTCATCGCGCCCTTTGCCTGATATTCACAGCCAGAGGAGTCAGGGAGCAGCGCTGCGGTGGACCGAGGGACAAGTAAATATCGCTGTACTCACCCCTCCGCCGCACGTCCCTGCAGCCTCTCCTCTTCTCCCAGCACTCTCCACAGTGCTTCCTTCCTACAGCGGTCACATGGTACCGCTCATTAAAGTCATGAATATGTGGATATTCATGACTTTAATGAGCGGTGCCATGTGAGTGCTGCAGGAAGGAGCCGGAGATCGTGGTAGAAGCAGGGGGCTGCAGAGACCGCGCCGGCGGAGGGGTGAGTATAATCCGACACCCCCGCTCCCCCTCCCCGCCGACCCCCGTATATGACCCGCGTATAAGCCGAGAGGTGGACTTTCAGCCCTAAAAAATCGGCTGAAAATCTCGGCTTATACACGAGTATATACGGTAAGTACAGAAGGTTCAGAGAGTTATGGTTTGGTCTGCAGAAAAGGCACTATTTGGTTCTTCAAGATTAGAAATTGTAAAAAGGCTGTAGAGGGAATCCCAAATTTAGCCTTGATTTTTGTAAATGGTTAGAAAAATTTACCATCGTAAATGTCTTGAATTTTGGTAACACCACAACTAGCCCAGAGTGGATCTGGATTAAACTCTGCAATAACCTCAACCAAAGAAAAAGGAAGTCCTTTAATGATTTCTGATTTAGGAATTTGCCTTCTAAGTCTGAATAATTTCATCCAAGCTTCCGAAATCGCTAAGAAACTAGGATGATTAATAGGGAAAGTAACTTTTTTGATAAGCAGATTGAAAATAATTTTGTTTAGTGGTGTATCTTTATTGAAAATTAATTCCAAGTCAATCCAAGTTGGTTTATATAGGCTAGGCCACCACCAAATAGACTGCATTATGAGATTAGCATAATAATATGCTGTAATGTTGGGCAGACCCATTCCACCATGTGGTTTGCTTTTAAATAATTGATTAGTAGCAATCCTAGCCCTTCTATTACCCCACACAAAAAGATTAATATGAGATTGTAGGCTGGTTAAAAATGAGGTTGAAATAGATAACGGGAGAGATCGAAAAACATATAATATATTGGGCAAAATAATGGATTTGACAATTACATTTTTCCCCACCATGAAAGTCCTGTATCATTGTAAAAATTAAAATTCTTAACCCCTTCACCCCCAAGGGTGGTTTGCACGTTAATGACCGGGCCAATTTTTACAATTCTGACCACTGTCTCTTTATGAGGTTATAACTCTGGAACACTTCAACGGATCTTTGCGATTCTGAGATTGTTTTCTCGTGACATATTGTATTTCACGTTAGAAGTATAATTTCTTCGATATAACTTACGTTTATTTTTGAAAAAAAACACAAATATGGCGAAAATTTTGCAATTTTCAAACTTTGATTTTTTTTTCCCTTAAAACAGAGAAATATGTCACACAAAATAGTTAAGAAATAACATTTCCCACATGTCTACTTTACATCAGCACAATTTTGGAACCAAAATTTTTTTTGTTAGGAAATTATAAGGGTTAAAAGTTGACCAGTGATTTCTCATTTTTACAACAAAATTTACAAAGCCATTTTTTAGGGACCACCTCACATTTGAAGTCACTTTGACGGGTCTATATAGCAGAAAATACCAAAAAGTGACACCATTCTAAAAACTGCACCCCTCAAGGTAATAAAAACCACATTCAAGAAGTTTAATAACCCTTCAGGTGCTTCACAGGAGCTGAAGCAACGTGGAAGGAAAAAATTAATATTTAACTTTTTAGCCACAAAAATGATCTTTTACAAACTTTTTTTTATTTTGACAAGGGTAAAAGGAGAAAGTGGGCAGATAAAGTTGTTGTGCAATTTCTCCTGAGTACGCCAATACCCTATATGTGGGGGAAAACCACTGTTTGGGCACACGGCAGAGCTCGTAAGGGAAGGAGCGCCGTTTGACTTTTTCAAACTAAAATTGGCTGGAGTTGAGATTGGACGCCATGTCGTGTTTGGAGAGCCCCTGATGCGCCTAAACAGTGGAAACCCCCCACAAGTGACACCATTTTGGAAACTAGAACCCCTAAGGAACTTATCTACATCTGTTGTGAGCACTTTGAACCCCAAAGTGTTTCACAAAAGTTTATAATGCCAGGGTGTGGAAAAAAAAAAAAAAAAACAATTTTCCACAAAAATGATTTTTTAGTCCCAAATTTTTGATTTTTCCCAAGTAAATTGGACGCCAAAAGTTGTTGTCCAATTTGTCCTGAGTACGCTGATACCCCATATGTGGGGGTGGGAACTGTTTGGGTGCACGGCAGGGCTTGGAAAGGAAGCAGTAACATTTTGGAATGCAAACATTGATGAGGGTCATGTTCCGTTTGTAGTGCCCCAGATGAGCCTAAACTGTGGAAACCCCCCACAAGTGACCCCATTTTGGAAGCTAGATCCCTAAGGAACTTATCTAGATCTTTGGTGAGCACTTTGAACCCCCAAGTGCTTCACACAAGTTTATACTGCCCGGGCATGAAAATAAAAAATCCTATTTTTTTCCCACAAAAATTATCTTAGTCACTAATTTTTTATTTTCCCATAGGTAACAGGAGAAATTGGACCTCAAAAGTTGTTGTCCAATTTGTCCTGAGTACGCTGATACCCCATATGTGGGGGGGAACCACTGTTTGGGCGCATGGCAGAGCTCGGAATGGAAGGAGCACCATTTGACTTTTTCCAACCAAAATTGGCTGGAATTGAGATTGGACGCCATGTTGCATTTGGAGAGTCCCTGATGTGCCTAAACAGTGGAAACCCCCCACAAGTGACCCCATTTGAGAAACTAGACCCCCTAAGGAACTTATCTAGATCTTTGGTGAGCAATTTGAACCCCCAAGTGCTTCACACAAGTTTATAACGTAGACCCGTAAAATTAAAAAATCATATTTTTTCCACAAAATTGATCTTTTCACCCCAATTTTTATTTTCCCAAGGGTACCAAGACTCCAAAAGTTATTGTGCAATTTGTCCTGAGTACGCTGATACCCCATATGTGGGGGTAAACCACTGTTTGGGTGCATGGCAGAGTTTGGAAGGGAAGGAGCGCCGTTTGACTTTTTCAACGCAGATATGGCTGGATGCCATGTCGTGTTCGGAGAGCTCCTGATCTGCCTAAACAGTGGAAACCCCCCACAAATGACACCATTTTGGAAACTAGACCCCTCAAGGAACTTATCTAGATGTGTGGTGAGCACTTTGAACCCCAAAGTGCTTCACAGAAGTTTATAACGTACAGCCATAAAATAAAAAATCTTTTTTTTTTTTTACAAAAATGATTTTTTCGCCCCAATATTTTATTTTCACAAGGGTAACAGGAGAAATTGGACCCCAAAATTTGTTGTCCAATTTGTCCTGAGTACGCTAATACCCAATATGTGGGAGAAAACTACTGTATGGGTGCATGTCTGGGCTCGGAAGGGAAGTAGTGACGTTTTGGATTGCAGACTTTGATGGAATGGTCTAGGGGCGTCATGTCGCATTTAGAGAGTCCCTGATGTGCCTAAACAGTGGAAACCCCCACAAGTGACCCCATTTTGGAAAATAGACCCAACAAGGAACTTATCTAGAAGTATGTTGAGCACTTTGAACCCCGAAGTGATTCACAGAAGTTTATAACGTACAGCTGTAAAAATAAAAAATCCTTTTTTTTTTACAAAAATGATTTTTTCGCCCCCAATATTTTATTTTCACAAGGGTAACAGGAGAAATTGGACCCCAAAAGTTGTTGTCCAATTTGTCCTGAGTACGCTGATACCGAACATGTGTGAGAAAACGACTGTATGGGTGCACGTCTGGGCTCGGAAGGGAAATAGTGACGTTTTGGATTGCAGACTTTGATGGAATGGTCTGGGGGCATCATGTCGCATTTGGAGAGCCCCTGATGCGCCTAAACAGTGGAAACCCCCCACAAGTGACCCCATTTTGGAAAATAGACCCCACAAGCAACTTATCTAGAAGTGTGGTGAGCGCTATGAAGCCCCAAGTGCTTCACAGAAAATTTATAACATACAGCCGTAAAAACAAAAAAATCATTTTTTTTTTTTTTTACAAAAATGATTTTGTCGCCCCCAGTTTTTTATTTTCCCAAGGGTAACAGAAGAAATTGGACAAATTGCACAATAACTCTTGTGGTCCAGAGTACGCTGATACCCCATATGCGGGGGTAAACTACTGTTTGGGCGCATGGCAGAGCTCAGAAGTGAAGGAGCGCCGTTTGACTTTTTCAACGCAGAACTGGCTGGAATTGAGATCAGACGTCATGTCACATTTGGAGAGCCCCTGATGTGCCTATACAGCAGAAACCCCTCAATTCTAACTCCAACCCTAACCCCAACACACCCCTAACCCTAGTCCCAACCCTAACCACAAACCTAACCCTAACACACCCCTAACCCTAATCCCAACCCTAATCCTAACGTTAGCGCCAACTCTAACCCTAACTTTAGCCGCAACCCTAACTCTAATGGGAAAATGGAAATAAATACATTTTTTTAATTTTATTATTTTTCCCTAACTAAGGGGGTGATAAAGGGGGGTTTGATTTACTATTTATAGCGGGTTTTTGTGATTGGCAGCTGTCACGCTAAAAGACACTTTTTATTGCAAAAAGTAGTTTTTTGCATCACCACATTTTGAGAGCTATAATTTTTGTATATTTTGGCCCACAGAGTCATGTGAGGTCTTATTTTTTGCGGGACGAGGTGACATTTTTATTGGTACCATTTTTGAGCACGTGACATTTTTTGATCGCTTTTTATTTCGATTTTTGGGAGGTTAGAATGAACAAAAATCAGCAATTCATGAATTTCTTTTGGGGTAGGCGTTTATACCGTTCCGCGTGTGGTAAAATTGATAAAGCAGTTTTATTCTTCGGGTCAGTACGATTATGGCGATACCTCATTTATATCATTTTTTTATGTTTTGGCGCTTTTATAGAATAAAAACAATTTTAAATCATTATTTTTGCATCACTTTATTCTGCGAGCTATAACTTTTTTATTTTTTCGCTGATGATGCTGTATGACGGCTCGTTTTTTTGCGGTACCATGATTATTTATATCGTTCTTTTTGATTGCGTGTTATTCCACTTTTTGTTCGGCGGTATGATGATAAAGCAATGATTTTTTGCTTAGTTTTTTTTTTTTTAAGGGGTTCACTAAAGGGGTTAACTAGTGGGACAGTTTTATAGGGGGAGTTGTTACGGACGCGGCGATACCAAATATGTGTACTTTTGTTGTTTTGTTTATTTTATTTACAGGAAGAAATTAATTTATTGGGGAATATTTTTTTTTTTTATGATTTTTTTACCACTTTTTATTTTTATTTTTTTTTACTTTTTTACTTTGTCCCAGGGTGGGACATCACAGTATTTTATCAGATCGCTGGTGTGACAGTGTGCACAGCACTCTGTCACACCAGCGATCGCTCTGGCATCGCTGCAGGCTTCCTCAGCGCCTGCTCTCAGCAGGCACTGAGGAAGCCGCCTCCCTGCAGGACCCTGGCGCCATCTTGGATCCGGGGACCTGGAGGGAGGACGGACCCTCGGAACAGCGCGACACATCGCGCTGCTCTGAGGGTCACAGGGGAGCGCGCAGGGAGCCCCCACCCTGCGCGATCCTCCCCTGTGCCCCGGGTACACCGTGGTCCGTGACCGCTCCTGACACATAGTGCTGGGTGTCAGCTGTGATCGCAGCTGATCGCCCATGACGTACTATTCCGTCCATGGGAATTAGGTCCAGGGTCACATGGACGGAATAGTACGTCTGATGGCAGAGAGGGGTTAATAATAGAATTAATAAGATCATTGAGATTAGTAGAGATCAAAGAGTTAATATCCCTAGAAAACTTTAAACCTAGATATACAAAGTCTTTTTTCTGCCCAGCTCCATGGGGAAATGTTTTTAACATCTTGAATTTGAGAAGAGTTTAAATTAAAATGTAGAATTTTAGATTTGGTGACATTTATATTAAAATATGAGATAAAAGAGAATTCATTGAGTAAATTTTGAATTGTATTGATGGATTTAGATGGTTCTGTCAGGGTTAATAAAATATCATCAGCGTATAAACTAATTTTATAGTCTCTGGAGTTAGTACTACCGTATATTCCGGCGTATAAGACGACCTGGTGTATAAGACGACCCCCCTACTTTTCCTGTTAAAATATAGAGTTTAGGATATATTCACCGTATAAGACTACCCCTTTTCCAACGCTTACCAAACACCGGTAAAAATTTAAAAAAACAGATTTGAATTTAACATGGTCATTTTTTAATTTAAATTCTTATGACATGCAGGCGTATAAGACGACCCTCCAACTTTTACAGTCAAAATATGAATTTGTCTTAAAAGTGTGGGGGGGTCTTCTTATACGCCGGGTGTCATCTTATACGCCGGGTACGGAACATATGGTGGGGGGAGTGGGCTTTTCAGAGGTGTTTACCTAGGGTCTAGGCGCTGGGCGACGGCGGCGGCTCCTTTTGTGCAGCCTGGGGGGGGCTCTGTGCTGGGGGACGGCGTCGGAGGCTCCTCTCGTGCAGCCCCCAGGCTCTGTGCTGGGGGACGGCGGCGGCTCCTCTCGTGCAGCCCCCCAGGCTCTGTGCTGGGGGACGGCGGCGGCTCCTCTCGTGCAGCCCCCCAGGCTCTGTGCTGGGGGACAGCGGCGGCTACTCATGCAGCCCCCGCAGGCTCTGAGCTGGGGGACGGCGGCGGTGATTCTTTTCTCAATCCCCGGAGGCCCCGGCAGCTCCATTGATGCGATGTGATGGCCTCCGGGAAAATGGCCGCTGAGGGCGGCGCATGCTCAGTTTCAGATCTCGTCTCCCGAGATCTTGAGACGAGATCTGAAGCTGAGCATGCAGCGGCCATTTTCCCGGAGGCCATCGCATCGCAGCAATGGAGCTGCCGGGGCCTCCGGGGATTAAGAAAAGAATCACCGCCGCCGTCCCCCAGCACAGAGCCTGCGGGGGCTGCACAAGAGGAGCCGCCGCCGCCGCCCCCCAGCACAGAGCCTGCTGGGGCTGCACAAGAGGAGCCGCCAACGTCCCCCAGCGCCTAGACCCTAGGTAAACACCTCTGAAACGCCATACCCGGCGTATAAGACGACCCCCGACTTTGAAGACGATTTTCAGGGGTTAAAAAGTTGTCTTATACGCCGGAATATACGGTAATTCCTTTAATATCTTGGTCATCCCTAATTAATTGAGCAAGGGGCTCTACTGCTATAGCAAATAATAAAGGAGAAAGTGAGCATCCCTGTCTTGTTCCATTAGTCATTTTAAAAGGAATATAAAGATGATTATTAACATAAATTCTTGCTTGTGGATTGGAATAAAGGGCCGATAGACCTGTGTTAAGAGAAAAAATGGGAACAGAAAGATTACATAAGATTCTTGTCCCGTTAATAGAAAATTTGAACCTGACACATGTATGGTGCAATGCATATCCAGTTGATCGTGAATACGCACAGTTCTCACATGTACATAGTACATGGTCCAGAATAGACTATTTCTTAATGTCACAAGGCCTGATAAATAGAGTTAATAATGTCAGTATTCAATATCTAGTTATATCAGATCATTCACAAATCTTACTATCTTTATCCAAATTGTTTCCCAAAGGCACATATATTTTATGGAGGTTTCCAACTTACTTGGCAAAAGATGAGAATTTTCAGAAGATTATAAAATCTTGATGGTTGAAACTTAGTTTAGACAATAAAGAACATACTGATAGGGAATCTAGATTGTGAGCCCCATCGGGGACAGCGACGATAATGTGTGCAAAACTGTAAAGCGCTGCGGAATATGTTAGCGTTATATAAAAAAAATAAAATATTGTAAAAGATAAAGAGGAATCTCATCTATATTGGGACACTGCAAAAGCTGTTCTGAGAGGTACAATATTGGGATATGTTGGAACCCTAAAAAATAAAACAGCTGCTTACAAAGAGGCAAGCAAAGAAACAAGAAATTTATATACAGACTATTTAAAAGACCCTAATATAACATAAATCAAGATAGGTGGGTGACCATATCAGAATTTGATTTATGGCTGGATAGATTAGAAAGGTTAAAGGAACAGCAGAAGTCAGCTGAATGCTTTAAATTTGGGAATAAGGTAGGATTACTTCTAGCATGGATGGCACATGGAAAGAGGCCCATGACATATATTAATAATACTAGATGGTGGCCCGATTCTAACGCATTGGGTATTCTAGAACATTGGTCCCCAACCTTTTTTGCACCAGGGACCGGCTTCAAGCAAGACTATTCTTCCATGGCCCGGCAGGGCGGGGATGGAGGTGTGGCAGGGGTGGGTCTTTGGTCATAAGGGGGCGGGGCTATGGACGGGGTGATGGGAGACAGCGACACCCGAAGTGTGTTCCTTATGTCCAGTCTACTCCGTCATCTTGTTTTTGCTGCTGTCATTGCAGAAAATCCAGTTTCACACAGATATGATGTTGGAAATGGAAGCAGAGTTTTCAGTGTTTTTTTTGGCAATCTCAGGATATTCTGCCTTGACTTTAATCCAGAACGTTGGGAGATTTGACATCTCAAACATAGTTTTAAGGCTGCCATCATTTGCAATCTCAAGCAGTTGGTCTTCTTCAAGCACAGACAAGGTCAATTCACCTGGCTTGTTCACAAATGGGTTGTGAATCCATTCCTTCCTAGTTCGTGCGTCTTTTGTGGTTGGAAAGTAATGCTCAAATTGTGCTGAAAGCTGAGATAGATGATCATGCACCAGCTGGGAGAATGAAGGTTCAGGCCCGGTCTCTTCCAAAATCCCTGCTAATATTTGAAACATATCAAATATCCCTGTTCTCACTCGCCGTCCCCACACTTCCAGTTTGGCTTTAAATGCAGCAACTTTATCTGCCAACTTGAAGGCAGTTGTCATTCTCCCTGAAGTGACAGATTAAAATCGTTCAACAAGTTGAATATGTCACATAAGTAAGCAAGTTTTGTGACCCATTCCTTACTACTGAAATGTGCTGCAAGTGGTGATTCTTTTTCTAAAAGAAATCTATGAAGCGGTTCTTGTAATTCAAAAACTCTGGCCAGTGCTCTACCTTTAGAAAGCCATCTGACTTCAGTGTGTAAGAGAAGACGCTTGTGCTCCGCGTCCATCTCACACAGCTGCTCAAACAGACGCGAGTTAAGGGCGTATGCTTTGATGTGATTAATAACTTTAATCACATCTTGCAAAACGCTGTTAAGTTCAGGTGACATTTTTCGGCTTGCCAGCATTTCTCTATGGATGACACAGTGCGTAGACTCACATTCAGATGCAACCTGTTTGACCCGAGTAGTTAAACCAGAAAACTGTCCAGTCATGGCAGCTGCTCCGTCCGTGCATATACCTACACAAAATGACCAGTTTAATTTTCCTGATATGTAATCATCCAAAGACTTGAATAGTTCTGCACCTGTGGTGTTTGCTGCCAACAATAATGCACATAACATATCCTCATGCACATCCTCCTGAAAATATATCGCACATAAACAAGCATCATTGCTTTGTTGTCAACGTCAGTAGACTCATCAACTTGGATTGCATACCATGGTGACGTATTAATCCTCTCTAACAATTGTACCTCGACGTCTTCTGCTATTTCATTAATTCGTCTAGTGACAGTGCTCGCTGAAAGAGGAACCTGTGCCACCTTTTTAACTGCAGCCTCTCCAAAAAGTTCATGGCAAATGTCCTTAGCAGCAGGCAGGATCAACTCTTCACCAATAGTGAAGGGCTTCTTAGCCTTAGCAATGCGGTTAGCCACCAAGAATGATGCTCTCAGTGCAGACACATTTGTTGATGTGGTGGCCTTCAATAATTTCTGCTGTCCATCATGTTCATGCTTTTTTCTTTCAAAAAACTCCAAAGGCTTGTCTTTTGATGCAGGGTGCTTGGTCTGTAAGTGGCGAACGAGTTTGGAAGGCTTCATGGCCTCATTGGATATCCGGTCGCCACATATCACACAGAGTGGGCTTGGGGCCTGTGAATCGCCTGTTGCGATGAACCCATAATTTAAGTAGGACTCATTGTATTTTCTTTTAAATGCAGATTTATTTTTTTTAGCAGCCATGGAGTCTTCATCTGTCTCATCATTAGGTCTTTCTCCCTTTTCAAAGAAGCTCTCTAGCAATGTTTGCTTTTTACTCATTTTACAAGAGTTTGAGGCGGAGGCGTAGTGGGCCACTAATGCTGAAAGATGGCTACTGCTACTGATGACCGTCACTGCTGATGATGATTGGAACCTACAAGATAATGGAGCATTGAGCACTTAGAAAAAATTGTACTGGAGTTACTGTACATGCTGATTATTAATCATGGTGTAAGAAACAGTGACAAATATTGAAAAGGTGTAACACACATATAATCCCCCATGTATATGTGTGGGACCATCTCCCACCCTCTTATACATGGCTCCGCTCCCACCCTCTTATACACGGCTCCGCTCCCACTATGGCTCCGCTCCCACCCTCTTATACATGGCTCTGCACCCTCCCTGTATACAAGGCTCTGCTCCCACCCTCTTATACATGGCTCCGCTCCCACCCTATATACATGGCTCCTCTCCCACCCTATATACAAGGCTCTGCTCCCACCCTCTTATACATGGCTCTGCACCCTCCCTGTATACAAGGCTCCGCTCCCACCCTCTTATACATGGCTCCGCTCCCACTATGGCTCTGCTCCCACCCTCGTATACATGGCTCCGCTCCCACCCTATATACATGGCTCCGCTCCCACCCTATATACATGGCTCCTCTCCCACCCTATATACAAAGCTCTGCTCCTACCCTCTTATACATGGTTCTGCACCCTCCCTGTATACAAGGCTCCGCTCCCACCCTCTTATACATGGCTCCGCTCCCACTATGGCTCTGCTCCCACCCTCGTATACATGGCTCCGCTCCCACCCTATATACATGGCTCCGCTCCCACCCTATATACATGGCTCCTCTCCCACCCTATATACATGGCTCCGCTCCCACCCTATATACATGGCTCCTCTCCCACCCTATATGCATGGCTCCGCTCCCACCCTATATACATGGCTCCGCTCCCACGATGGCTCCGCTCTCACCCTATATACATGGCTCCGCTCCCACCCTATATACATGGCTCCGCTCCCACCCTATATACATGGCTCCGCTCCCACCCTATATACATGGCTCCTCTCCCACCCTATATACATGGCTCCGCTCCCACCCTATATACATGGCTCCGCTCCTACCCTATATGCATGGCTCCGCTCCCACCCTATATGCATGGCTCCGCTCCCACCCTATATACATGGCTCTGCTCCCACCCTATATACATGGCTCCGCTCCCACCCTATATACATGGCTCCGCTCCACCCTATATACATGGCTCCGCTCCCACCCTATATACATGGCTCCGCTCCCACCCTATATACATGGCTCCGCTCCCACCCTATATACATGGCTCCTCTCCCACCCTATATACATAGCTCTGCTCCCACCCTCTCCTTGACTCCCCCGTCATCCCTGTCTTACTTACCCTCCTCGCTCCGTCGCTGAACTTTCCTGCATCTCTGTCGGCGCCGGCACGTAGTACTGCTCATTAAGGACATGAATGGGAGTGGCGTCGCGTCCATATTCATGTCCTTAATGAGCGGTATACGTCACCGCTCAGCGCTGGATGAAGCTGCCACGGCCGGGACAGGGATCGCAGCGGCGGAAGGTGAGTATTGATGATGGAGCCGGCGACTGTAGCTGTCACTACAGTGCTACAGTCCATGTGGGTCCAGCGTTCTGTGCCGTGGCTCTGCGGCCCGGCATCAGAACTGCTACGGCCGGTGGTGGGCCGCGGACCGGCGGTTGGGGACCCCTGTTCTAGAACATGTATGTAGGGTATATAGAGGCTGCTGCTGGTGGGGTGTACGTGGAGGCTGCTGCTGTAGTTTACGTTGAGACCGCCGGTCGGGGTATTTAGAAGAAAACTTCAAAATGATAAAAAAAGAAATTCTTAAAAATTTTTATTCAGCACTTTTTTTAACAGGATAAAATAGATGAGGAAGAGAGTGAATGCATTCTCAATACCTTGACACTGCCTATCATAAGTGATTCAGATAGGGATTTGCTTAATGCTTTGATAAAAGAGGAGGAGGTGGTTGGAACTATAACGATACTAAAAAATAGCAAAGCCCAGGCCCAGAAGGACTCACAGGTGAGTTCTATAAATTATTAAATGAAGATTGCGCCAATTTTTGTGAAAGTATTTAACCCCTTTCTGCCATCGTACGTACTATATACCGTCCATGTGATCTGGGCCCGTATGACCATGGACGGGATAGTACGTCACATGTGATCGGACGCGCTCCTGAGTGTCAGCTGATTATCACAGCTGACACCTGGCACTACGTGCCAGGAGCGGTCACGGACCGCTCTCGGCACATTAACCCCTGGCACACCGCGATCAAACATGATCGCGGTGTACCGGAACACAGGGAAGCATTGTGCAGGGAGGGGGATCCTTGTGTGCTTCCCTGAGACTCTCAGAACAGCGCGATGTATCACGCTGTTCCGATGGACCCTCCTCCCTGCAGGACTACGGATCTAAGATGGCCGCGGGGTCCTTCAGGGTCTTGCAGGGAGGTGGCTTCCTCAGTGCCTGCTGAGAGCAGGCGCTGAGAAAGCCTGCAGCAGTGCCTGTCACATCGCTGGTCTGACAGAGTGCTGTGCAAACTGTCAGACCAGCGATCTGAATTTATACAGTGATGTCCCACCCTGGGACAAATTAAAAAAGTTCAAACAATGAAAATAACATGTGTAAAAAAAAAAATTCCAAAATAAAGGAAAAAAATATTCCCCAATAAATTAATTTCTTCATATAAATAAAAAAAAACAAAAGTACACATATTTGGTATCACCGCGTCCATAATGACCCGCCCTATAGAACTGTCCCACTAGTTAACCCCTTTTGTGAACCCATTAAAAAACAAAGCAAAAAACAATGCTTTATCATCCTACCACCGAACAAAAAGTGGAATAACATGCGATCAAAAAGACGGATATAAATAAACATGGTACCGCTGAAAACGTCATCTTATCCCGCAAAAAACAAGCCGCCATACAGCATCATCAGTGAAAAAATATAAAATGTATAGCTTGCAAAATTATTTTTTATTATAAAATTTTTTTTTTGTATAAAAGTGACAAAACATAAAAAAATTGCATAAATGAGGTATCACCGTAATCGTACTAACCCGAAGAATAAAACTGCTTTATCAATTTTACCATACGCGGAACGGTATAAACTCCCCCCCAAAAAGAAATTCATGAATTGCTGATTTTTGTCCATTCTAACCTCCCAAAAATCGAAATAAAAAGTGATCAAAAAATCTCACGTGCCCTAAAATGGTATCAATAAAAACGTCAACTCATCCCGCAAAAAATAAGACCTCACATGACTCTGTGGGCCAAAATATGCAAAAATTATAGCTCTTAAAATGTGATGATGCAAAAACTATTGTTTGCAATAAAAAGCGTCTTTTAGCGTGACCGCTGACAAACATAAAAATCCGCTATGAGTAGTAAATCAAACCGCCTTTTATCACCCCCTTAGTTAGGGAAAAATAATAAAATTTAAAAAATGTATTTCCATTTTCCCGTTAGGGTTGGGGCTAAAGTTAGGATTAGGGTTAGGGTTGAAATTAGGGTTAGGGGTGTGTTAGTGTTAGGTTTGTGGTTAGGGTTAGGGGTGTGTTGGGGTTAGGGTTGGAGTTAGAATTGGGGGTTTCCACTGTTTAGGCACATCAGGGGCTCTCCAAAGGTGACATGGCGTCTGATCTCAATTCCAGCCAATCCTTCCCTTCTGAGCTCTGCCATGTGCCCAAACAGTAGTTTACCCCCACATATGGGGTATCAGCGTACTCAGGACAAATTGCACAATAACTCTTGGGGTCCAATTTCTTCTGTTACCCTAGGGAAAATAAAAAATTGGGGGTGAAAATATTTTACGGCTGTACGTTATAAACTTCTGTGAAGCACTTGGGGATTCATAGCGCTCACCACACATCTAGATAAGTTCCTTGTGGGGTCTGTTTTCCAAAATGGGGTCACTTGTGGGGGGTTTCCACTGATTAGGCACGTCAGGGGCTCTCCAAACGCGACTTGACGCCCGCAGACCATTCCATCAAAGTCTGTAATCCAAAATGTCACTACTTCCCTTCCGAGCCCCGACTTGTGCCCATACAGTAGTTTTCTCCCACATATAGGTTATCAGCGTACTCAGGACAAATTGGACAACATTTGGGGTCCAATTTCCTTGGGAAAAATCAAAAATTTGGGACGAAAAAAATCATTTTTGTGGATTTTTTTTTTTTTCATACTCAGGCATTATAAACTTTTGTGAAACACTTGGGGGGTTCAAAGTGCTCACAACAGATCTAGATAAGTTCCATAGGGGTCTAGTTTCCAAAATGGTGTCACTTGTGGGGGATTTCCACTGTTTAGGTGGATCAGGGCTCTCCAAACGCGACATGGCGTCCAATCTCAATTCCAGCCAATTTTGAAAAAGTCAACCGCTGCTCCTTCTCTTACGAGCTCTGCCGTGTGCCCAAACAGTGTTTTTTCCCCACATATGGGGTATTGGCATACTCAGGAGAAATTGCACAACAACTTTATCTGTCCATTTTCTGTATTTACCCTTGTGAAATGGTTGTGGTTTTGAGTACCTTGAGGGGTGCAGTTTTTAGAATGGTGTCACTTTTGGGTATTTTCTGCCATATAGACCCCTCAAAGTGACTTCAAATATGAGGTGGTTACTAAAGAAATGGCTTTATAAATTTTGTTGTAAAAATGAGAAATCGCTGGTCAACTTTTAACCCTTATAATTGCCTAACAAAAAAAAAAATTGGTTCCAAAATTGTGCTGATGTAAAGTAGACATGTTGGAAATGTTATTTATTAACTATTTTGTGTGACATATTTCTGTTTTAAGGAAATAAAAATTCAAAGTTTGAAAATTGCAAAATTTTCACCATATTTTAGTTTTTTTCAAAAATAAACGCAAGTTATATCGAAGAAATTTTACCACTAACTTGAAGTACAATATGTCACGAGAAAACAGTCTCAGAATCGCGAAGATCCGTTGAAGCGTTCCAGAATTATAACCTCATAAATAGACAGTGGTCAGAATTTTAAAAATTGGTCCGGTCATTAATGTGCAAACCACCTTTGGGAGTAAAGGGGTTAATCACACGATACAAGAAAATATTATTCTAAAGTCAGGAAATATGGCGCACATTACGTTGCTACATAAACATGAAAAATATACAACAGATACTGGTTCTTATCAACTTATATCTTTGATAAATCAAGACATTAAGATTGTCAAAAATGCTAGCTGACCAATTATTTCCCTCACTTATAGGTCCACATCAAGCAGGGTTTGTTAAAAATAGAGCAGCAGTTTTTAGTATGAGAACAGTACTAGCAGTCCAAAATGGGTTGAAAAGAGATGGCTTAGTGAAATGGAACCCAGCTCTTTCTGGGCTTAAATGCCAAAAAAGGCATTTAATAATGTACAATGGCAATGGTTCAATGGTTGGGACTTGTGTTAGATAAGTTTGGAATAAGGGGTATATTTAGAAATTACTTAACCGCTCTCTGCTAATCCACAAGCCAAAATATTTACACCATTTTTTGGGTCAAACTGACATTAGCTACAAAAAGGCATGAGACAGGGATGTTCACTTTCTCCTCTATTGTTTGATTTAGCCATCGAGCTAACACCTGTTGGTTTCAAATTGTTTTTCGGGTATAATGGTGGGGAGTAACGAAATTAAAATAACATGCTTTGCTGATGTGTAAGGGGTAAGGTTTCTCCTTATGGAGAGTGACATATCAGCTCTGGCTTGTCAAGGTAAGGAGGCTTATTTGCCGTGCAATGCTCCTCTGTGAAATTTAATATCCAAATTGCCTCTTCAGAGAGAAAGAGGACTTGAACTCTATGGCGCCACCTATTGGTTGTAGCGATCCTACAAGTCACAATCAACCCTTTAACAAGTCTTTGCAAGACTTGTTAAAGGGTTGATTGTGACTTGTAGGATCGCTTCTACCAACAGATGGCGCTATAAAGTTCAAGTTCTCTTTCTCTTTGAAGAGGCAATTTGCATGCTTTGCTGATGACATTCTATTATTTTTATCAGAGCCAAATGGGCACATACAAGTCTTAGTTGAACTGACATATTTTGCATCTTTTATTTCTCTAAATATCATTTAGGAACCCACCCATTTCCTTTAATATACACAAAGAACTAGTCATTATAATTCACTAATAAAAAAAATCTGGGAAAAACAGAAAAAAGGCAACTTTGTTATTTTGATGGGTTCAGGAATGAGTCAAGATTCATTATCAATTATATATGACCGTTTACGTAGTCAAACATAGATCACATTGAAAACATATATGTTCAGTACATGGGGAAAAGTTATAGAAGATGCAGAATTATATGATAAAGTATTAACAGGAAGGGAAAAAATAAGAAAAATAATAAGCAAACTGAAGATATGATTTTTTTTCCTTTGTTCTGTACACAGCTAGAGCTGGCCTACTGCTCCTCCAACCATTGGTTTCTGTAGGACCAAATTCTACATACAGCCCCTCTCCCTCTCTTTGAAATTCCACCACCCCTCCCTTCCAGCAAATGGTCATTTTGGTATGGGAGTTTTATTGCCTGCCAGTACTAGCAAAGCTGAATGTGTTTTCCCTCCAAAAATCTTTGTCCTCTAGGCATAACACTCAAAATCAAATCTAATAATGCACATTAATCCCAGAATCATGAAAATTAGATTTCCAGGATCTGGACACTTGTGTTGTGAATGTGTTAGAAATGAATTCTGAGCAGAAGCTCCCTCTGGTGGTTACAAACAGTACTAAACCATTCAATGAAGATTGGCAATCAGGAGTTACAGACTGGTCTTATATAAGGGAGGTTCCCTCCCATCATGGTTGCCTGTGATCAATTGTTCTTGTCTCAACTGTGGTTCCTGGTTCACTTGGAAGTTTGCTGAGTCTTGCCTCTTCTCCTGCTCTCAGATAGGATATTTTCTGGTTTTATTTTTGTGCTTGCTTTTTGCATTGTTTCCTGCACTTTTGTGGAGGTCAGCCAGGTCCCCTCCGGGGGCTTGTGCTCCTCTCAGTTTGTCTGAGCCACTGTTGTTTGTTCATTTGCCTTTTCCAGTTTTTTCAGTGGCTGCGGCTTAGTTTTGTTACACCAGAGAACTAATTTAGGTGGTAGAGGTTGTGTGATCTCAGGTGTTTTTGCAATTAGTAGAGTTGGTATTTTTTAGGATTTTTTGGATTGCAGTAAGTGTCCTTCCTATCCTTTTCTGTCTAGGAAGATTGGGCCCCAACGTTTGCTCATACTATTTTCTGTCTGTGTCTGTATTTCCTCTTGTCTAACCGCCATTACATGTTTGGAGGCTTACTATGTTCTTTGGGGATCTGCTCCAGGGCAGATAGCTTTCCTCTTTCTATCTTTAGGTGTAGTTAACCTCTCAGGCTGTGACGAGGCGTCTAGGACCAACGTTGGAACGCTCCACGGCTGCCTTTAGTTGTGGTGGTTAGTCAGGGTACTACAATCCAGTAGATTCCAACCTCTCTGGTGTATTGCCGTTTTTGCTTGCTCTCCTCAGCTACCAAATCATAACACACTTGAGGTTACGCATGGCAGCGTTTTGCAGCATTTATGGCTATCAGAAACCTGAGAAATGAATTTCTTAATCTAATATATAGTGGCGCTATCTCACAAAGGTTAACAACTGCTGCAAGTCAAGAAACCAACCACAAAGGAATCAACTAAATGTGTTAATCAATGAAGACAGACTTGTGGTGTAGAAAACAAAAATAAAGGGGGATATGTAGTTTTTACTAATATAAAAAAACAAAAGGAAAAGGAATGTACATATAAACCTTAAAAAAATGCAATAAAATGTGCACCTATCACTTACATTACATTATGCCCCTTATCTTTTTAGGTGCGGGAGTAAATGGTGTTTCCTGTATTGGTTTGTGTAGACAATTCTCACCAGTTATTGCACTTTGCCCATGGATAGCTGAAAAAAGGGGCTGAAAAGGAATGAATTGATTAGTAGAGGAAAAAATGGTTGATACTCCAAGACGTTTGTTACTCTATAGATAAAAAAGGGGGATTAGTGAACAAAATTTGTGTATATATGTTTGTATACCAACCAACAATAACAATTGTGATGTTACTTATAGCCCATATGTGTTCTTTATTATAGCTCAGGTTGGTAGTCTTTTGCAGAGTAGTGTCTGCTGCTCTAAAAAGCGCAAAATGTATAGTATCCCCAGTTTATTCACAGAGTATTACCCCGGCCGGTGGCAACCACTCCAGATAGAACTGTCTAGTAGTAGCAACTTCTTGTGCTCAAGGATGGCACACTTGAGCGGTACAGACTCATTACCGCAGATAGTGAATAACCTTGTGTATGGTACCTCCAATAGTCAAGAGATAATACAGTCTCATTAATGGTACTTGCATGCTATGATGTGTTTGTCCGACCAGCGCTCCTGTGCTCCAACGGACTGTGAAGATAAGGTTACTTCTAGTTGACAGTTGCGTCCCAACAAAGAAGGATTGGAGCAGGACCTGTGTGCTGTAATAAGCCATCCGACCAGCCCTCCTGCACTCCAACTGTCGGTAAAGATCCGGTCACTAATGATCGATGACTGCTTCCCTGTAGTAGAGAGTGGGAGCAGGACCTGTGAATTTCTGCCCTCCATCAAATCACAGACATACCGTGTGTGGACTCCAGACCAAAGATATGAAGAAAAGGAGTTATTGATAACTCCAAGATATGTGTACCTCCCAGAAAACAGCCCATATGTGAGGTAAGCAAAGTGGGAGTTCCTAATTTTATGGCCGAAGCATAAAACAAGAATGTCCATCTTTGAGAATTCTTTCAGAGCCAGGAGAGACAGCTAGACGCCATTCTGTGGTACTGGATCAGTTCTTTTGGAACTCTCCTCCCCTTTATCGACACGTCATATCTGTGACTGAGATTTAATAAGTTTGTATTTTTATCCCTTTTGTTTCATAACTGTTACTACAAATTTGTATTTGTATTGTGTCTCTTTTGCATTTATCATTCCTTTTATCTTTTGTAAACACTGCCGATTTTCTGGAGTAAACTTATAAATTTGCTAGCTTCGTTCTTCTTGCTCTGAGTGATCCGCCACATACTCCACGCAAATTTACGTTACCAAACGGGTGTTCAATCCACCTATAAGAGGTCGGTGGTGGCAGCATAGTTTTTGTATTTATGTATTGTTGGGGGACTTGAGGGTGACTGGATCGAGGTATATATATATATATATATATATATATATATATATATATATATATTATATATATATATATATATAATGTGTATGAGAAATCCCCTACAAATGTATACATAATGAGATATATGCTTTTAATTTATCATATTGCAATGCTCCAATTCACTTTATTAAAGGCTATCCTGAATGTAATCATCAGAATGCAAATCTTTGGAATAGTATATGGGAATGCTCTCACATACAAATATTTTGGGAAGAATCCATAGTTTATAGAGAATTTGGAAAATTGATAATCCCAAAACCTCACAATCTTGCATATTCCAATTTATTTATCTAAAGGATAATTCCAAAGCAAGACAGAAATCAGTACCTAATATTGTATCTACAACTCTTTTGGTAGTTAAAATATGTATTCTCAGACACTGGCTTGAAAAACAGATTCCAAAATTATCTGAATTAACCCAGACATTGAAAAGGCTGATGTAACATGATAAATTGAAAACTGAAAAACTTAAAGGAAAAGGTTTTTTTTTTCAGAAAATGGATAAACTTTATTGAACTCCGTTGCACACAATTAGAAATATCACAGTTGATGAAGTTTTTTATGGTATAGTTATGAAGATCTTGGGAGGGACTTTGGGAGCTATGAAGAACTAGGATGTTTTTTGGTAGGAAATTATATGTTTCTTTGTTACAAACTTTCAGTTAAAGTATTGTTGAGACAATATACCGTAAATATAAAATGGTGAGAATGAGAAATTGTCTTGAAAATATTCCTGTGATGTATACTATGTACATTTTCAAGCAACTGATACTCTGAAAAATAACATGGCATGTAATGTTTTATGTTTTCATCAAATAAAAATATTTATAAAAAATCCGCTCAGTGCACAAAAAATAAGCCATCACCCAGCCACAGATCCCAAAAAACTGAAATGCTGATTCCAAAACTTTGTTTTACTACTTAATTGAAAAAGAACCCTATATTTGTTTGGAATCTTCGTACTCGAAGTGACATGGAAAAAAAATTCCATATCATAAACATGGTAAATATAACAAAAAACAATTGTGGAATTGCACTTTTTTTGCAGTCTCCCCATACTTGGAATTTTTTTTCCTATTTTCCAGAAGAATGTGTGGAAACATCAGTGGTATCATTCAAAAGCATAACTAGTTCCACAAAAAGCAAGCCCTCACACGGCTATATTGACATAGAAATAAAAAAGTTATGGCTCTTGGAAGAGGGGGAGGAAAGAAATGGAAAATCACTCTGTGGTTAAAGGGTTAAAAGAGTGGGGATTAACAGTGAAAGCACAAAAATGAAAATTCACCATGGTTTAAAGGGGATACAAAATGTTAAAGGTATTGTGTCAGTACAGAATGACTGTTTAAACCAAGTACAAGTGTTTAGTGTGCCTTGGCACTGCCAAATAGTTCAGTGAACTTTCCCACCTACTTATTTTTTCTCTTTTTCTGCCTCTCACTACTTTAATTGACAACTGTGGCTTTATAGGGCCATTGGAAGGAGGAGATGCAGGGAAAGCATGTATGTGGGAAGATGCCCTGAACTGTTCAACTATGCCAAGGTGCACCCTCTGTCATTCTGTTCTGATTCATTTTAAAAGGTTGTGATTAGTGATGAGCGAGTATGCTTGTTGCTCGGGTGATCTCCGAGTATTTTGGCGTGCTCGTAGATTTAGTTTCTGTTCCCGCATCTGCATGATTTGTGGCTACTTGACAGCCTGAATACATGTAGGGATTGCCTGTTTGTTAGGGAATGTCCACATGTATTCAGGCTGTCAAACAGACGCAAATTATGCAGCTGTGGCAACAGAAACTAAAAACATACTTGCTCATCACTCGTTGTGTTGCATCACAACAAAATAAATTGCAAAGCTTTCTTTTAATTTATCACTTTCATCATCCTTTTCATTATCATCCTATGTGGCGCTATGCTTTTTTTAAAATAAGGTTTTACTCTAAAGTGATCTTGGAGTCCAATTATCTGTTTTATTTTACATTTTTATTCACATGGTATATTTTTTATAATTTGGTAATTTGCTCTTTTCTCTTAAGATTGAGCTTATGCCACATGATCTCATCACTCAACTGCTGCGTGTTCTTGCCATTGAAACACAACAAGAAAAAAATGTAATTCATAATGATCCAGCTGAACTTGCACTAAGTGGATTGGAAGCTTTCTCCTTTGATTATATTGTCAAGTGGCCTCTTTCACTAATAATTAACAGGTAAGCTATTCTAAATAAACACTAAACAGAAACAATAGTAAAATTATCTGTATGGGTAAGGCCAAATGGAGTGGCCATGTCCCGGCTGTGGAGGGACCATGACACATCTAAAAAGACAGTGGTTTACTAGTCAAAATATTCTCATGATTTTTTTTCTTAGAATAGGATCAAGATTAGTTATAGAATTATTTACTTAGAAAATTTTGTTTTTCCAAAAATATTAAGTCCAGCATATACAGTCACGGCCGAAAGTGTTGGCACCTCTGAAATTGTTCCAGAAAATGACGGATTTCTCCCCTTAATAATAATAATGGCAATTACACATGTTTTGTTATATAGATGTTTATTTTCTTTGTGTGCATTGGAACTACACAAAAAAATTGAAAGATAAAGGCAAATTGGACATAATCTCACACAAAACTCCAAAATTGTGCCAAAGAAAACTTTATCTTTGGTTGCACACCTTATGAAATAAATAACTACAATGAATGTAACCATCAACAAGCTTCTTACATCCCTCAACTGTAATTTTGGGCCACTCTTCGTTTGCAAACTGCCCCTGGTCTCTCATATTTGAAGGATGCCTTCTCCCAACAGCAATTTTAAGATCTTTCCACATGTATGTAATGAAATTTAGATCCGGACTTATTGAAGACCCCTTCAGAACTCTCTGGCGCTTTGTTTCCATCCATTTCTGGGTGCTTCTTGACTTATGTTTGGGGGTGATTGTCCTGCTGGAAAACCCATGACCTACAACACAAAAACAGCTTTCTGTCATTGGGCACTACATTGTGGCCCAAAATCCTTTGGTATTCTTCAGATTTCATGAGGCCTTGCACACATTCAATGCACTCAGTGCTGGAGGCAGCAAAACAACCCCGAAACAACTTTGACTATCCACCATATTTGACTGTAGGTACTGTGTTCTGTTTTTGTAAGCCTCATTCCATTTTTTGGTAAACAGTAGAATGATGTGCTTTACCAAAAAGCCCTTTCTTTGTTTCATCTGTCCACAAGATGCTTTCCCAGAAGGATTTTGGCTTACTCCCATACATTTTGGCAAACTCAAACTGGAATGTAGCATTTTCATATTAGTGTCAGCAGGTTCTCCTGGGTTTCTTGCCATAGCGTTTCATTTCATTCAAATGTCGACGGATAGTTTGTGCTGACACTGATTTTTCTCTGCCATCCAGGGAGATTAGCTACAGTCCCATGAGTTATAAGTTATAAACTTACTGATTATGTTTTGCCATCTTGGACAAAGGAACATCAATATCTCTGGCCTGAAGATGGACTTGTAACCTTGAGATTGTTGAGTTTTTTCAACAATTTTGTTTCTCAAATCTTCAGACTTTTGAATTATTCTCTTCTCTTTCTCCTCTCCATGCTTAAATTGCAATACAAAGGTTGAGTCAATTTCTCCCCAATTTATCTGGTTTTAGGTTTGATTTTGATGATGTTACTTGCCACAGTTGAGTTTGAACAAGCAGCACATGCTTGAAGCAAAGTTGTCTCCACAATTTTGGAAAGGTGCCAACAATTTTGTCCAGCCCATTTTGGGGGTTTTGTGTGAAATAACTGTATGTCCATTTTGCCTTTTTTTTTCTCTTTTTTGTTGTTACAATACAGACAAAGGAAACGTGTTTAACAAAACGTGGAATTGCAATAATTTTGATAGATACTTAATTTTCTGGAACAATTTCAAGGGTTCTAATTCTTTCAGCCATTACCGTGTTTGATGCCAATCTTATATCATTGGGAAAATCATGTTGATTGATTTCATAATTTTACATAAAACAAAAAACATTTTTTCTCAATTTCAGAAAGGCCCTTACACGTTACCAGATGCTTTTCCGACACTTGTTCTATTGCAAGCATGTGGAGAGACTACTCTGCAATGTGTGGATCAGTAACAAAACTGCCAAGCGATTCTCATTGCATACTGCCAAATGGTAAGTGTGCTAAACAAATACAAATGACACATAATCAAAAATGTAACTGATTTGATCAATGCTGTGTAAACATATATCCACAATACCTCATTATTTGGACCTGTTGCTTTTTTTGTGCATTATTTATTTTTAATGCTGTCTTAACCCTTTAATGACATCAATATGCATTAAAATGGCTGTCGTTAAGTGGTCTTGTTCCCTCATCTTCATTTTAAAACTGCAATTGGGATAAAATCTATAGCGTCACACTGCTGATGAAATTTCTTCAGCTGACCTCTGTACATGACAGCTGACATCCTGCGGTATCTGCCCTGTCCAGTTTTGGAGTAAGTTGGAGCCTATTAATTCCTTAAATACTGCTTTCGATAGCAACCGCTGTATTCAGTTGTTTAAAAGGGGGTCAAAGACCTGCTTTGTAACCATCGGACCCACACCCCACAATGAGAATCACAGATGCTGATGTTAACCATGGTACCCTGAGGTGATGTGATTGCCTAATGGTATGGTGGCCTGTGAGATTCAGTTATAACCTTTAGACTGTGAGCCCTCGCAGGCAGGGTCCTCTCTCCTTTTGTACTTGTTTGTGCCTTGTACTGCTCATGTTTGTTGTACTTGTCTTTGTATTCCCCTCTTTCACATGTAAAGCGCCATGGAATAAATGGCACTATAAAAATGAATAATATTAATAAGCTAGGTCTCAAAGGCTATGTCAGTGAGACACTGACAAGACTCATGCACTGAAGTTCACAATAACTGCAATGTATGAAATGAAAGATAAAAATAAAAAATATGCATGTTCCATAGTGGAACTAAGTAGAAAAGTAAAAAAGTTACATAAAATAGATTAAAAAAGTGCACACAAATCTCGAAAAGTCGTTTCACCACTTAAAACGCAGCTATTGTATTAAAACCAAAATAAACAAGAAAATTGGTATTGCCACTTCTGTAAAGACCAGATCTATAACACTATCATGTGATATATTTAGTATGGCGAACGCTGTGAATAAAAATAAAAAATCATGCCAAAAATGTAGCTTTTTCATCATACCGACTCACAAAAAAGTGAATACAAAACAATCAAAAAATCATGTGAAAAAATGGTATAAATAAAAAAAAATCCCAAAACAAGCCCTCATATGGCTCATTGTGCAAAATATGTAAAAAAAAACTTCTCTGTCATGACGCTGCAAAAACAAATTCATTTTTGTAAAAGTGTTTTTAGTCTGTAAAAAATATCAAATTGTACTGACCCGACGAACAAATCGGTGTTCTCATTTTTACCACACAGTGAATGGTGCAAAAATTGAAAAACAAAAATAACAGATTTTTTTTTCATTTTCTCTTTAAAAATCTGAAAAAGAAGTGATCAAAAAATATTATGTGCCCCAAAATGGTCCAAAAAAATTTGCAACTTATCCCTAAAGAAATAAACACTTATGCAGCCCTGTTAACCAAAAAAATAGAAAAAGGTTTTATACTATTTGATAGGAGCAAAATATAAAAAAAACAATATAAATCTGATATCTCTGTAATATCACCGACCTGAAGAATAAACTCGTCTTATCACTTATACTGAACAGTGAAAAAATAAAATTAATAAAAATAAGAACCTGCTGTCTTTGTTAATTCTACCTCCCAAAAATTGGAATAAGATTCACATTTATCTTGCGCTTTCTGCTGAACGCTTAAGTCTGAGTTTCCATGTACATACCCCAAAACCGCGATTCAGACAATACCCTGACAGAGCCACTCATGTATGAGGCAGTTAGAATTTGGTGGTGTCCCATCATTTTATCCGTCAATTGTGGGTGACCACAAAGCTGTGCATGCTTTAAAAAGATGGACTCCACTGGAACATACGCCAAACTGAGTCCAAAGTGTTTACATCTGCTTTATTATAGTGAGAGGTTCCATAGGGGTTGCATCTGAATCACATTTTAGTGGGATTTACACGGAAACCCAGACGTAAGTGCTCAGCGTAGAACACAAGAATGAGATCCAAGCCTTATACTGGAAGTGATCAAAAAATATTATGTACCCCAAATGTTACCAATTAAAACTCTAATTTATCCCGCACAAAACCAGCCCCCAATCAGGTCTGTCATATGTCACTGGATCTATAGGGGGTTCCCACGTTACTGTCAGAACAAAAACCCTGGAAAAGCGATATGGCTCCCACCCCCTCAAATGAAATCCAGTGAAATCTGCACTCCCAAAGCCTAATCCCCGTCCTGAGCCCTTCTGTGACTAAACCGCAGTAAGCAGCCACATGTTTGCATTATTGTAGCTGAGAGAGAGAACTTAAAAATTTTACAGGGTGCGTATCACCAGAAGAACAAGCTATGCAGAATGTGTGGTGGCACTACAATATATGGTGACAGTACACTGTATAGGGGCACAACGTATGGGCATAAACAGGTATATTTGCAATTATCCAGGTTGTGTGGATGTTACAAAATAGTCACTGCAACCGTAGATGAATTCATTGAGAGATGCAATTTCTACAATGGGATCCATTAGGGTTTTTTTTCGCTGTTCTTACACCTCAGGGGCATCACAAAGGTCACCTCAAACTATTCTTGCAAAATCTGTGCTACAAAAACCAAATAGCGCTCCTTCCTGCTCAGCCTTGATGTGTGGTCTAACAGTAATTTCTGAAGACATATGGGGCATCACCGCATTCACCTGGAAATTGCACAATAAATCATTGCATCCAGTTTCAACTATTAAATCTTATGTAATTGACAATTTTTCCACGTCTGTGTTATAAAATTCTGTGAAGCATCTATGGGTTCAAAATACTTGCTACACCCCTACTTAAATTCCTTAGATAGTGAAGTTTCTAATATGGGGTCACTTGTGGGGGTTTCTGCTGATCTGGCACTTCAGGTTTTCAGCTAATGGAGCCCACAATCTATTCAAATGGAATGTGCTTTCTAAATGCCAACTAGCCTCCTTCCCATCCAATTACCGCCATGTGCTCAAACAGTAATATACAACCACATTTGCCTCCACATTTGGGAGAACTTTCAAAACAACTTGTGCGATCCTATTTTTCCACCTAATACCCCTCATGAAAATTCAAAATTTGGTACTAACACAGTATTTTAGTGGAAAAATGTAATTTCAGCTTCAGATGAAGGAAGGGAGACACAGTCATTACTAGTGGGTAGGCGGAGCCCAGATGAGATAGACACCTCAGATTAAAAAGAGTGTTGACCGGCCCCTCCAGCTCGGGCTCCTCCTACTCAGCTCTCCAGTTTACAATTTGAGGTCTCAGAAGATAGTCGCTGCTGGAAGCAGCTCCTCAGAAGATTTTATTATTTTTTATCGGACAAGAGACTTGGATCACCAGAAGTGGTCTAGAGGTCTCAGGGGTCTCAGCGCTGCTGGACCCCAACCTCTCCTTTGGCGGATCTGTATTACCCTAATGGTGGTCCCTGCAGAACCCTGCCGGCCCGGGGGGATGAGGATAGCTTCCCTGGCGGGGGCGCAAACCGCGCTGCAGGGGTCACTGCGTCCCCCGCCCTGGGGGGGAAGCGATGGGCATAGCGCCAGAAACCCCTGGGGGTCACTATGGCGCTCCCCTGGGTGAGTACTCCACATGTTCATATGTGTTTGAGTGTTTTCAGCGACTGCTGCGGCAGTCACTGTTACAGTTCAGGATGGTGACTGTGTGTTTTTTTGTTGTCCGCAGGTGGATGCCTGCAGGACGGGGAGCGGGGACGGGACCGGAGAACGGGGGAGTCCCGCGCTTTTTTTGAAGCTGGCGGGGGGCGTGGCTTAACATTTCCCAGGCAGGAAGCGCTCCTAAGCGCTTCTGCCCTTCTCTTCCGGCTTCATCCTCAGCGCAGCGGCCATTACAGCGCTTCGGGCTCCTCTTTCTCCGCTCCTCCCATACTTAGAAAAAAGCAGCACCGCGAAGCACAGTGAGTAGCTTCTGCCTATCAGGGCAGAAGCTTACAAATTCCTCACCCCCGCAGCGCAGGGCACTGTCCTGGTTTTTCTGGCACACTGAACGCCGCTAAAATCACATACAGCCTTCTTTGTGATGCGCAAAATAGCGCTATATTTTAGCGATTTTTCAGTTTAGTGTGGCATAATTTTCAGGATTGTACTGTCTGCATCTGCTACCTCATAAGAGGCGCCTGGGGCTCGCACACCCGTTACATCAATACAGGTTGTGGGGAGCTTGTGACTTTAACCCCTTCTTAGGCGGTTAACCCTTCACTGGGTGGCTGGGGTAGCTCTTTCCTTAGGAGCTTAACCCTTCAGCGTTCATTTTTGTTTCTTTGAGAAACCACACTTTTCTAGTTACTGACAGGTTTTGCCTGCCATTGTACTGTGTGAGGACATGTCAGATCAGGACCCAGGTGCGGACCGTCACCCAGCTCCGCTACAAGATCAGTCTCACGTATCTGACACGCAGACCTCGACTGCGTCAAGCGCAGCTGTCGGAGGCCCCAGTGATGTCAAAATGGAGGCCCTCACTCGTTCTATTGATGGCCTGTCTAATCTTATAGGCTATTGGGTGTCAGCCGGATCTTCTCATGGCAGGAAGAGACGCAGGCCGGTGCCTTCTTTCCCATGTAGCGACTCAGAGAACTCTGGTATAGAGGGTTCTCCTTCCAGTTCGGGAGGTATATCTGATTAGGATAAAGAGGATCGGCAAAGGCACTCTGCCTCTTTTTCGGGCCGTGTGGAAGCTTTTATTGAAGCTATGAGGGAGGCATTGCAGTTACCTGAGGAGGTAACTACACGCCCTGGTAAGTCGGCTCGTATGTTTCAGGAGTCTCATAGGTCGTTTTCGACCTTACCATCCCTGAATGAGCTTAATGAAGCTGTGGAGAAGGAGCGTCTGTGTCCAGACAAGCGTTTTCAGGGGACACGACTTTTTGAGTCACTATATCCGTGTACTACGGAGTTGATTGATAATTGGATTCCTTCCCCTGAAGTGGATGTTCCTTTATCTCAGCTTAGCAAATCTTCGTTACTCCCTGTTAAAGGGAAGGCGAGTCTGCAGGACCCGCTAGACAGAAAAACGGAAATGGCAGCAAAATCCATCTACGAGGCCGCGGGTCATGGTTTCAGAGCTGTGCTAGGATCCATGTGTGCTTATAAAGCTTCTCTGGTCTGGTTGGACCGTTTACGAGAGAAATGTCTGTTAACCGACGAGGATGGACTTTTCGAATTGTTGGAGAGTGCAATTCAATATGGTTATGATGCAGGCCTGGATACAGCGTCACTGTTGTCCAGGACACAATCCTCGGCGGTCACAGTCAGGAGAGCACTGTGGCTTAGACAGTGGACTGGTGACGCGGTTTCCAAACAAGGTCTCCTATCTTTGGCTTACAAAGGAGGTCAGTTATTTGGATCTGACCTCACGGAGCTGATTGCCAAGGCAAAGGCAAAAGAGGCTGCTTTACCACAGCGAAGAAATGTGGCTTCTACGTCTGGCAGGCCGGGTACCGGTAGTGGCCGACGGTCCTTTCGGTCTAGGGGACGGTTCGGTCAGCCCTCTTGGGGATCGGGCCGTCCCTTTTTTTCAGGAAAAAATACCTCAGAAATCCCGCACTCCCTGGAAACAAAGTTTCCGTCAAGACAAGCGGGAATCTGACAAAAAACCCGCTAAGGCGGATTGACGTCAGGCTTCCACTCGAGGGCTCTCGAGTGGGGGGTCGCCTGCTTCAATTCCAATTGACTTGGGTTTCCCGCGTCCCGGACACCTGGGTGACACGGGTCGTGTCGGCAGGCTACTTCATAGAGTTTTCCTCTCGACCCCCAAACAGTTTTTGTCAATCTCGCATCCCGTCAGAGCAGGAGCTTCGTGCCGCTCTTCTGCGAGAAGTCGACTCCCTTCTGCAGAAGGGTGTGGTGGTGCTGGTTCCATCAGAGGACAGAGGAAGAGGGTTTTATTCCAACCTCTTCGTGGTCCCCAAAAAGGAGGACAAATTTCGCCCCATCCTGGATCTCAAGAGGTTGAATCGGCATGTTCACACCCGAAAGTTTCGCATGGAGTCGCTTCGATCCGTTGTGGCAGCCTTGTCGCAGAATGACCTTTTGGTGTCAATCGACATTCGCGACGCTTATTTGCACGTTCCAATCGGAAGGGCTCACCAACGTTTCCTTCGTTTTGCCATAGGTCAGGACCATTACCAGTTTGTGGCTCTGCCATTCGGGTTGGCCTCGGCGCCCAGAGTTTTTACAAAAATTCTGGCACCTCTCATGGCGATTCTTCGAAGGCAGGGGGTTCTGATTCTTCCTTACCTGGACGACCTTCTGATTGTGGCGTCTTCAAAGGAGGAGGCGATAACTGCTCGCAATTTATCCCTTCAGCTCCTGGAGGACTTCGGGTGGCTGGTCAATTGGGAGAAGTCGTCTCTGGAACCATCGCAGTTGATCCTGTTTTTGGGGATGCATTTCGACACGGTATGAGCAGTGGTGTCCCTGCCTCCAGACAAGCAAGAATCTCTCTTTCGACATGCTCGGATCATGAAGTCTGCGACAGCAATGTCCCTGTGAAGCTGTATGCACCTTCTGGGGTTGATGGTGGCGTCCATGGAAGCACTTCCGTTTGCCCAATTTCATTCCAGGGTCCTCCAAAGGTTCATCCTGAGCCGTTGGGATCGATCGCAGGTTTCACTGGACTGCAGTGTCATCATTTCCCGCAGAGTACGAGAGTCTCTAGAATGGTGGATACGTCCGAAAGTGTTGTCCCTGGGGAAATCCTTCCTCCCTCCAAAGTGGTCGGTCATAACCACCGATGCCAGCTTGACGGGCTGGGGGGGTGTCTGGAACGATCTCTGGACTCAGGGAGTTTGGTCGTCGGAAGAGTCGGTCTTGCCGATCAACATCCTGGAATTGAGGGCGATTTTTCTTTGCCTCCAACACTGGACGGCCCATTCAAGCGGTCTGCCAGTGCGAGTGCAAACGGACAATGCCACGGCGGTCGCATATATCAACCACCAAGGTGGGACAAGGAGTTCCAAGCTCATGGTGGAGTTATCTCGTATCCTGGTATGGGCAGAGTCCAGTGTGCCAGCTATCTCTGCAATCCACATTCCGGGAGTTCAGAATATCACGGCGGACTTTCTCAGTCGCGAGAAGATGGATCCCGGAGAATGGAGTCTTCATCCGGAAGTTTTTGCACTGTTGTGCTCCCGTTGGGGAACTCCCCAAGTGGATCTGATGGCATCCAGGGTCAATGCCAAATTACCGACTTTCATGTCCAGGTACAAGGACCCGAAAGCTGTGGCGGTGGATGCTCTAGTGGCTCCGTGGGGCCAATTCGAGCTAATCTATGTGTTTCCGCCGATTTCCTTGCTTCCTCTGGTGCTACGTCGGATCAGACTAGAGAGAATCCCGGCTATGTTGATAGCCCCAGATTGGCTAAGGAGGACGTGGTTCTCGACTCTGGTGTCGCTCCTGGCAGCGCCACCATTTCCTCTTCCTCTTCGCTCGGACCTGTTAACCCAAGGGCCCGTTTGTCATCCGGACCTGAAGTATCTGTGTTTGACGGCGTGGCTCTTGAGACCGAAATATTGACCTGTCAAGGGTTTTCAGCTGAAGTCATTGCCACTTTGCGAGCTGCCAGAGGTCCGGCTACTACTAGGATTTATCACAAGATTTGGGAAGCCTTCTTTTCGTGGTGTTCGGGTTCTTCAAGGAACCCGAGGATTTTTTCCATTCCCAATGTGTTGGTTTTCCTGCAATTTGGGCTAGACAAGGGTTTGGCAGTGAGCACCCTGAGGGGTCAGGTTTCTGCTCTGTCCTTGCTGTTCCGGAAGGCTATCGCCCCGCGTAGGGACGTATGTTCCGTTTTTCGTGGTGTAACCCGTCAGTTTCCGCCGCGGAGGGCACCTGTGTCTCCTTGGCGTCTCAATCTTGTTTTGGAGGCTCTTCAACACGGGCCTTTTGAGCCTATGGACTCTGTTAGTCTCTCTTTGCTCTCTTGGAAGGTTGCCTTCCTAGTGGCGGTCACCTCTTTGAGAAGGGTTTCTGAGTTGGCGGCTCTTTCTTGCTTGCCTCCTTTCCTGGAGTTTCACCCGGATCGCGTAGTGCTTCGCACGCGGGGCGACTTCCTACCTAAGGTGGTGTCGCAATTTCATGTTAACCAGGATATTGTGTTGCCCTCTCTTTGTCCGGGGCCGAGTAATGCGAGGGAACGGGCCTTGCACACTTTGAATTTGGTGCGGGCTTTGAAGTTTTATTTGTCTGTTACTCAAAGTTTTCGGAAATCGGACTCCCTGTTTGTGATTCCAGCAGGTCGCCGATGTGGTCATCGAGCTTCCAAGGAGTCTATAGCTCGTTGGATCCGGTCGGCCATCTTGGAGGCTTACCGACTTAAGGGCGAACCTTGCCCGATTAGGGTTCGAGCCCATTCCACGAGAGCTGTGGGCTCATCGTGGGCTTTCCATCAAGGGGCCTCGGCAGTTCAGCTTTGCCGGGCGGCGACCTGGCGCTCCGTCCACACCTTTACAAAATTTTATAAGGTGGACGTCAGTGCTTCCGCTGATGCAGCCTTGGGACGTAGGGTCCTGCAGGCGGCTGTGGTTTAAAGTTTTTGTTAACTTGTGTTTAGCGCTTGTTGCGCATTTTCTTAGGTTGTTGGGTTCTGCCTTTTATGGTTTTTTTCCCACCCTTAATTTTTGGACTGCTTTGGGACGTCCCACTAGTAATGACTGTGTCTCCCTTCCTTCATCTGAAGCTGAAAGACGGATTTTGGTAAGAACTTACCTGTAAAATCCTTTTCAGCGAAGAAGGAAGGGAGACACAGATCCCGCCCATGGCAGAAGTGTGTTGTTTTCAGATGCGGCGTGACTCTCCTCTGATAGCGATTATCTGGGCTGAGGTTGACGCGCTAAGGCTCTGTTCCAGCATCGCCAGCTCATCGCAGTGGTCAGGTCCAGTGAGTAGTACCTGGAACTGTGTTGTTTTTGCCTACATGCATGCATAACCTGTATTTTTGTGTTTTTCTTCTCTGAATTTCTTCAGAAGGGGTTATGTTGCTCCGCTGGTGATTTTGCTCTTCCTTAAGCTTGTGTACGACTGGAGAGCTGAGTAGGAGGAGCCCGAGCTGGAGGGGCCGGTCAACACTCTTTTTAATCTGAGGTGTCTATCTCATCTGGGCTCCGCCTACCCACTAGTAATGACTGTGTCTCCCTTCTTCGCTGAAAAGGATTTTACAGGTAAGTTCTTACCAAAATCCGTCTTTTTTGTTCTCACATCTAAATATTATCAAGTTTTGTGAATCACATGTAGGCTAAAAATGCCCAGTACATCCCTAGATGAATTCCTTGAGGGGTCTATTTTTAAAAATGTTGTCACTTCTGGGGAGTTTCTGCTCTTTTCACATGTCAGAGGCTCTCCATATCCTTTTTTGGCCCTGCCATGTGCCTAAACAGAAGTTTTTGCCTACATATGGGTATCATCGTATTCTGGAGAAATTGTGTAAAAAATTATGGGGTCCGTTTTCTATTATCCATTGTGAAACATACAAATTTGTGACTAAAACAACATGTTCATTAAAAAAGTAACATTTTCAATATGACCTAATGTTATTAAATTCTGTTTAGTACCTGTTGATTCAAAATGCTCACTGTATGCCAGAATAAAATCCTTGTGGGTTGTAATTTCCAAAATTGAGTCACTTTTGGGAGGTTTCTGCTGTTTAGGCACCTTATGGGCCCTGCAAATGTGACATGGTGACCACAATTTATTTCAATCATATGTGTTCCCAAATTCAAATGGTGCTCCTTTCCTTCTGAGCCTTGTTGCTTGCCCAGAGGTTTCTGATCACATGTCGGGTGTCAGCACTCCCAGAAGAAACTGGATAATGCATTTTGTGGTCCATTTTGTCAAGTTATCTATATGTATAAAGCTGAGTATATGTATTTGTGTATATATCAAGCCACGCCCACTCTACATAGCCCCTCCCAATCTGCATAGCCACACTCACTCCACATGCAAAGCCCCATCCACACGGCCTACGTTGTTAGCGCACACGGGTGGAGACACATTCACCTCAAAAGCCACCCTGCAAAACTCACCAGCTGCGACATCCCAGCCGCTTCAAGCTACATTCAGGGCCACTGCATTCAGAGTATCAGTGCACGGC
Organism: Oophaga sylvatica; assembly: GCA_033576555.1. Classification (NCBI taxonomy): domain Eukaryota; kingdom Metazoa; phylum Chordata; class Amphibia; order Anura; family Dendrobatidae; genus Oophaga; species Oophaga sylvatica. Next base: position 300,148,177 of record JARQOD010000003.1, on the reverse strand, counting down.
AGGAACAAGCCACATCTAGCTCCGTCATGTCTAGAATGGAGTTGCTCCTGTGAAGCATGACGTCAAAGGAAAGGGAGGAGCCTCATGGATGACAACGCTGTGCTCGTAACAGGAAGTTGCAGTGTTGTGCTGCAGAAGTAGGCTGTGTATACAATACACTTTATTGCAATTAGTGCAATTTCTCTCGAGATCAGGTGTTTCCAATTGTTTATGGAAGAGAAGTGTGAGGTGCTGCCGAAGGAGGCGACTATAAGGGAGCAAAGCTGTGTTGCAGAAAAATGCTTTGTATAAAGGACGAATGTGAGGTGCAGAAGGATGCTGTGTAAAAAGGATCATGAGGTGCAGGAGGAATAAGGCACCTTAACTGCCACCTTTAAAAGTTGTATCGGCGATCGTTAAGGGGTTCATATTGTGTTTAAAAAGAATTTGAGTCAACAAAATGGCGCGGTTGTGTTACGAGTAAAAGGGCGGGAGCGTTGCTATGTTGAACAGCGACAATTTCTTTTTCTTCTGCACGTTCCCACATTGGTCCTCGAAACACAGTGGGCTGTGCATGTGCAGTTTGAGAACATTGCTTGCCGATAGATGCTATTTCCTATGTGCCAGCACCGTTTTGTTGAAGCAAAATTGTTCTTTTTTTTTATTGCAATTACTGCAATTTCTCTCAGATCAAATGTTTTTACGTGAAATATAACCATTATATTTTGTTATAACTAACCACAGTTAGTTACTATCCCCTGGCAACACCGAGCTCTTAAGCTAGTCCATTATAAAAGTGCAGAAAATTTAAGCTAGACTAACATTTTAGATGTAAAATTTTAATTAAGGGTTAAATATTTTTTCAGTCAACAGTTTTAAAGTATTTGAGGGGTGCAGTTTATAAAATGGTATCATTGCTTTAAACTAGAACAATGTGGGAAGGGAAGCAAAACGCCAGCAAAAGCCATACACTTGACAAATACTATTGAGATTTCTGCTATTAGAAGTGATGGGGAAGAACAAAGACAAAAAAATTTACATAATAAAAATATTGAAGGAAGAGAAACCAATCACAAACTAAAGTGTTTCTGTCATGTGTGCATCGCCACGAAGATCGTCGCGGTTGCACATTCTGACTTCTCACAGCTGAGTTGCTGTTTCTTTGTGTTTGGCAGTTAGGGAGTTAATTCTGTCTGTGCTCAGTTCTGGGACTGGGTGCAGTTTTCTCCCGGCTGCAATTAATTATTTGTTGATTGGTTTCCTTTAAATCTCTGGTTGTCTGTGTTGGGAGTTGCCAGTGAAATTCTTCATGCAGACCACAGATAGGATTGTATCTGTATAGACTTAAGTTAAAGAGCTCCTTAGTTGTTTTAAGCTCACCTTGCTTAGAGTTTAATATCCCAGATCATTTATGTTCCTTCTGTGTGTGAGTGTGTATGCAAGTCTGTGTTTTCTCCAGTCTGTCTTATATGTCTAATCTGTGTATTTAGCAGAGATCAGCCCATATCCTTTTGGTGGTAATCAGAATCCTTCTTAGGACTGATTACAGGGTTCAGGGACTGATAGGAGACAGGGTTAGGCTGGAGACTTGGACCTCTGAACCATTATCAGTACCTCCAAGGTGAGGGATTAGTTAGGACCCCAGTTTAGGGTCAGGTTAGACCCCCGGTCCTCCTCTTTCCTGTGACAGTGTATCAAGTCCTCAAGATTAACCCTGAGTTCAACGGATATCGTGTCAGGTAAATCTATTCTATATTTACATGCTGATGTTGCTAATCTATATGTTGTATAGAGTGTTGTTCTTTTAAGAATAGTTTACTGACATCGTACACATATCATAAGACCGCGTGACATTTTCACTGGCCAATAAAATTATTCCCAGTTGCCATGGATCCAGTAGCCCAGCTGGCTCTGCAGTTGCAGGGATTATCCATGGAGCTGACTGACATTAAGTCCAAAGTTTTGTCTCCCTCGGAGCAAACCAGATTTGAACCTAAAGTAGCTCTCCCGGACAGGTTCACTGGTGGGCGAGACAAATTTTTTACCTTCAGGGAAGCATGTAAATTGTATTTTCGGCTTCGGCCTCGATCATCAGGGAGTGAAGAGCAGAGAGTGGGAATTGTTATCTCGCTCCTACAAGGGGACCCTCAATCCTGGGCCTTCTCCCTTCCTCCGGGATCCCCGGCTCTACAGTCAGTAGATCGATTTTTTACTGCCCTGGGTTTGGTATATGATGACCCAGATCGGGTCTCTCTTGCTGAGACAAAATTACGTAAGATACAGCAGGGAGATCGTCCTGCAGAGGAATTTGCTTCTGAGTTCCGTAGATGGGCCACAGATACTCAGTGGAATGACCCAGCTCTTAGGAGCCAGTTTTGTCATGGGCTTTCTGACAAATTAAAGGACGTTTTGGCTCAGTATGATTCTCCTCCATCACTGGAGGCTGCTATGGCCCTAGCTATCCGTACTGATAGACGGCTCCGGGAGAGGTGCGAGGTAACTCCGCCCCTGTTGTTTCTCCACCTACTACTAAAGTCCCTTATGTTGAGGTTCCCCTTGTCTGTTCGGAGGAGCCTATGCAGTTGGGAGGGACATCATTTCGTAGGAGGGGATTGGCGGTACGCCGCAGGACTAGAAGGTGTTTCTTCTGCGGGAAAGAGGGACATTTTGTTGGGGGATGTCCATCCCGTGCCTTGTTGAGCAAAAAGTCGCCGGAAAACTGTTAATCCCAGGTTGTGTGGTGGACGACAACCTGGGAGTATGTATTTCGTCCGCTAGTTCTTCTCAGTTCCTTGTACCAGTGGAGGTGGTGGTTGGTACGAGAGTGGAGAGATTTTCTGTTCTTCTTGATAGTGGGTCCGGGGCTAATCTGGTTGACGCTCAGTTTGCTCAGGCTCAAGGTATGCATCTGAGTGTATTGGTCAAACCGATCCCTATATTCTCCATTGACGCCAGGCCTCTCGGCCAAGGTAGCTTTGTTCATGAGGTTCATAACATTGACCTTCGGGTAGGGGCAATACATAGGGAACTATTATCTTGTTATGTGTTGGAGGGTCTACCTACTCCTATTGTGTTGGGACTTCCTTGGTTGGTTAAACATAACCCTGTGATTAATTGGCAGTCCAGAGATATAAGCCAATGGGGGGAGTTTTGCAAAAGTAACTGCATGAACACAGTCATCAGTGCGGTCGTGCCTAGTACTTTGCCTCCTTTTTTGGAGGACTTTGGGGATGTGTTCTCTGAGGAGGGGTGTCAGGAGTTGCCTCCTCATCGCGTGTATGACTGCTCTATTAATTTACTTCCTGATGCTAAGTTACCTAAAGCTAGGTTATATAACCTTTCTGGTCCTGAGAGGCAGGCTATGAAAGATTATATTTCGGAAAGTCTGGCCAAAGGGCATATTAGACCTTCATCTTCCCCAGTGGCCGCGGGTTCTTCTTTGTGAAGAAAAAAGATGGAGGCCTACGCCCTTGCTTGGATTTCCGCGAACTTAATCGGATTACTGTTCGAGATCCGTATCCACTCCCTCTGATTCCTGATCTCTTCAATCAAATTGTTGGCGCCAAATGGTTCTCTAAATTGGATCTCAGGGGGGCGTATAATCTGATTAGGATAAAAGAGGGGATGAGTGGAAAACGGCGTTTAACACGCCGGAGGGACATTATGAGAACCTTGTCATGCCTTTTGGTCTGACTACTGCACCAGCAGTATTCCAACATTTTGTTAATGACATTTTTCGTCATCTGGTGGGGCTGTTTGTGGTCGTATATTTGGATGACATTTTAATTTACTCACCAGATCTTGTGTCTACCAGGAATATAAAACTTAAAGTTCCCTCCTGGAAGCTGGGCCCCAGATTCATCGGGCCGTACAGGATCAGTTCCATAATTAATCCTGTGGCATTTCGTCTGGACCTCCCTCCTACGTTTAAAATTCATAATGTGTTCCACAAGTCATTACTTAAGAGGTACGTGGCACCAGTCATACCATCACCTCTACCTCCTCCTCCAGTGGTGGTCAATGGTAACTTGGAGTTTCAAGTGTCAAAGATCATTGACTCACGTCTGAATCGCCGGTCCCTTCAGTACTTGGTGCATTGGAAGGGGTATGGTCCAGAGGAGAGGACGTGGGTTCCTGCGTCTGACATTAACGCAGATCGTTTGGTGCGGACCTTCCACAGAACTCACCCGGGCAAACCTGGCCCTGAGGGTCCGGAGGCCCCTCGTAGAAGGGGGGGTACTGTCATGTGTGCATCGCCACGAAGATCGTCGCGGTTGCACATTCTGACTTCTCACAGCTGAGTTGCTGTTTCTTTGTGTTTGGCAGTTAGGGAGTTAATTCTGTCTGTGCTCAGTTCTGGGACTGGGTGCAGTTTTCTCCCGGCTGCAATTAATTATTTGTTGATTGGTTTCCTTTAAATCTCTGGTTGTCTGTGTTGGGAGTTGCCAGTGAAATTCTTCATGCAGACCACAGATAGGATTGTATCTGTATAGACTTAAGTTAAAGAGCTCCTTAGTTGTTTTAAGCTCACCTTGCTTAGAGTTTTAATATCCCAGATCATTTATGTTCCTTCTGTGTTTGAGTGTGTATGCAAGTCTGTGTTTTCTCCAGTCTGTCTTATATGTCTAATCTGTGTATTTAGCAGAGATCAGCCCATATCCTTTTGGTGGTAATCAGAATCCTTCTTAGGACTGATTACAGGGTTCAGGGACTGATAGGAGACAGGGTTAGGCTGGAGACTTGGACCTCTGAACCATTATCAGTACCTCCAAGGTGAGGGATTAGTTAGGACCCCAGTTTAGGGTCAGGTTAGACCCCCGGTCCTCCTCTTTCCTGTGACAGTGTATCAAGTCCTCAAGATTAACCCTGAGTTCAACGGATATCGTGTCAGGTAAATCTATTCTATATTTACATGCTGATGTTGCTAATCTATATGTTGTATAGAGTGTTGTTCTTTTAAGAATAGTTTACTGACATCGTACACATATCATAAGACCGCGTGACAGTTTCTATACGAATGCACAAAGCATGGGCAACAAACAAGGAGAACTGGAGCTACTAACGCAGGAGAAGAAATATGATGTCATTGGAATCACTGAGACTTGGTGGGACGATACACATGATTGGAATACAAGGCTAGAAGGATACAACTTATTTGCAAGAAACAGACTTGATAAACGAGGAGGAGGTGTTGCATTGTATGTTAGAAAAGCGTATATCTGCACAGAGATTGACGCTTCAGAGACTGGGAGTTCTGTGGAAACTGTTTGGGTAAGAATACAAGGACAGAACAATGGAAAGGACACCATTGTAGGCATTTACTACAGGCCGCCTGTGCAAGCTGAAGATATGGATGAACTCTTTATGCATCAAATGGCCAAGTTCTCAAAAAAATATGACATAGTGGTCATGGGAGATTTCAACTATCCAGACATTTGTTGGGAATCTCTCTCAGGCAAAACTAACAGGTCCAGGAAATTCTTATCCTCTCTTGCTGACAACTTTATCTTCCAAAAGGTAATGGAGAAAACAAGGGGATCTGCTACCTTGGATCTAATCCTCATAAACAGGGAGGAAATGGTGGAGGAGGTAAGAGTGGCTGGGACTCTAGGATGTAGTGACCATGCTGTTTTAGAATTTTGGATAACAAGAGGAGGAAGACCTGTGAAGACTAAGACGTCAAGGTTAGATTTCAGAAAGGCAGATTTTAAGGAACTCAGAAAGAGAATTGGAGGGATCCAATGGCTGGATATCCTTAAGGACAAAAATGTCCAGGAAGGATGGAAAATCTTGAAAAATGAGATTCTCAAAGCACAATCGTTAACAATTCCGAAAAGAGGGAAGAATGGGAAGCATTTAAGGAAACCAGGATGGATGAACATAGAACTTAAACACATGCTAAAAAGGAAGAAAGAAATGTTTATCAAATGGAAAGAGGGAGGCATATCTAAAGAAGAATATAATGCCGTCTGCAGAACTTGCAGGGCACAAATCAGATTATCTAAAGCTGACAATGAATTAAGGCTTGCAAGTGACGTCAAAAGCAACAAAAAAGGATTTTGGGGATACGTCAAAAGTAAAAGAAAAGTCAAAGATGCTATAGGATTTTTGCAGGATGAAAATCATGAAATGGTAAGTCAGGATGTTGAGAAGGCTGAACTTTTAAATTCCTATTTTGCATCTGTTTTCTCTCAGAAAGGAAATGTAACATCAACTGATCTTCACTGTCCTATTAAAGGAATAGAAGAATCCAGGATATCTATAAACAGAAAGACAGTGAGGAAACACTTAGCTAACATAAATGAATTCAAGTCTCCAGGTCCAGATGAATTACACCCCAGGGTACTAAAGGAGATAGCAGAAGAAATTCTTGAACCACTGTCCATAATCTTTGAAAATTCTTGGAGAACAGGAGAAGTCCCAGAAGACTGGAGAAGAGCAAATGTTGTTCCTATCTTCAAAAAGGGGAAGAAGGTGGACCCAGGGAACTACAGGCCGGTGAGTCTGACTTCTATACCAGGAAAGATCTTTGAACAAATTATTAAAGAACATGTATGCAAGTACCTGGATAAGAATGAAGTGATTAAACAGAGTCAGCATGGGTTTGTAACTAATAAGTCATGTCAGACTAACTTAATTTCCTTCTATGACAGAATCACTGACTGGGTGGATCAGGGAAATGCTGTAGATATAGTATATCTTGACTTCAGCAAAGCATTTGACAAAGTATCTCACACAATCCTTATTGAAAAAATGACTAAGTATGGAATGGACAAGGCAACTGTTAGGTGGATTCATAACTGGCTTAGTGATCGGACCCAAAGAGTGGTTGTAAATGGCTGCACATCCAGTTGGAAGAATGTCTCAAGTGGGGTACCACAAGGCTCTGTTTTGGTCCCTGTATTGTTCAACATCTTTATCAATGATTTAGATGAAGGAATTGAGGGTAAACTGATCAAATTTGCTGATGACACAAAGCTAGGAGGGGTAGCTAATACTAGAGAAGAGAGAGAGAGGATTCAAAAAGATATACATAAACTGGAGCAGTGGGCAGCAACTAACAGAATGGATTTTAACAGGGAAAAATGCAAAGTACTACATCTGGGCAATAAAAATGAAAAAAGCATATACAAAATGGGAGGAATAGGGCTAAGTAACAGCACATGTGAAAAAGACTTGGGTATACTAATTGATCACAGACTTAACATGAGTCAACAGTGTGATGCAGCAGCAAAAAAGGTAAATGCAATTCTAGGATGTATCAACAGAAGCATACAGTCTAGATCACGTGAGGTCATTATTGCCCTCTACTCCTCTTTGGTCAGACCTCATCTGGAATACTGTGTCCAGTTTTGGGCACCACATTTTAAAAAAGACATCAAAAAACTGTAGCAAGTTCAGAGAAGAGCCACCAGAATGGTGACCGGTCTGCAAACCATGTCCTATGAGGAACGGTTGCAGGATTTGGGAATGTTTAGCTTGCAAAAAAGAAGACTGAGAGGAGACTTAATAGCTGTCTACAAATATCTCAAGGGCTGTCACATTGTAGAAGGATCATCTTTATTCTCATTTGCACAAGGAAAGACTAGAAGCAATGGGATGAAACTGAATGGGAGGAGACACAGATTAGATATTAGAAAAAACTTTTTGACAGTTAGGGTGATCAATGAGTGGAACAGGCTGCCACAAGAGGTGGTGAGTTCTCCTTCAATGGAAGTCTTCAAACAGAGGCTGGATAGACATCTGTCTGGGATGATTTAGAGAATCCTGCTTTGAGCAGGGGGTTGGACCAGAAGGCCCAGGAGGTCCCTTCCAACTCTACCATTCTATGATTCTATGATTTTTGGGAAGTTTCTGATGGTCGCTGTGAGAGTTTCACAGTTGCGTTTAACAGGTTAAAAATTGCAGGTGGCGCATTGCACTACCCAGGATTGTTAAAAGCAGGTCCTGGTTGTAACACATCAATTACTGTCATGACTTGAATCCAGTTGCTCTTATGCACCAGGCGGCTGCTCTTCCCTCTGAGCTTTTCAGCTTGGTCGACAGCTCCTTTGCCAACCCAGACTAGTACCTGTGTTGATCCTGATTTGCTCAGCCCTGTGATCTCCTGATTGAACACCCAAATTAAACCTGGCATTGCACGTCCTTCTTTGTGATATTATTGAGCGCCCAGTCTAGCTTATTTCCACCTACTGCTTATCCTTAAGATTACACTGCTCCTACTGTGTAGCCTCTGGCTATTCCCTGACTAAAGGGTATGCCACACTAAACAAGATCGTTAACGAGATCGCTAAAATACGTCACTATTTCGCGATCTCGTTAGCGACGTCGTTGTGTGTGGCATGTAGCAACGACGTGGCCCCTGCTGTGATCTCGTTGATCGTTCACTAGAGTTCTGGACCGTATTTTAATTGTTGGCGTCCCGCTGGTGAGCCTGAATCGCTGTGTTTGGCACCTTTTGTGAACGATGTGCGACATCGTTGACGACGCATTAGTCAGCGGCGCAGGCGGGACTTTGTTTTGTTTCGTTAACGCCCTTCAGCTCCGATTGGTGACCACAAAACATCACCTCAGCTATAATAACTGCGCCCCTATCCATTGTTTCCAGAGCACTTTATGGGTCTCTTTGTGCGTTGTTGCGAGGATAGTGTCGTGTGGCGGAGTTTTGCGATCCTGTTTGTGGCGCAGTGGTGGGTTTTTGCGATCCTGTCTGAGTCGCTAGAGCACCATCCATCCCCATTTGGATTAGGATCTTTGTGATATTTGGATTAAAGGTAAATATTGTTTGTGATGTTGTTTGATAATGGTTTTTAACCTTTTTTTTTTTTTCGTCTGCTTTATTTATTTTACACCCCTGACCTTATTTTTTTTTTGTCTGCATTATATATTTTACACCCCCCACCATTTTAGACATTTGTAAACTGTATATTAAATGTTAACTGAAAAGTTTAATTTATTTTTTTTATATATATTTTTTATTTTATTCTTTATTTTATTTTGTTTAAACACTTTATTAATAGTAATTAATTAGTAATTAACTTTTCTCTTCTTTACCGTACAGGTTGCACATAATGAACCTGTCCACCGCGGAGCGTATGATTGTGGCAGTTGCACTGTCAGTGGAGGCAGATCGTCAGGAAGAGGCGCGGGTGGAAGAGAGGCGCTCCAAGCGAAAGCGTCACATGTGGACCAGAGAATGGCTGGAGCAGAGGTCCAAATTCTCCCACATGCATCTAGTGAGGGAGTTGCAGGAGAAGAATCCGCAGGATTTCCGGAATTATCTACGGATGTCGGAGGATTCATTCAAGCTCCTACTGGAAGCTGTGAGGCCACTCATTGAACGGCAGGATACCCGGATGCATGCAGCTGTTTCAGCAGAGGAACGTTTGGCAGTGACGCTGCGATTTCTGGCAACCGGACGTTCAATGAAGGATTTGCAATATTCTGCTGCAATTTCTCGGTCACTGCTTGGAGAACTAATTCCGGAGACATGCAACGCCATCGTCCGCAGTTTACGGAGCTACATGCCTTTTCCCAAATCAGTGGCGGAATGGTAAATTATTGCCTCTGATTTTGAAAGGATTTGGCAGTTCCCAAACTGTGGTGGTGCCTTGGATGGCAAACATGTGCGGATCACGCAACCAGCCAACAGCGGATCCTTTTTCATAATTACAAGGGCTACTTCAGCGTGATCCTCATGGCCCTTGTTAATGCCAATTATGAATTTATTGACGTTGATGTTGGCATGAACGGAAGGGTTTCTGACGGTGGCGTTTTGGAGCACACAAGTTTTGGTGAATGGTTGTTTAATAATAAACTTAACTTGCCAACCAACATGGACACAACCGCCAACCTAAACTTTATGTTTGTGGGCGATGAAGCCTTCCCCCTTCATGCGCATCTTGTGAAACCATATCCACAAAAGACTTTGACAGGGAAAGGCGGATTTTTAATTACAGACTGTCTAGGGCACGGCGTGTTGTGGAGAATGCCTTCGGCATAATGGCCAACCACTTCAGGGTTTTCCACACTCCAATCAACATGAAGCTGGAATCCATAGACTCTGTGGTGTTGGCCTATTGTGTGCTGCACAATTCTCTACGCAAACGCGATGCTGGTACTTACAGTCCGCCAGGCTTCATGGACTCGGACAGCAATGGTGATGTGGTGCTCGGAGAATGGCGTGACAATGATCCCGCTATTGCAGGCCTTCAACCTGTCAATCAAGGCAGGAGCAAGGACGATGCGAAGGCCGGCAGAGACAAGTACTGCCATTACTTTAATGGGCCTGGTGCAGTGAGTTGGCAGCATCAGGTCTAGTTTAATTTTGATTATGTTTGACTTTTGCCTTTTTTTAACAATGTTTTTATAATAAAAAAATTTTATTTTAAAAATGCATTTCTGTTTTTTTTTCAATTATTTTACCTATATGGGAGAAGGACTAATGATGGGTGAGATGTGGGGAGGGAGTAATGGGGATGGCAAAGAGACATGTTACCAGCAGCTGCAGTTTTTAAAATCTTTTCTAATGTTTTTTGTTGTCTATTTTTTGTTTGACATTGTATCTACTTGTCACACACGGGTCATGGGGTACCATCAGTCATAGGAGTTAATTGTTAAAAAAATAAAGAAAAAAGTTTCAAATATTTACAATTATTTTAAGGGCCTATGGTCTCACTAGCGTTCAAACATTATAATTAAATATAACAGATAATACACCACTGCTGCATATATAGAGTTTAAATATATAATATATATATTATAGTCATATATGAAAGGTTAAAAAATTGTTATAAATATATTTGAAAATTCTTGGGAGGTAAAGGTCAACATTCACAAGGGAATCACAGCTATTCACAGATAAGTGACGCCATTGTGATCGCAATGTGAGTATTGTCACGAGCTCCAGCTATCCAGATATGCATACAGATATGCAAAGAGCCATTGTGATTGCAAAGGTGAAGATTATCGAGCCCCAACCATACAGATATGCGACGCTATTGTGATCGCTATGTGAGTATTGTCACGAGCTCCAGCTATCCAGATATGCATACAGATATGCAAAGAGCCATTGTGATTGCAAAGGTGATTATCGAGCCCCAACCATACAGATATGTGACGTCATTGTGATCGCTATGTGAGTATTGTCACGCACTCCAGCTATGCAGATATGCATACAGATATGCAAAAAGCCTTTGTGATTGCAATGGTACTGTGAAAGATTACGAGTTCGATAGGCGTGACTGAGCGCGACCTTTTGCACGCCCCTCATCACAGATTGGTGGTCACTATTTATCTCATAGATATTCATCACAGCTCTCCCGCTTTGTGATTGGATGACCGCGTCATAAAAGACGACGCATCAGCACTCCTCTCCATTGCTCTCGAGCAGAAGCGGTTCTTTTGAAATCTGCAGCATCGTTCCAGTGTGTCCTGCTATTTGTAGCTACTACTGCGATCCAGTTTGCGCCACTATTGCGGTTGCTGCATTCCAGTCTACAGCTTTGGGTTTTTGCGATCCAGTCTGTGGCGTTATATCCTCTGCGATCGTTTGTGACGCTAATTTGGTTCCCTATTTCCTTTTTTTTTTTCAAAAATCACAAACAAGTTTTGTAAGGTAGGAATATTTTTTGTCACATTTAATTTTTATTTTTTCTTTAATTTTACAGATCCATTTTAGATCTCTGCTGTTGTTAACCATTGTCGTCCATCAATTTTTTTTTTTCAATTGTTTTGTTCAGGCACGGCCACCATTTTATGATCCCAGAGCTCTGTCAATGTTTGCTCCTGCTGCGCCCACAACCACCATTTTGTGATCCCTGCTTTTTTTTGCTGTTTTTTTCCGTAATTGTTCATCTATGATTTTTTTATTTTTTTTTTCAATTGTTTTGTTCAGGCACGGCCACCATTTTATGATCCCAGAGCTCTGTCAATGTTTGCTCCTGCTGCGCCCACAACCACCATTTTGTGATCCCTGCTTTTTTTTGCTGTTTTTTTCCGTAATTGTTCATCTATGATTTTTTTTATTTTTTTTTTCAATTGTTTTGTTCAGGCACGGCCACCATTTTATGATCCCAGAGCTCTGTCAATGTTTGCTCCTGCTGCGCCCACAACCACCATTTTGTGATCCCTGCTTTTTTTTGCTGTTTTTTTCCGTAATTGTTCATCTATGATTTTTTTATTTTTTTTTCAATTGTTTTGTTCTGGCACGGCCACCATTTTATGATCCCAGCTCTGTCAATGTTTACTCCAGCTGCACCCCCAACCACCATTTTATGATCCCTGCTGTGTTCTATGTTGTAGGCTATGTAAGCATTTTATTTAACCATTATGCCGTTCTCACATAATCATTTTTTTATAACAGATGGCTGATAAGCAGGAATTTATGCGGGAGTTTATCGAGCTGTACCGCTCAATGCCGTGCCTGTGGAAAATAAAGTCGGCTGATTACTGTAACAGGCTTAAAAAGAAGGACGCGTACCAAAAACTGGTGGAGCTCTGCAAGAATCGTTACCCAGATGAACCGGCGGATGAGTCATCGGTGAAAAAACGCATTCAGGCCCTCCGCACAGTGTACAAAAAAGAGCTCAATAAAGTTATAAATTCTACCAAATCTGGTGCGGGGGCCGAAGATGTTCATGTCCCCCAACTGTGGTACTTTGATCTGTTCGCTTTTACAAGGGACCAACAAATACCCAGACAAGGGACATCCATGTCGAATTTAGACCCAGTGATCCAGCCGGACACCCCTGTCATACATGTAAGTACCTTTGTATTACAACACATTTTAATGTACATGCCAAAGTGTACTTAAATTTAAAAAATAGAATTGTGAAATGTAGATAAAATGGCAGAATTAATCCCTTCATGTACTGATAATTTATCTAGCTCAACGGTTGAGGCCTATCCATTTACAAGTGTAGTTTTCACATTTTTGTTGTATTTGGGTGTTATAGTGTGAAGATACATTTCTTTGTCTTTACAAGTGTCGTTTTCACATTTTTGCTGTTTTTGGGTATAGTGTGAAGATTAATTTCTTTGTCTTTGTGATTTACCATTTGTTTTTTGTTCATGCAGGACACAGAAGAGGCCGTCTCCACACCTGCAACTGAACAAGACAGCATTGGGTTGATCCAAGATGAAGAAGAGCCACCATCCTCATCTGTGCGGCGCCGCCTTTCACTTTCAGGAAGTAAAAGGAAGGCTCCCACCTCGGCTACCACCTGAATTGGTGGAGATTGCGAAAAAAGTTCTTACGGCAGAAAAAGACCAACCTAAAATAACAGGGTTTGCATACTTCGCAAATGAGAGGCTCGCTACACTGGATCCTGTTCAGCGGCTTCATGCAGAGAGACTCATGTTTGAGGTACTGACTGAAGCGTCTTTTGGAAACCTGGATAACAGATATGTCGTCATGCCAAGACCGCAGTACCCGGACTACTCATGGCCGCACAATCCTGTGCCGAACCCAATTGGGCAAAATCCATCAAACCCAAACGCTGGTGTCCCCCCTTATTTTTATACACCGCAGTTGTAGTTTTAAAAATGTTTTACTAAAGTTTTTTTTGTTGTTTATATATTTCTTACATTGATACCTTTTTTAATAAAAATCATATTTATCTAATGAATTGTGGTCTTTTCTTATGTAATGTCAACTATTAAAATGTTGTATTTTTATTACATCTACTTAACACACACGGGGTCATGGGAATACCAGCTATCATAGGTGTTCCATCATAGGGAAAAAATGAAATTAAAAAAAATTCAAAAATTAACATTTCATTTAAAGGTCCCTGGTCACACTAGCGCTAAAACCTTATACTAAAAAATAATACACCACACCTGCGTAGATTAACGTAAAATAGAAAATATATATTGTTTTCATATATATATATTTTTTTTAAAGTAATCAAATTTAAATAAAAACAAAAAACAGTAACATAATAACATAAAAAATTATATACAAACTATTAACAAAATTAAATTAATTAACAAAAAAAAAAAAAAAATTAAGGAGGCCCCGGAGTCCAGGAAATACCCTCTCCAGCATCACCCCGTGTTGATGCAGAGCTCCCATGGCACTTTGCAGCGCTGCCACCGCTGTCTGCATGGCTGCCACAGCGCTGCTCATTGCCGCCATCAGCCGGCGGTGTGACAGAAACAGGTCCTGGGCAGTTGGGTTTTCTGTGGAGGTAAAGGTAACAGTTAACCAGGGAATTCTGTTGAAACATCAACATGTACATGTTATGTTTGTTAACACTTACGGTTTTCCTCAGAGGAACCGCTGACCGCCCACCCAGAACCTGTTGCTCCGCCGGCTAGGGAAAAAAATGAAAAAAAAAATTATATCACAACAGTCATTACACATAAGACCTTACAAAGTTCTCAAACTTGTTATATAATGTGCATTAATTACCTGATGGGGAGCCTGCATCCGTGTCACGGGATGATGCAGGAGAGAAGGCATTTCCTGGGCTACGACTGGAAGCCACCGATTCAGGAGGGGGGGTTGCTGCCGGAGAAGGGGTTGAAGGGTTGGAGAGGTGTGGTGAGGATGGTTGTGGAGGGGTAGCCGGGGAAGGAGATGGAGGTGGGGGGGTAGCTGGGGACGGTGGAGCCGCAGCAGCTGGTGAAGGTGGGGCTGTAAATAAAATATACAATTCAGTCAAATAATCCTTCTACTAACCCCGTTACTGCCAGTACTTCCATCTATGACTGAGATGGAGTGAGCGTACGCTGCCGACGCTGGAGCCGCACGCTACTGGTAAGGTGCGTACTTATAATAAAATCTCACACTTCATTTCAATAACGCTTCTACTACTCCCCCGTTACTGCCAGTACTTCCATCTATGCCTGTAAACCCCTCACGACTGGTACTCCCTTCACTGCCTGCCCTATCACTGCTGGTACTCCCATCGCTACTGGTCCTCCCGTTACTGCCAGTACTTCCATCTATGCCTGTAAACCCCTCACGACTGGTACTCCCTTCACTGCCTGCCCTATCATGCTGGTACTCCCATCGCTACTGGTCCTCCCGTTACTGCCAGTACTTCCATCTATGCCTGTAAACCCCCTCACGACTGGTACTCCCTTCACTGCCTTGCCCCATCACTGCCGGTACTCCCATCACTGCGGGTGCATTGATATAGGTAGATAAGGCTACTTTCACAATTGCGTTTTTTTGGGCAGCGCAACTTGCGCTATCTGACGCATGCGCAATGTTCCCCTATCTTTAACATGCCGGGCGCAGGGTCTAGCGCTTGCACGCGTTCATGTGCGTTTGTCGTGCGCTGCGCATTTTCACGGTGTGCGCCCATACGCGCTAGATTCTACATGTTGCAATTTTTTTTCCGGTCAAAAAAGACAGAGATGATGGAGAAAGATGATAGAGACAGAGATGATAGAAATGTGACACATAGACAATGCATGCGCCAAAAAACGCAAACGCATGCAAAAACGCATGAAATCGCAAACGCTGCATTTTTTTTGTCGAAATGTGCATGCAGATGCGACTAAGTATCGCAGCGTTTACAAGCGTTTGCATGCGTTTTTTTAATGCGCTTCATGTGCGCTCAAAACGCAGCGCAAAAAAAATGCAAGTGTGAAAGTAGCCTAACCCACAAAACATAACCTCTCCAGATACCCTCATCAATACTCACTCAGAGGCCTGCGGAGCTGGGCACGGATGCTGGCGACCCTATCGCGTGAGCGGTATCGCAGGTCTGCCAGCTTCTTGCAGATTTGTTGCCTGGTCCGCCGCACATTAAAGCGCCTCTGCAGGCCCCGCCGGATTCTCTGCAGGCATACCCTTTTGTGGCGCATTGGATGCGCCACAGGTAGCCTGCAGTAGTAATCCCAGAAGTCCGTTTTTTTTATTAGGTAACGGACCTCTTCATCTGCCCACTTAGCCCCGCGCTGTCTCGCCGCCATTGCCGCCACTACAAGCAACTCCGCATTGGGCGACGCCAGCGCCATGACGTCACGGCGTGTGCACGTTACGTGCGGCCGAATTCGCGACGCAAAACGGTATTGCGATTGCAAAGTGACCGCAGCAGTCACAAACTGGATCGCAGAGAATATGTGAAATATCTGAGATAAATAGTGACCACCAATCTGTGATGAGGGGCGTGCAAAAGGTTGCGCTCAGTCACGCCTATCGAGGTCATGATCTTTCACAGTACATGCAGTGTGGCAGGTACCAACGACCGCCAAAAGTCGTTGAAGAGATCGCTAACCGCTTATGCGCCGTTAACGAGATTGTCCACTTTGGCAGCTACTAACGACATTAAAACGATCACAAAAACGATCGCATTAGTATGCGTCCTTATCGTGATCGTTAGCGGGAACGTTTAGTGTGGCAGTACCTTTAGCAACCTGCTTATCTTCCCAACTATACTGCTGCTTGTTTTGTAATGGATTCAAGTGATTGTGATTCTCATTTGGTCTGACATGCACTGTGAGCTACAAAAAAGTGGATTCACACTGCGCTGCTTGAAGGATAAAATCCAGATGGTTGTTTCTAATGAATGTGGTTTTATTCTATGCGTTTTGGAAGCCCTAAGGCTTCATCATGATACCACAAATGCACTGTGAGCTGTGAGGTCCTATATAGACAGATGTGTGCCTTTACAAATCAAGTCCTATCCATTTAATTAAACACAGCTGGACTCTAATGAAGGAGTAGAACCATCTCAAGGAGGGTTACAAGGAAATGGACTGCATGTGACTTAAATATGAGTGTCTGAGAAAAGGGTCTGAATACTTATGACCATATGATAGTTCAGGTTTTCTTTTTTAATCATTTTGCAAAAATTTCTACATTTCTCATTTTTATCAGTCAAGATCGAGTGCAGAATGTTCATTAATGAGAAAAAAATGAACTTTTTTGCATTTACCAAATGCCAGCAATGAAACAGAGTGAAAAACTTGAAAAGTGTCTGAATACTTTCCGAACCCACTGTGTGTGTATGTGTGTGTGTATATATATATATATATATATATATATATATATATATATATATATATATATATATATATATATATATATATATATATATATATATATATATATACACACGTATATACTTGCGTATAAGCCAGCTTATACACGAGTCATATACTGGGGGTTGGTGGGGGGAGGGGGAGCGTGGGTGTCAGAGATCATACTCACCCCATCCTGGCACGGTCTCTGCTGCCCCTGCTTCTCCCAAGGTCTCCGGCGCCTGTGTTCAGGGTTATGTGGTACAGCTCATTAAAGTCATGAATATGCCCATAATCATGACTTTAATGAGCGGTACCACGTGACCTCTGAGACCATGGAAGAAGCAGGGGCTGCAGAGACCGTGCGCCAGAAGGGGGAGAGTATGACGGGGAGCAGAGTAATATTCACATATAATAATAATCTTTATTTATATAGCGCCAACATATTCTGCAGCGCTTTACAGTATAACAGTTTCAAAACACAAGTCATAAGTAACAACGTTAACAATACAATAATTAAAGCAAGATAAGATGACCCTGCTCGTGAGAGCTTACAATCTACAATGAGGTGGGGAGATACAAAGTACAGGTGTTTATACAATTGTGTATTTACAATGATGGTCTAGCCATCTTGAGGGAGTGAGGGATGGATGGAGATAGTGAATGGACTACACACGCACACTTACACTTAGATTGAATTTGATTAGTGAACATGATAGGCAGCTCTGAACAAATGTGTTTTGTGGGAGCGCCAAATTGTGGATAGTCCTAATTTCTTGGGGTAGAGCATTCCAAAGGATTGGCGCAGCGCGGGAGAAGTCTTGGAGTCGGGAGTGGGAGGTATGGATTAGTGCAGAGGTTAGTCAAAAGTCGTTTGCAGAGCGCAGCAGTCGGTTAGGCCGATAGATGGAAATGAGGGAGGAGATGTAGGGGGGTGCTGCACTGTGGAGAGCTTTGTGGGTGAGAACAAGTACTTTGAATTGGATCCTATAATGAATGGGCAGCCAATGTAAGGACTGGCGAAGAGCGGACTCGTCCGAGTACCGATTAGCCAGATTGATAACCCTGTCTGCTGCATTAAGGATGGACTGGAGAGTGGAAAGTGGAGAAAGGGGAGGCCAATTAATAAAGCATTGCAATAGTCCAGGCGGGAGTGGATCAATATTACACTGAGGGTTTTTGTTGTTTCAATGGTGAGAAGAGGGCGGATTTCAGAGATGTTCTTTAGGTGTAGGCGGCAAGAGCGGGCAAGAGATTGTATATGGGAGGTGAAGGAGAGATTGGTGTCAAACATAACACCCAGACAGCGAGCCTGCTGCCGGGGTGTTATTATGTGCCGCCCACGGAGAGGGAAATGTCAAATTTAGGGAGGTTAGTAGACGGCGGGAGCAGAAGTTCAGTTTTGGAGAGGTTGAGCTTCAGATAGAGAGCGGACATGATGTTGGAGACTGCGGACAGACAGTCGGTGGCGTTCTGTAGTACAGCGGGGGGTAAGGTCGGGGGATGACGTGTATAGTTGTGTGTCATCAGCATAAAGATGGTACTGAAAGCCAAATCTGCTGATGGTCTGTCCAATTGGGGCCGTGTAGAGAGAGAAGAGAAGGGGGCCAAGGACTGAGCCCTGGGGTACACAGACAGCGAGAGGAAGAGGAGATGACGTGGAGCCAGAGATCAAAACACTTAAGGAGCGGTCAGAAAGATAGGAAGAGTACCAGGAGAGAGCAGTGTCCTTAATGCCTAGTGACTGGAGCCTAGACAGTAGGAGACGGGGGTCAACCGTGTCGAAAGCTGCAGAAAGGTCGAGAAGAATGAGCAGAGAGTGGTCACCGTTACGTTTTGCTGTCAGAAGGTCATTGGTCACTTTGACGAGTGCAGTTTCAGTCGAATGTAGGGGTCGGAAGCCGGACTGTGAAGGGCCTAGAAGGGAGTGAGTGGAGAGGTAACGGGTAAGGCGGGAGTAGACTAGGCGCTCAAAAAGTTTAGAGATGAAGGGGAGATTGGAGATCGGTCTGTAGTTGTTAGTGCAGGAAGGGTCGAGAGCGGGTTTCTTTAGTAATGGAGTAACGATGGAGTGTTTGAAGGAGGATAGGAAAATGCCAAAGGAGAGTGAGAGATTAAAGATTGTAGTTAGGTGAATTGTGACAACTGGAGAGAGAGACTAGAGGAGATTTGAGGGAATGGGGTCGGTAGTGCATGTAGTCGGAAGAGAGGAGTCTGGAGACTTCTTCTGTGATGGGATCAAATGTGGAATGTGAGCCAGGGGAAATGCAGGGAGGGATGGGAGTCACAGCACTTGGTGGTTGAGAGCAGATTTCCTGATGGATAGTATCTATTTTTTCTATAAAGTGGGAGGCCAGGTCATCAGCACAAATGTCTGTGACGGGGCTTGTGCTTTTGGCCTGAGGAGGGAGTGAAAAGTGTCAAAAAGTTTCTTGGGGTTGTTGGCTAGTGAGGAGATCAGGGTGGGGAAGTAGGTCTGTTTGGCGAACTGAAGGGCAGCGTTATAAGTTCTTACCATCAATTGAAAGTGGATGAAGTCTTCTGGCGTGCGGGTATTTCTCTAAAGGCGTTCAGCCTTCCTAGAGCATCGCTGGAGAAGTTGAGTTTGCAATGTGAGCCAGGGCTGTTTTACTGTGTTTTTTGAAGTTCTGAGTGTGAGCGGCGCTACTTGGTCAAGGGTGCTTCTAAGAGTGTCATTGTAGTGATGAACAGCCAGATCAGGACAGGAAAAAGAGGAGATTGGGGACAGCGATGAGTGTAGGGAGTCTGAAAGTGTCTAAGGGTTAATAGCTTGTAGATTTCTGAATGTGTGGTAGGTAGGAGTGCATTGGGGTGGTCCAGGATTTGTGAGCGTGAAGGAGAGAATGTTGTGGTCAGAGAGTGGAAGCTGAGAGTTATTTAGGTGGGAGATTGTACAGAGCCGGACAAAGACCAGGTCAAGGGTGTTACCGTCCTTGTGTGTCTCAGAGGTTGTAAGCTGTGAGACCCCTAGAGAAGTGGTTAGTAATAGAAGCTGAGATGCAGATGTGGAAGTAGGGCTGTTAATGGGGATGTTGAAGTCTGCAAGGATAAGGGTTGGTAGTTCTGAGGACATGAAGTGTGGCAGCCAGGCTGAGAAGTGGTCAAGGAACTGGGTGGACGAGCCTGGGGGCCGATATATGACCGCTACTCTGAGGGAGAGGGGACGGAAGAGCCTGATGGCGTGGACCTCAAAAGAAGGGAATGAGAGTGATGGAATTGGCGGGATGACCTGGAAAGTGCATTGTGGGGACAGGAGTATGCCGACTCCACCACCATGTCTGTTTGCGGGTCTCGGGGAATGGGAGAACTGTAAGCCACCATAGGAAATGGCAGCAGGGGAGACAGTGTCAGAATCCTGAATCCAGGTTTCAGTGAGGGCCAACAGATGAAGAGAGTTGTTTAGAAAGTAGTTTTGCAGGAAGGGAAGCTTGTTGCATACAGACTGTGGATTCCAGAGTGCACAATTAAAAGAAGGAGATGAGGGAGTGCAAGTAATAGTAATAAGATTATTATGGTTTCGATATGAGGTAGGGTAGGGGTTGTGGTTGGGGGATGGTGGACCAGGGTTGGGGAAGAAGTCCCCTGAAATCAGTAGGAGTAGGAAGATAAAGAGCAAGTAGTTGTTGGAATTGTAAGTTGTTTTTTTCTGCGATGTGTTTGGGCAAGATGGGCTGAGGATTTTCCAGAAGGTAAGGAGTGCATGGGAGCTGTACATGAGAGAGGGAAGTATAGGGGGCTGATGTGTATGAGTCGTGATGGAGGGGGGATGGGGCGGTGAATGTGGATGGCAAGGGAACACAGGAGGAGAGAAGAAAAGCACGTGGTGAAAAGGGAAAGCAAAGTGTGGGTTACCTGATTCCTGCCCTGATTAACTGCCATGGATAACTGCCGTTCACATGATGCTTATCTTTTGTGATGCTTTGCTTTCTGGGATGCGTGCGCACCCCACACTGTGTGCGACCCTTAGACTACTCCTAAATATATAACCCACACTACAGGGACAGGAGAGATGGATTGTGGGAGCTGGTTTGGGATAATTTGGCAGCTGGGGCCAGCACACCAGAGGGTGGTTAGATCATCAAAGTCACTAGACCTGGCTACATCTATATGTTATAGTACCTTCCACCTGATAAGATCTAGAGAGGCCCCAGTCACACGGATATAAAGCAGTAAGTATTAAATACAGTGCAATATATGAATTATACCAAAGCTTTAGAAGGCACATTAAAAAATGTAGCAAGATGGTAAAGCAGCGGATGACAGCAAGCAGAAGTATGGAGTTGTACCATTGGGATATATTGCAGTAGAAATGTCAGCCAGCAGAAATGGGGATTGTACCATTCAGCTGTTTGCTTTCAATGAATGGAGTGCATACCATTAGGATATATTGCAGCATACAAGACAGCCAGCAGAGGTGGGGATTGTACCATTCAGCTGTTTGCTTTCAATGAATGGAGTGCATACCATTAGGATATATTGCAGCATACAAGACAGCCAGCAGAGGTGGGGATTGTCCCATTCAGCTGTTTGCTTTCAATGAATGGAGTGCATACTATTAAAACACCTGTCCCCATTCCACCGCCGCTCTTTCCTCCGCGTCTCCTGACTGTGACATTCATGTTAGAGGGCGCAATGACGTAGTCAGTGCGCACCCTCTGCTGAACGTCACTGCAGAGACCTGGGAGACAGAGCGGGCGCAGCGATGGAACGGGGACTGGTAAATATCGCCAGTGCCTGAGCCAGCGGCGACACCTGTACCTGGCCCCCATGGCACGCCAGTGTCCCCTCCTGCTCAGGACACCGGCACCTGGCCCCCAGCGACGAGAGGCAAGTATGTAATTTTTTTTAATTGCAGTAACATTTTATGAGGGATATTTATCGATGGAGCATCTTTTTGGGCCACCATTACCCTTGTGCAGCACCACCCTCAGCTTATACATGAGACAATAAGTTTTGCCAGTCTTTTGGCAAAATTAGGGGTCTTGGCTTATACTCGGGTCAGCTTACACATGAGTATATATGGTATACTTATATATATATATATATATATATATATATATATATATATATATATATATATATATATTATACTGTATGAGTATATATATATATATATATATATATATATTATATATATATATATATATATATATATACTGTATATATATACAGTACAGACCAAAAGTTTGGACACACCATCTAATTCAAAGATTTTTCTGTATTTTCATGACTATGAAAATTGTAGAAACACACTGAAGGCATCAAAACTATGAATTAACACATGTGGAATTATACATTACACTTTACAAAAAAGTGTGAAACAACTGAAAATATGTCTTATATTCTAGGTTCTTCAAAGTAGCCACCTTTTGCTTTGATTACTGCTTTGCACGCAGAAAAGGTGAATGACTGGACTCTACATGCCTAGTTCCCACCGTGAAGCATGGAGGAGGTGGTGTGATGGTGTGGGGGTGCTTTGCTGGTGACACTTTGGGGATTTATTCAAAATTGAAGCTGTGAGCGGTCCACCTCACCCCAAACCATCTCGATTGGGTTCAGGTCTGGCGACTGTGGAGGCCAGGTCATCTGGCGTAGCACCCCAACACTCTCCTTCTTGGTCAAATAGCCCTTACACAGTCTGGAGGTGTGTTTGGGGTCATTGTCCTGTTGAAAAATAAATGATGGTCCAACTAAACGCAAACCGGATGGAATAGCATGCTGCTGCAAGATGCTGTAGTAGCCATTCTGGTTCACTATGCCTTCAATTTTGAATAAATTTCCAACAGTGTCACCAGAAAAGCACCCCCACACCATCACACCACCTCCTCCATGCTTCACGGTGGGAACCAGGCATGTAGAATCCATCCGTTCACCTTTTCTGCGTGCAAAGCAGTAATCAAAGCAAAAGGTGGCTACTTTAAAGAACCTAGAATATAAGACATATTTTCAGCTGTTTCATACTTTTTTGTAAAGTGTAATGTATAATTCCAGATGTGTTAATTCATAGTTTTGATGAATTCAGTGTGATTCTACAATTTTCATAGCCATGAAAATACAGAAAAATCTTTCAATGGCAAGGTGTGTCAAACTTTTGGTCTGTACTGTGTGTGTGTGTATATATGTTATATATATATATATATATATATATAATATATATATATATATTAAAAAAAACTTTGTTCTCACCACACTGGGGGTGGTCTTTGTTGTCTTTTCTCATTTCCGGGTCCTCTACTAGAGTCCTAAGAGTTTGAGGGTTCGGCTCAGGATCTTAGTTGTTCCCAGCATTGCACTTTTCTGAACAGAGAACTCAGATGTTGCTCCTGGGATCTGTTGCAGCCATTCTTCCAACTTACAGGTCAATGTTCCAAGTGCTCCTATCACCACTGGAATCACTGTTGCCTTCACCTTCCGCATCTTCTCCAGTTCTCCTTTGAGGCGCTGTTATTTCTCCAGCTTCTTATATTCCTTCTTTCTGATGTTGCTATCACTTGGCACTGCCACATCTATTATCATTGCTTTCTTCCGATCTTTGTCTACTATGACAATGTCTGGTTGGTTTGCCAACACCTGCTTATCCGTCTGGATCTTGAAATCCCACAGGATTTTAGCCCTTTCATTCTCCACCACTTTTTGTGGGGTCTCCCACCTGGACTTAGGGGGACTTAGCCAATATGCTGTGCAGATGTTCCTGCATATAATTCCTGCTACTTGGTTGTGGTGTTCAGTATACGCTGTTCCTGCTTGCATTTTACATCCTGCCACTATGTGTTGGACGGTATCTGAGGTTTCTTTGCATAGTCTGCACCTTGGGTCTTGTCTTGTGTGATAGATTCCTGCTTCTATGGATCTGGTACTTAATACTTGCTCTTGTGCCGCTATGATTAGAGCCTCTGTGCTGTCTCGGAGTCCAGCTTTCTCCAGCCATTAGTAGGATTTCTCCATGTCAGTCACCTCCATTATCTGTTGATGGTACATCCCATGCAAAGGCTTGTCTTGCCATGGCGCTTCATGTTCCTGTTTTTCCTTTCAGATCTGTTTTTGTTGCTGCCTTATGCTTTCCCTCAGCATCTCATCTTTTGGTGCCACTTATCTGATGTATTCCTGGATACTCCTTGTTTCGTCCGTGATGGTGGCTTGGATGCTTATCAAGCCTCGACCACCCTCCTTTCTGTTGGTATACAATCTTTGGGTGCTAGGCTAAGGGTGGAGACCTCCATGCATTGTGAGGAGCTTATGTGTCTTCACATCTGCAGCTTCCATCTCTTCTTTTGGCCAGCACACTATGCCAGCAGGGTATCTGATAACTGGCAGGGCACATGTATCGATGGCACAGATTTTATTCTGCCCATTGAGCTGGCTCTTCAGGACCTGTCTTACCATTTGATGGTATTTGGATGTTGCTGCTTTCCTTGCCTCCTCATCATGATTACTGTATCCCTGTGGGATGCCGAGGTACTTGTCGCATGTCTGTACATATGCTATGTGCCCTGCTGGTAATTCCACTCCATCAGTCTTGACTACCTTGCCTCTCTTTATTACCAACCAGACGCACTTCTCCAGTCTGAAGGACATCCCGATGTCTTCGCTGTAGATCCTTGTCAGGTGGATCAGTGAATTAATGTCTTGTTCGGTTTTCGCATACAGCTTAATGTCATCAATGTAGAGGAGGTGGCTGATGGTGCTTCCACTCTTGAACTTGTATCCATAGCCAGACTGTGTAATTTTCTGACTGAGGGGGTTCAGGCCTATGAAAAAAACACAATTGGGATATGCTGCATTTGATGGTCACTTGTGCTAGTTGTCTTGAGTTGACATCCAATGTTCTCCATACCCCCATTGAGTTTCTGAGGAAGGTTCTTAAATTCCTGTTGACATTGTAGAGAGCCAAGCAGATCCATGTGTGTGGCATTGAGTCATAGGCTTTCCTGTAGTCAATCCAGGCTGTGCTGAGATTGGTCTGTCTGGATCTTAAGTCTTGAGCGACTGCTCTATCTACTAAGAGCTGGTGCTTTGAGCCTCTGGTGTCGGTCCCAATGCCTTTCTGAGCTTTATTCATGTACTGGTTCTTATGGTTCTGTAGCTTGGTGGCTATGATGCCTGACAGGAGTTTTAATGTTGTTGTAAGGCAGGTTATTGGGTGGTAGTTGGATGGAACTGTTCCTTTGTGAGGATCTTTCATGATCAGCACCGTTCTATCTTGTGTTAGCCAGGCTGGGTGGTGGCCTGCTTCTAGCAGTTGGTTCATCTGCTTTGCCAGGCATTCATGTTCCGCTGTTAATTTCTTTAGCCAGCAGGTGTGGATCATGTCTCGGTCAGGTGCTGCCC
Organism: Oophaga sylvatica; assembly: GCA_033576555.1. Classification (NCBI taxonomy): domain Eukaryota; kingdom Metazoa; phylum Chordata; class Amphibia; order Anura; family Dendrobatidae; genus Oophaga; species Oophaga sylvatica. Next base: position 300,122,869 of record JARQOD010000003.1, on the reverse strand, counting down.
AGTTCTTCATGTTCTTGATCCGCTGTTGGATGTCTACTTCTGTAATTGTTCTTGCTGTACGTGGTGGTTGTTGTGCTTCATTCTCAGATCTTGCAGCCACATTGCACTGGGGTTGTGTTTTTCCTTCTGCCATATCTTCCTCCAGTATTATTTAGTCTCTGCTGTTGGTGGAGTTGCTGCATTTGTGCTGTTACTCTGTAGTTGGGCGTATACCTTGGATGGTTCGCTGAAGAACAGGGAATTTATTTTCTTGGCCTCAGCTTCTCTACACTGTGTTCCAAATTATTATGCAAAAATTGTTTAGGAGTGGTAAGGTAAGAATTTTTTTTCTTTGTCAGTTAAACTCATTGATGGTGATGTGTGTCTGGGCTCTTTATATCACTGTAAGCAATTGCAGACACCTGTGCTAATTAGTTTGGCAGGTGTGTCCAATGAAAGGCAAGACTACTTAAGAAGGCTGTCCCACATTATTAAGCAGCTTACATTTTCTGCCAAAATGGGAAAGAAAAAGGATGTGTCGGCTGTCGAGAAGCAAAAAATTGTGGAGTGTTTGGGTCAAGGCATGACTACAATCAACATTGCCAAGACAGTTCATCGTGATCATCGCACAATCAAGAAGTATGTAGCTGATTCACAGTACACACGTGTGCGTGCTGATAAGGGAAAATTGAGGACTCTTTCCTACAGGCAATTACGTCAGGTTAAAATAGCAGCGGCGAAAAAAGCCTTGTCATAGCAGCAGACAAGTTTTTGAAGCTGCTGGTACCTTCAACGTCCCCCGAACAACAAGATGCAGGGTCCTTCGGAGGTTTGCAGCTGTGCGTAAGCCATCCTGTCGACCTCCTCTATCCACTGCACACAAGCAGAAACGGCTCCAGTGGGCCAAACAATACATGAAGACTGACTTCAAAACTGTTTTGTTCACCGATGAGTGCCGTGCAACGCTCGATGGTCCAGATGGATGGAGTGGAGGATGGCTGGTTGATGGACACCCCATGCAAACACGGCTACGGCGCCAACAAGGAGGAGATGGAGTAATGTTTTGGGCTGGAATCATGGGGAGAGAGATTGTCAGCCCCTTTAGGATCCCTGAAGGGGTAAAGATGAACTCCATAGTGTATGTTGAGTTTCTCAAACAGCACTTCCTGCCATGGTTCAAGAAGAAGAACCGTGCATTCCGCAGCAAGGTCATTTTCATGCATGATATTGCACCGTCTCATGCTGCACATAACACATCTGCATCTCTGGCTGCTATGGGCATAAAAGGGGACGGACTTATGGTGTGGCCCCCATGCTCCCCTGACCTCAACCCCATTGAGAACCTCTGGAGCATCATCAAAAGGAGTGTCTATGATGACGGAAGGCAGTTCACATCTAAGTAACAGCTCTGGGAGGGTATTCTGTCCTCATGCAAAACAACTGAAGCAGAAACCATCCAAAACCTGACAAATTCAATGGACGAGAGAGTTCAGAAGCTCCTTTCGAACAAGGTGTCCTATGTGCCAATGTAACATCACCAAGAATAAAGTTTTGAGTTGAAAACTGTTTGATTTCAGTTTGTAAGAACCTGCTAATGCTTATAATTTCAAATTCAATGGACGAGAGAGTTCAGAAGCTCCTTTCGAACAAGGTGTCCTATGTGCCAATGTAACATCACCTAGAATAAAGTTTTGAGTTGAAAACTGTTTGTAATAACCTGCTAATGCTTATAATTTCAAAAATGACCATTTTTTTGTTCTTTATTAAAATGAAAAGGTTGAAAACTCTGCTGTGCATAATTTGGAACATGCATTTTGAGTGCAGTTTGAGTGTTTTACTTTTTAAAAAATATACTGTTATCATAGGCAGTTTGTACAAAAACCTTTCAATTGTACTCTAATAGTTATTTGACTGGAAAATTACAATGACTGCAATTCATATAGGTAATTTGAGAAAATCTGAGAAAATATTATTTGCATAATAATTTGGAACACAGTGTAGTGTATCTCCCTAGTTTTGCATCAAGTGCTGTGAGCCTTTGTTTAGCAGTCTCTAGGGCTTCAGGTGGGGTCAGGCCTTTATACTTGTCCAGCTTGGTCTTATTCTTGATCTTTACACCCTTATGTATTTCTGTTAGTTGGCTGACTTCCCTTCATTTCACCTTGATTTTAGTCTCCAGTCTTCTTTTCCAATGGGGACACATACTTCTGGTTGTATAGCCAAGCATTTCCATGATTGCTGAGGCAGTAGCATAGATCTCATTATTAGTTTGAGTTATGGTGCTGGTAGGTATTGATGCAAGCGCTCTACTGGCATCTTTTAGCACAATGTCTGGTGGTGTTTATTTGCTGAGCCTTGGCATTCAATCTCTGGTATTGATAGTATTTAGTTTATCTAAGTTCTTCTGTATCAGACCAGCTGCAGAGCTCTCTAGATGCAGGGTTGGATCAGAATCTTCAGGGGTTGCACATGTTGTTCTTCCAGGTTTTCATGTGGGGTGGATCTGCAGTGCAGTTGATCCATCTCAAGTTGCGATAATAGGTTTCTCTTTATGATATTGAAACGTTGGGTGACTAGGTGTTTCTCAGTCAGTGGACATGACTATCCAGAGTTTCCTCATACGCTTCATATATCCTCACTCATTTGGTCTGCTGTTGCAGTAGCATTTCATCAGATCCATTTTCTCTTACCTTGTCCGTGAATGGTTTGTTCCAGTAGCCCATTTATCATCAGATTGTCCTGGTTCCTCAACATCTGACCCGGACCTTAGTAATCCGGGCAAAGTCCGAGCCGACATGACTCTCTTTGTTCATGATACTCATGTTTATTGAGGTAGGTAGTGTTAGTAGTCTTGCCCAAGGGCCACTACTGGTATATTATTTCCAACATGGCAGAGCTGGGACCCCAGTCTCCCACATTGGTGGTTTTCATAGCTATAAGGGTATGTGCACACATTGCAGATTTGCCTGCAGAATTTTCTGCACAGAATCTGCATCTCTTGGCAGAAAATGCATGTAAAAATCAGCTTGTTATTGATGCATTGTTTATACGGATTTGATGCTCATTTTCACACGTTTTTTCATGTGGATTAGTATGCGTTTTTGTAAGCTAAATAAAGATCTATTATTTAACAAAAAAAAGAATTGTGATGTAATTTCTTTGTCCAACCTATTGTTTTGCATACTCCATTGAAGAATACTGTTTACTCACATTAGATAGATAGATAATAGATAAAATTATTTATAGATAGATCTATAGATAGATAGATAACAGATAGATCTATAGATAGATATATAGTGTGGTACACCAAAGGGGATCTTGCTGGATGGGAGATATATTTCTTCTAGCAGACTGAAGTTTGGTCAGGATTTTCCATGATCACAAGGACCTGTGATGAGGTCATAGTCACGTGATCAGGTCAGCTGATGTGTACCTCACCTGAGGGTGTGGACTAGGCCTATAAAACAAGGAGTTGTTGTAGTTGGTGGGTGTGGAAGGAAGTAGTTTGGCTGGAGTCAGCCTGGAAGATTGTTTTGTTACAGTGTGTCAGTGTGCACCAGGAAGCGAGTACCAGACCACTCGGAATGGCACCTGGCGGTCTCTGCTGACCTGCAACCGCTTAGTTAAGCCCGTCCCAAGCAAGGGTGAGTCTGGGACCAGTGGTTCTCCAACCTGGAGTGATTTATGTTCTGTTTTGATTTTGTTATCTGGACTTTTTGTTGAACCCATGATTAAAACCACTGAACTTTGAACTAAAAGCCTGTGTGTTTGCCTCATTACTGTGGCCGGCCCCTGCCTACCAGAGCGGATCCCTACAATTGGTGGCTTGATTGCGGGCAACACAGTGAGGTCAGGCTGTTTTTCAGCAGCAGATGAAGGAAGGGAGACACACTAGTCATTACTAGTGGGTAGGCGGAGCCCACACAGGATAGAAACACCTCAGATTAAAAAAGTGTTGACCGGCCCCTCCAGCTTATAGGGCTCCTCCTACTCCAGCTCTCCAGTCTAAAATTTGAGGTCACAGAGGAAGCAGCTCCTCAGAAATTTTTTTTATTTTAGTCGGACAGAGACTTGGACCGCCAGTGGTCTAGAGGTATCAGGGGTCTCAGCGCTGCTGGACCCCCACCTCTCCCTTGGCGGATCTGTATTACCCTGTAAGGTGGTCCCTGCAGAACCCTGCCGGCCCTGGGGGATGAGGATTGCTTCCCTGGCGGGGACGCAAACCGCGCTTCTGGGGTCACTGCGTTCCCCACCCTGGGGGGAAGCTACGGGCACAGCACCACAAATCTCTGAGGGGTCCCTGTGGCGCTCAGCTGGGTGAGTACTCCACATTTTAATGTGTTTTGAGTGCTTCAGCGGCCGCTGCGGCAGCCGCTGCTACATGTATTCATGTGTGATGATTGTGTACTTTTGTCCGCAGGTGGATACCTGCAGGACATGGGAGCGGGAGCGGAGTGAGTCGCGCGCTTTTTTTTTTAAACCGGAGGGGGGGCGTGGCTTCCGGCTTCTCTCCTCTAGCGCGGCGGCCATTATTGAAGGCCTCCCCGGGCTCCTCACTCTCCGCTCCCCCCGACCGACCGAAAGGAAGACACTACACCGCGGCCAGCTGGGTGAGTCGCTTCTACCTGTCAGGGCAGAAGCTTGACCCCCTCACACCCACAGCGCAGGAGGTACTGTCACACGGAACGCTCCCGCTACGATCACAATAGTGTCGCTTATTTTTGTGATCGTTTTAATGTCGCTAGTAGCTGCCACAGTGGGCGATCTCATTGACGACGCATAAGTGGTTAGCGATCTCCTTAGCGACTTTGGCGGTCATTGCGATGTACAATTCAGCGCAATATGTTAACGATCTCGTTGGCGTTCTTGTTTAGTGTGGCATACTTTTGAAACGTTGTCCTGCAGCTGTTACCTCATAAGAGGCACCTGGGCTCGCACACCCTTTTCATTACACAAGGGTTGTGGGGAGTCTGCGACATTAACCCCTTCTTTGGCGGTTAACCCTTTATTGGGAGACAGCTGGGGTAGCTCTCTCTTTAAGAACTTAACCCTTCAGCATACGTTTTGCCTTTGAAAACCACACTGTTCTAGTTGCTGACAGGTTTTTGACCTGCCATATACTGTGTGAGGGCATGTCGGATCAGGGTCCAGGAGGTGCGGACCGTCTCCCAGATCCGCTACAGGATCAGTCTCGCGTATCTGACACGCAGACCTCGACGGCATCAAGTGCAGCGGTCGGAGGTGTCAGTGATACAAAATGGAGGCCCTCGCTCGTTCTATTAATGGCCTTTCTGACCTTCTAGGTTATTGGGTGTCAGCTAGATCCTCTCATGGTAGGAAGTGACACAGGCCGGTGCCTTCTTCCCCGCGTAGCGACTCGGAGATCTCTGGTATGGAGGGTTCCCCTTCAAGCTCGGATGGGGAGGTGTCCGATTCGGATAAGGAGGATCGGCAGGGACACTCTGCCTCTTTTGAGCCGTACAGAGGCTTCTATTGGAGCCATGAGGGATGCGTTACAGTTACCGGAGGAGGTAACTAGACATCCTGGTAAGTCGGCCCGGATGTTTCAGGAGTCGCATAGGTCGCGATCAGCATTACCATCTCTGGACGAGCTTAATGATGCAGTGGAGAAGGAACGCCTGTGTCCAGATAAACGTTTTCAGGGGACACATTTTTTTTGAGACGCTATATCCGTGTACGACGGAGTTGATTGATAATTGGATTCCTTCTCCTGAAGTGGATGTCCCTTTATCCCAGCTTAGCAAATCCTCATTGCTTCCTGTTAAAGGGAAGGCGAGTCTGCAGGATCCGCTGGATAGAAAAACGGAGATGGCAGCGAAATCCATCTACGAGGCCGCGGGTCATGGATTCAGAGCAGTGCTAGGATCCATGTGTGCTTGTAAAGCTTCCCTGAGCTGGTTAGTCCGTCTACGGACGGCGTGGCAAGATGGATCCCCACTATCCGAGGTAGAGGGGTTTTTTCAGGTCATTGGAGGATGCAGCACGATATGGCAGTGATGCAGGTTTGGATACTGCCTCACTGCTGTCCAGGGCACAATCCTCGGCTATCACAGTCAGGAGAGCTCTGTGGCTTAGACAGTGGACCGGAGACGCGGTTTCCAAGCAAGTTTTGCTTTCTTTAGCTTACAAGGGTGGTCAGCTATTTGGATCTGACCTCACGGAGCTGATTGCCAAGGCAAAGGCAAAAGAAACGGCTTTACCGCAGCGAAGAGCTGTGTCTTCTGCGGCTGGCAGGCATAGTGCCGGTACTAGTCGGCGGTCCTTTCGGTCCAGGGGACGGTTCGGTCAGCCCTCTTGGGGATCGGGGCGTCCCTCTTTTTCGGGAAAAAAGAACGCTCAGAAATCCCGCACTTCCTGGAAACAGAGCTTCCGCCAATACAAGCGGGAAGCTGTCAAAAAAAAGGCCCGCTAAGGCGGACTGACGCCAGGGCCTCATTCGAGGGCTCTCGAGTGGGAGGTCGCCTGCTCCAATTCGAACCGATTTGGGCTACCCGCGTGTCGGGCGCCTGGGTGACGCGGGTTGTGTCGGCAGGCTATTTCATAGAGTTTCTTTCTCGACCCCCAGACAGTTCTTGCCAATCCCGCATTCCGTCAGAGCCCGAGCTATATGCCGCTCTACTGCGGGAGGTCGATTCCCTTCTACAGAAGGGTGTGGTGGTACCAGTTCCACCGGAGGACCGGGAAAGAGGGTTTTATTCCGACCTCTTTATGGTTCCCAAAAAGGAGGACAAATTTCGCCCCGTTCTAGATCTCAAAAGATTGAATCGGCATGTCCGTTCCCGGAAATTCCGCATGGAGTCACTTCGCTCTGTTGTGGCGGCCTTGTCGCAGAACGATTTTTTGGTGTCAATCGGCATTCCCGACGCTTATTTGCATGTCCCCATCGGAGGGGCCCACCAACGCTTCCTTCGTTTTGCCATAGGCCAGGACCATTACCAGTTTGTGGCCCTGCCATTCAGGTTGGCCGCGGCACCCAGATTTTTTCAAAAATTCTGGCTCCTCTCATGGCGATTCTGCGAAAACAGGGGGTTACGATTCTTCCCTATCTGGACAACCTTTTGATTGTGGCGTCCTCAAAGGAGGAGGCGGTGACGGCTCGCAATTTATCCCTTCAGCCCCTGGAGGACTTTGGGTGGCTGGTCAATTGGGAGAAGTCGTCTCTGGAACCGTCGCAGTCAATCCTGTTTTTGGGAATGCATTTCGACACGGTACGAGCAATGGTGTCTCTGCCTCCAGACAAGCAAGCGAGTCTTCTTCGTCATGTACAGGTTATGAAGTCTGCGACAGCAATGTCCCTTCGAAGGTGTATGCACCTTCTGGGTTTGATGGTGGCGTCAATGGAAGCAATTCCGTTTGCCCAATTTCATTCCAGGGCTCTCCAAATGTTAATCTTGAACTGTTGGGATCGATCGCAGTTTTCACTGGATTGCAGTGTCCTCATCTCCCACAGGGTGAGAGAGTCTCTAGAATGGTGGTTACGTCCGGAAGCGTTATCCCTGGGAAGTCCTTCCTTCCTCCGAGGTGGTCGATCATAACCACCGATGCCAGCCTGACGGGCTGGGGGGGTGTCTGGAACGATCTCTGGATTCAGGGAGTATGGTCGTTGGAAGAGTCTGTCCTGCCGATCAACATCCTGGAATTGAGGTTAGTTTTCCTTTGCCTCCAACACTGGACGGTCCCTTTAAGCGGTCTACCAGTCCGAGTGCAGACAGACAACGTGACGGCGGTCGCGTATATCAACCATCAAGGTGGGACGAGGAGCTTCAGGCTCATGATGGAAGTGTCTCGAATTCTGGTATGGGCCGAGGCCAGAGTGCCAGCCATCTCTGCGATTCACATTCCAGGAGTTCAGAATATCACAGCGGACTTCCTCAGTCACAAAAAGATGGATCCCGGAGAATGGAGTCTTCATCCGAAAATTTTTGCACTGCTGTGCTCCCGTTGGGGAACTCCCCAAGTGGATTTGATGGCATCCAGGTTCAATGCCAAGTTACCGACGTTCATGTCCAGGTACAAGGACTCGAACGCTGTGGCGGTGGATGCTCTGGTGGCTCCTTGGGACCAATTCGAGCTAATCTATGTGTTCCCGCCGATATCCTTACTTCCTCTGGTGTTGCGTTGGATCAGACTGGAGAGAGTCCCGGCTATGTTGATAGCCCCAGATTGGCCAAGGAGGACGTGGTTCTCGACACTGGTGTCGCTTCTGGCAGCGCCTCCACTTCCACTCCCTCTTCGCCCGGACCTGTTAACCCAAGGGCCTGTTTGTCACCCGGACCTGAAGTCTCTGCGTTTGACGGCATGGCTCTTGAGACCGAAATCTTGACCCGTCAAGGTTTTTCAGCCGAAGTCATTGCCACTCTGCGAGCTGCCAGAGGTCCGGCTAGTACTAGGATTTATCACAAGACTTGGTAAGCCTTCTTTTCGTGGTGTTCGGGTTCTTCTTGGAACCCGAGGATTTTTTCCATTCCCAATTTGTTGGCCTTTTTGCAGTACGGGCTGGACAAGGGTTTGGCAGTTAGCACTCTGAAAGGACAGGTTTCTGCTCTGTCCTTACTGTTTCGGAAGACTATCGCCTCGCGTAGGGACGTACGTTCCTTTTTTCGCGGGGTATTCCGTCAATTTCCGCCGCGGAAGGCGCCTGTGTCAACTTGGCGGCTCTATCTTGTCTTGGAGGCTCTTCAACATGGGCCTTTTGAGCCTATGGGCTCTGTTAATCTTTCCTTTCTCTCTTGGAAGGTTGCCTTCCTAGTGGCGGTCACTTTGAGAAGGGTTTTCTGAGTTGGCGGCTCTTTCTTGCTCGCCTCCTTTTCTGGAGTTTCACCCAGATCGCGTAGTGCTTCGCACACGGGTCGACTTTCTACCTAAAGTGGTGTCACAGTTTCATGTTAACCAGGATATTGTGTTGCCCTCGCTTTGTCCGGAGCCAAGGAATGCGAAGGAACGGGCCTTGCACACATTGGATTTGGTGCGGGCTTTGACGTTCTATTTGTCTATTACTCAAAGTTTTCGGAAGTCGGATTCTCTATTTGTGATTCCAGCAGGTCGTCGACGTGGGCAACGAGCTTCCAAGGATTCTATAGCTCGTTGGATTCGGTCGGCCATTTTAGAGGCTTACCGACTTAAGGGCAAACCTTGCCCGATTAAGATTCGAGCTCACTCCACAAGGGCTGTGGGTTCATCGTGGGCTTTCCATCAAGGAGCCTCGGCAGCTCAGCTCTTCCGGGCAGTGACCTGGTGCTCCGTCCACACATTTACAAAATTTTATAAGGTGGACGTCAGTGCTTCCGCTGATGCGGCCTTAGGACGTAGGGTCCTGCAGGCGGCTGTAGTTTAAAGTTCTTGTGAACTTGTAGTTAGCGCTAGTTGCGCATTTATTTAGGTTGTTGGGTATCTGCCTCTTTTGGTTTTTTTGCCCACCCTTATTTTTGGACTTTTTTGGGACGTCCCACTAGTAATGACTAGTGTGTCTCCCTTCCTTCATCTGCTGCTGAAACACTGAGTTTGGTAAGAACTTACCTGTAAAATCATTTTCAGTGAAGAAGGAAGGGAGACACACATCCCTCCCATGGCAGAAGTGTGTTGTTGTGTTTTCAGATGCGGCGTGACCCTTCTCTGATAGCGATTATCTGGGCTGAGGTCGGCGCGCTAAGGCTCTGTTCCAGCATTGCCAGCTCATCGCAGTGGTCAGGTTCAGTGAGTAGTACCTGAGACTGTGTGGTTTTTTCTGTTATATAAATAAGACGATAGATCAACATAGCAGTTACTATGTGTACCATATCATAAAGAGTATAATGACATAATGTCAAAATTTAGTAAACTGAATATATGTCGGACCATAATAGACCAACTGCATATATAATATATAGCAACACCGAGAGAAATGAGCAGTCAAAGGTCAAATATAGAAAAAAGTAGAAAACACTTTATTAATGTAATAGGATAAAAAGACTAGCACAGCAAATGAATCCTGCATGTGCCCCAGTGCAAATAAAAAGCAAGGGAAGCCACATGTGGTAAACCTGATAAACTAATAGCCAATACTACTTGTAACAGATAGTATTCAACATAGTTACAATGCATATATGCACATACAGAGGTAGAAAAATGTACATACAAAAGTAAATAGATGTGCATACAGAGGTAAATAATCGATGGTGATGCAGTACATACCAAAACGGTCACAGTGTGACACCACACTGGCTGCCCCTGCCACCCCATTTTTCTACCTCTGTATGTGCATATATGCATTGTAACTATGTTGAATACTATCTGTTACAAGTAGTATTGGCTATTAGTTTATCAGGTTTACCACATGTGGCTTCCCTTGCTTTTTATTTGCACTGGGGACATGCAGGATTCATTTGCTGTGCTAGTCTTTTTATCCTATTACATTAATAAAGTGTTTTCTACTTTTTCTATATTTGACCTTTGACTGCTCATTTCTCTCGGTGTTGTTTTTCTGTTATATGCATAACCTGTCTCCTTGGTTTTCTCTCTGAAATCCTTCAGAAGGGGTTATGTTGCTTCGCTGGTGATATTTACTCTTCCTTAGCTTGGGTACGACTGGAGAGCTGGAGTAGGAGGAGCCCTATAAGCTGGAGGGGCCGGTCAACACTTTTTTAATCTGAGGTGTTTCTATCCTGTGTGGGCTCCGCCTACCCACTAGTAATGACTAGTGTGTCTCCCTTCCTTCTTCCCTGAAAAGGATTTTACAGGTAAGTTCTTACCAAAATACGTGTTTTTCCTGCATGACAGTAAATGTCCTGGGTAAAGAAAGTGACGCAAAACCCGGTGGATAACTGTCCGGAGATGGAGAACACAGTAAAAATGCTGGTGGAGGCCATGCGACAGCAACAGCAGGCTACACAGCAGCAACAGCAGGCTATGCAGCAGCAGCAGGCTATACAGCAGCAGGCTATGGAGCAGCAGCAGGTTATACAGCAGCAGGCTATGGAGCAGCAGCAGATATTTAATCGACAGCAACAGGAAACCAATAGTCTACTGATGCAGCACATTACAGCGCCGCAGACAGCAGGAGCTGTCCGGGGATACCAGGATGTCCGGAAAGCGGTGCGTACAGCGATCCCAAAGATGGAGCAATCAGATGACGTCGAGGTGTACCTGGAGGTGTTTGAAGGCGTGGCTAAGAGGGAGAGACTGCCCCGGGACCAGTGGGCCGAGATCGTGGCTCCGTTCTTGACTCCAGGACCCGCGAAAGCCTATAGGGACCTACCCCCGAGCAACAGGGAGACTATGAGAGCGTCAAGGGTGAGATACTTGCACGTCTTGGGGTAAATGTTTTGGTCCGGGCCCAGCGGGTACACCAGTGGAAGTTTTCCCCTTCCGAGCCAGCTCGGTCCCAGTATTATGACTTGATACATCTGATAGAAAAGTGGTTGCAGCCGGAGGTGTTGTCACCCCGCGTGTTACTCCCGGTCCCAGCGCTGCCTCTGCACTCCGTTCTGCTCACTCACCTGTTCCTCGGGCTGTCCCTCTGCGGCGGTCTGTGCGTGGGCTGGGGTCTCCTGTCCCATCTGCTCTCCGGCGTCCTGAGTCCTTCTCCACTTCCTGGCACGCTGCTGGCAGGCCTCCAGACAGTCGGCTTAGGACGCGAGGCCGCGCCCACCGCCTCTCTTAAAGGGGCAGCGTGCATCTTTTGAAATAGCTAATTATCCAATGGCTGCGCACTCAGTACTATATCTGGTCACTCCACCATTAGGGGAGTGCCGGAGCAACGTGTTCTATCATTGCTACATCCGGTTCTGTGCCTGTTCTGTCTGCGCTGCGTCTGCAGTCTCTGTGCTTCGCTGATACTGTTTGTCTCCTCAGATCATTGCTAACCCGTATCTGGCTAATCTGGACAATCTCGGCTATTACTGGCGCAAGTGTCATCCCGTTCCGCCATCAGCCATCCGTACCCGTGGACCGTGACAAGGTCACTGAAGCCAGCCTTCTACCATCCGTTCTGGACCAGGACATTACCCTTCTCCGTCAAGAACTTTCCACGGACTCTGTAAATACTTGTTACCCTTTTGGTCCCTCTGGGACAGCTGCCACGTGTCCGGGGTCTAACTGGAGGTAGCACCTGTGTCCTCCGGGTATTCCACTCTGGTCCTGTTCCAGGGGCCTTACTACGGGTACCCGGGGCTCACTAGTTACGCCCCCTTCGGAGCCCCCGGACCGCGGTCTCGAGGTTCCACATTAAAAAATAAAAACGAATGTGAACTTCACCACCTCTGCCTCCGCTTCCATTCGTTACAGATTGCTCCGGCCATGGAACCCGCTGGATCCCAGAGACCTCCGACCGCGGATCTGTGCCAGGAGGTGGCCCGTTTGGGAGTTCAACAGGACAAGATCACGACTTATCTACGCAGCTTGTCTACCCGCATGGATTCCCTAGGGTCCTCGTCTGCACCTGACTCTTATATCAATAATCAGGTACCAGTTCCCATGGCAAATCAAGGTCCCCGTCTGGCGGCTCCTACCCGTTTCCAGGGTGATCCTACTCTGTTTCGGGGTTTCCTCAATCAGTGCACTCTACACTTCGAAATCTTGGGGCATATGTTTGCTTCTGACCGAGCCAAGGTGGGCTTCATCATGTCACACCTGGGAGGAGAAGCCCTCGCCTGGCTAAACCCGCTATGGGAGAGAGGGGATCCGGTGGTTAACGATCTTCAATCTTTCCTAGAGGCTTTTCGCAGGACTTTCGATGAACCTGGTCGTACCACTTCGACTGCATCAGCTCTGCTCCGCCTGCGCCAAAGTACTCTCACGGTAGCTCAGTATGCTGTTAAATTCCGCACCCTCTCGTCTGAATTATCGTGGAACAATGAGGCCCTGGTTGCTAACTTCTGGGAAGGCCTATCCTGAAGAATCAAGGATGAGCTGGCGGGACGGGACAGACCTACTCTCTTGAAAGCTAATATCCTTGGCAACCCGAATTGACCTGCGTTTTCAGGAGCGCTCCATGGAGATCAAGCGGGACAAAAGGTCCTATCACCTGGACTCTAGTTTGTACAAAACAGGTACTTCACCCTCCGCCTCCGAGGCCATGGAGGTGGACCATGTAAGTTTGGCCACCCGCCGCCGGGAGGCACGTCGCAAGGAGGGAAGTTGTTACTACTGCGGTAGTTCTGAACATTTGATTCATTTCTGTCCTAAAAAGTCGGGAAACTCCAGTGCCTAGGTCTGGTAGGAGGGGCCAACCTAGGTAAAGAGCAGTCCTCTCCCTCTTTACACATCTCTGTCACCGTGTCCTATGGAGCAATAAAATTCTCCGAACACTGTCTACTGGATTCTGGAGCTGCAGGGAACTTCATCCAGCAGGCGGTTGTGGATCATTACCGCTTACCAGTCCAGCGTCTTCCTAATCCGTTACAGGTGTCCGCCGTGGATGGCAAACCGCTGACCGAGCCCGTCCAGTTTCAAACCGAGTTGGTGGAACTCCGGGTAGGTCTAATGCATACTGAACGAATGCGATTTTATGTATATCCTGGTTTATCCCATCCCATGCTTCTAGGTTTACCTTGGCTCCAGATGCATGAACCAGTCCTTAATTGGAAAACTGGAGAAGTTCTGCGTTGGGGAGATACCTGCATGAATCGTTGCTTAACCCGGATTCAACCTGTTTCGCCTCCAGTCCAGCCTGATACCCTGCCAGGGTTGCCTTCCGCCTATTGGTCCTTCTCTGACGTTTTTGGGAAAAAAGAGGCTGAGAGACTACCTCCACACAGGTCGTATGACTGTCAGATAGAGCTTCTTCCAGGAGCATCACCCCCTCGCGGGAGAGTTTATCCTCTTTCACAGGCAGAGACTCAGGCCATGTCGGACTACATTCAAGAGAATTTGGCTAGAGGATTTATCCGAAAGTCATCGTCACCGGCAGGAGCTGGATTCTTCTTTGTGAAGAAAAAGGACGGATCCTTGCGGCCCTGCATTGACTATCGGGGTCTAAATCAAATCACGGTAAAAAACAGGTATCCATTGCCTCTTATTTCAGAGCTGTTTGATCGTCTCCGAGGGGCCAAGATCTTCACCAAATTGGACTTCAGAGGGGCCTACAACCTGATCCGAATCAGAGAGGGAGACGAATGGAAAACAGCCTTCAACACCCGTGACGGCCACTATGAATACCTGGTAATGCCATTCGGCCTAAGCAATGCACCTGCGGTTTTTCAGGAATTTGTTAATGACATTTTCAGGGACTTGCTCTATACTTGTGTCGTGGATTACCTGGACGATATTTTGATTTTTTTCTGCTGACTTGACGTCACACCGGAGGCAAGTACACCTGGTCTTACAAAGACTGAGAGAGAACAGGCTCTATGCCAAATATGAGAAATGCCTCTTTGAGCAGTTCTCTTTGCCTTTCCTTGGGTACATTGTATCTTCCACAGGATTACAGATGGATCCGTAGAAGTTGTCTGCAGTTCTCAACTGGCCTCGTCCGTCTGGGCTAAAAGCCATACAAAGGTTCCTCGGATTCGCCAATTACTACCGGCAATTCATTCCACACTTTTCCACCCGAGTGGCTCCAATCACAGCCTTAACCCGGAAAGGTGTAAACTCTAAGGAATGGTCCTCCGAGGCAGAAGAGGCCTTTGTTTCTCTCAAAAAAGCCTTCGCTTCCGCACCCGTTCTCCATCGTCCTAATTCAAGTGAGCAATTTTTTCTTGAAGTTGACGCTTCTTCCATAGGTGCAGGAGCAGTTCTGACCCAGAAGTCGTCTACCGGGCGGATGATCTCGTGTGGTTTTTTTTCCAAGGTTTTTTCTCCTGCAGAAAGGAACTACTCTGTCGGTGATCGCGAACTGTTGGCCATCAAATTGGCTCTGGAGGAATGGAGACATCTTCTTGAAGGAGCTCATCACCAGGTAATCATATTCACCGACCATAAAAACCCTGCCTATCTCCAATCTGCTTTAAGACTGAATCCCCGTCAGGCCCGTTGGGCATTATTTTTTGCCCGTTTCAATTTTGTACTTCATTTCCGTCCAGCTGACAAGAACATCAAGGCAGACACACTCTCTAGGGCCTTCTTGCCTCCTGAACTGGAGGAGGAACCTCCGCACATTATTGAACCTTCTAGGTTAGTCTCTGTTGCCTCCACTGATCTGGCCCAGCTTCCTCCTGGGAAGACTTTCGTGTCTGCTTCTGACCGTACTCGTGTTCTGCGCTGGGGTCATTCTTCTAAGTTGGCTGGCCATGCTGGTCAGAAAAAGACGCAGCAACTCATCTCTCGGTATTACTGGTGGCCTACCATGGTCAAGGATATCCAGGAGTTCGTCGCAGCATGTCCTTCATGTGCTCGTAGCAAAACTGTTAAACATCTACCAGCCGGCAGTCTTCTGCCTCTTCCGATTCCGTCCGCTCCCTGGCAGCACATCGCGATGGATTTCATCACGGATCTTCCCATCTCTTCTGGCTGCTCAGTGGTATGGGTTGTGGTGGACCGCTTCTCTAAAATGGCTCACTTCGTTCCGCTATCTGGCCTCCCGTCTGCTCCAGAACTGGCCACTCACTTCATCCAGCAAATCTTTCGTCTACATGGATTTCCTCTCCACATCGTGTCCGACAGGGGTGTCCAGTTCACCTCTAAGTTCTGGAGAGGACTCTGTAAAATGGTAAAAATTGAACTAGATTTTTCTTCTGCATATCATCCCCAGTCTAATGGGCAAGTGGAGAGGATCAATCAAATCCTGGCTGGATATCTGCGTCACTTCGTCAACGCTCATCATAATGACTGGGTAGAATTACTGCCCTGGGCGGAATTCTCCTACAACAATCAAGTAAGTGAATCTTCTGGAAAGTCTCCCTTTCAGATTGTGTTTGGACTGCAACCCGGAATTCCTCTTCCTGTCTCGGGATTGTCGGATGTTCCGGCAGTCGATACCTTGTCAAAGAATTTCTCGGACATTTGGAGAGAGACCAGGTCGGCTTTGGAGAAAGCTTCTCAACGTATGAAAACGCGTGCGGACAAAAGACGTTTGGAGGCTCCCATCTTTCGTCCAGGAGACAAGGTATGGCTCTCCTCCAAGTACATCCGTCTGAAGTTACCATCGTACAAATTGGGTCCTCGTTTCATTGGTCCCTTTGAAGTTTTGAGACAGATCAACCCGGTCTCTTATAAACTGAAATTGCCTAATTCTCTAAGAGTACCTAACTCCTTTCATGTTTCCCTCCTCAAACCAGTAGTGTTGAGCTCCTTTTTTAAGGACCCGGGTACCACTCCTGATCCGGTCTCTGAGGATGATGTTTTTGAGGTAAAACAAGAGGTAGGATCTATTACCTGGTGGACTGGAGGGGTTTTGGTCCTGAGGAGAGGTCTTGGGAGCCTAAAGAGAACATCCAGGCCCCTCTTCTTCTTAAAAGATTTCACGCAGGCTTGAAAAAGAGGGGGAGTAAAGAGGGGGATACTGTTACACCCGGTCCCAGCGCTGCCTCTGCACTCCGTTCTGCTCACTCACCTGTTCCTCGGGCTGTCCCTCTGCGGCGGTCTGTGTGTGGGCTTGGGGTCTCCTGTCCCATCTGCTCTCCGGCGTCCTGAGTCCTTCTCCACTTCCTGGCACGCTGCTGGCAGGCCTCCAGACAGTCGGCTTAGGACGCGAGGCCGCGCCCACCGCCTCTCTTAAAGGGGCAGCGTGCATCTTTTGAAATAGCTAATTATCCAATGGCTGCGCACTCAGTACTATATCTGGTCACTCCACCATTAGGGGAGTGCCGGAGCAACGTGTTCTATCATTGCTACATCCGGTTCTGTGCCTGTTCTGTCTGCGCTGCGTCTGCAGTCTCTGTGCTTCGCTGATACTGTTTGTCTCCTCAGATCATTGCTAACCCGTATCTGGCTAATCTGGACAATCTCGGCTATTACTGGCACAAGTGTAATACCGTTCCGCCATCAGCCATCCGTACCCGTGGACCGTGACAAGGTCACTGAAGCCAGCCTTCTACCATCCGTTCTGGACCAGGACCTTACCCTTCTCCGTCAAGAACTTTCCATGGACTCTGTAAATACTTGTTACCCTTTTGGTCCCTCTGGGACAGCTGCCACGTGTCCGGGGTCTAACTGGAGGTAGCACCTGTGTCCTTCGGGTATTCCACTCTGGTCCTGTTCGAGGGGCCTTACTACGGGTACCCGGGGCTCACTAGTTGCGCCCCCTTCGGAGCCCCCGGACCGCGGTCTCGAGGTTCCGCATTAAAAAATAAAAACGAATGTGAACTTCACCACCTCTGCCTCCGCTTCCATTCGTTACACTGCGCTATGCTGGATCGTATAGTGACTGATAAATTCTGGAGAACTTTGCCCCACACCCTTCAAACCTGGGTTGGACAGGCAGCCCCTACTGATGGCCTCCAGATGGTAGACCTCATTGAAAGATATGGGGCTACCAAGGAGATTCAGGGAGAGACTACCCGGAAGGTACCAAGTAAATTCCCCAAACCTTCACCCACAGCTCGGCGAGCAGAGACCCGGAAGTCCGCCCAGGACGGGTCGGGGGACGAAAGGGGCCCCATAATCTGTTGGCGGTGCCAAGAACCAGAACATGTGAGAGCTGATTGCCCCCACCTGACTGAGCCCATGGACACCAACTTTGGGTATCAGTCTCACTATGCAGAACACGTGTGCAGTGGGCAAACCAGAGGGACCCAATATGAACCATTTGTGTAAAGTGGAGGTGGAGGGTAACCCTGCTGTGGCTCTACTGGACTCAGGGAGTCTCGTGACCCTAATACGAGCCAGCCACGTCCAAATCAGCGAGTATACTGGTCGGAAAATGGGTGTGTTGTGTATACATGGGGACTTAAAACATTATCCTACCGCCCTGGTGATGATAAACACGCCAGCGGGGAGGAGGTGCCACGAGGTGGGGGTAGTGGTTAATTTGCATTATGAGGTAATAATGGGGAGAGATTTTCCGTTATTTTCTGTGCTTTGGCCTGTAATTACCCCTCCCACAGAACAGTCGTCGGCACCAGTGGCAACCAGGTTGCATTCTCCAGAAATCGGGCATGAACCTGGTGGCCCAGAGGAAGATGTGCTGGCGGTAGGAGTACCTTTGCCTTCGGTGGAGGAGGAAAACCCCTCTCCTATAGAAGTGTTAGCTGCGGAGATGGAAGATTTGCCACCGGGACCAGAATTGTCAGACTTAAATGTGGCAGGTGACAATTTTGGTACGGCACAACTCCGGGACCCTACGTTGACTCGAGCCCGGGAAAATGTACTGGTTGTCAATGGGGAACCCCAACACCCTGGGGCAGCTACAGTATTTCCCCGATTCGAGCTGAACCAAGATTTGCTGTATCGGGTTGAAAATATACATGGGGAAATTGTCGAGCAATTGCTGGTACCGCAGTCATATCGGAGGTTGGTAATGGACTTAGCGCATGCGCATGTACTAGGGGGACATTTGGGCCAAAAGAAAACCCTAGACAGAATTCTACAACGGTTTTACTGGCTAGGGGTCTATGAAGAAGTTAAACGGTATTGTAACTCTTGTCCCGTGTGCCAGGTAACCAGTCCGCAGCCTCATTTTCGGAGTCCCTTGGTGCCATTACCAATTATAGAGGTCCCGTTTGAGAGAATAGCCATGGATCTGGTGGGGCCGGTTAATAAGTCAGCAAGGGGTCATCAACACATCCTCGTAGTTCTAGATTACGCTACCAGGTATCCTGAGGCTATTCCCCTGCGACACACCTCGGCCAAACTGATCGCAAAAGAACTCATGGGTATGTTCTCTCGGGTGGGAATCCCTCAATAAATTTTAACAGACCAGGGGACCCCCTTTATGTCAAAAATCATGAAGGAACTCTGCCACTTGTTAAGTGTTAAACAGTTGCGCACATCGGTCTATCATCCCCAAACAGACGGTTTAGTAGAAAGGTTCAATAAAACCCTGAAGAATATGTTGAAAAAAGAAGTTTTTAAAGATGGTAAGGACTGGGATCTCTTGTTGCCATACCTGATGTTTGCAGTGCGGGAGGTGCCCGAGGCATCTACGGGGTTCTCGCCCTTTGAACTATTATATGGCAGACATCCCCGTGGCTTACTCGATATAGCTAAAGAGGCCTGGGAAAACCAACCAACTCCCCACAAAAGTGTGATAGAACATTTGACCAAAATGCAAGAGAGAATGGAGACAGTCCTACCATTAGTCCGAGAACATATGGAAGCAGCACAAAGGTCACAGAGGCAGGTCTATAACCGGGAGGCACGGGTAAGGTTCTTTAACCTTGGGGATCGGGTGTTGGTACTTGTGCCTACAGTGGATAGTAAGTTCCTTGCAAGGTGGCAGGGACCCTACGAGATTATAGAGAAGGTGGGACCAGTAAACTATAAAGTACACCAACCAGGGCGGAGAAAGCCAGAACAGGTATACCATGTGAATCTGCTCAAACCATGGAAAGACAGAGACCCGCTTGGTGAAGATTGTCCACGGCCTGCATTTCCAGTAGAGATGGCTTCCTTGCCTCAGGAGAAGGCAAGAGAAGTCCTCTCCGCCTTCAAAATAGCAGACACTTTGTCGCCCAGACAAGTTCAGGAAGTCCGAGAGTTTGTTAGCCGAAATACCGATGTTTTTTCGGAACTTCCTGGTCGTACCTCCCTAATCCAACATGACATTGTCACGGAGCCGCAGGCCAAAGTCCGATTAAAGCCATATCGGGTGCCTGAGGCCCGGCGACAAGCCATCTCGGAAGAGGTCAAGAAGATGCTGCAGTTAGAGGTCATTGAAGAGCCCCAGAGTGAGTGGGCCAGCCCAATAGTCCTAATACCAAAGCCAGATGGGACACTAAGGTTCTGTAATGACTTCAGAAAACTGAATGAAATTTCTAAGTTTGACGCCTACCCCATGCCCCGGGTCGATGAGTTAATAGAGCGGTTTGGATAGGCCCGGTATTTTTCAGTCATTGACTTCACAAAAGGGTATTGGCAGGTGCCCCTAACAAAAGCAGCGAGAGAGAAAACGGTTTTTGTAACACCCGAGGGACTGTTCCAGTATATAGTCCTACCCTTCGGGTAGCATGGCGCTCCAGCGACATTCCAGAGGTTAATGGACGTTGTTCTTCGTCCTCATCGCCGATATGCCGCGGCCTATCTGGACGATATTGTGGTGTACAGTACAGACTGGGAAAGTCACTTAGCCAAGGTACAGGCGGTGATTGATTCTCTGCGACAAGCAGGGCTAACTGCCAACCCAAAGAAGTGTTCCATAGGGTTGGAGGAAGCTCGGTACCTGGGGTATGTGATTGGGAGAGGAGTTATCAAACCCCAAATAGACAAAGTGGAGGCAATCCAAAACTGGCCCCGTCCCCTCACCACAAAACAAGTGAAAGGGTTTTTGGGGTTAGTGGGATACTACCGGCGGTTTATTCCCAATTTTGCAACCCTGTCGGTGCCGTTAACTGACTGCCTAAAACGGAGGAAGTCAGTAATGGTGCAAAGGAATGATCAGCTTGAAGAAGCGTTTGTAAAACTAAAAGGGGCACTGTGTGGGTCACCAGTTTTGATCACACCCGACTTCAAAAGAGAATTCATTGTCCAGACTGATGCGTCAGAGGTAGGTTTGGGTGCCGTGTTGTCTCAGGAGCATCCCATTAGTTTCCTGAGTCGAAAGCTTACTCCAGCTGAAACCAGATACAGCATTGTAGAGAGAGAGTGCCTGGCGATCAAGTGGGCACTGGAGTCATTGCGCTATTATCTGTTGGGGAGAACATTTCGGTTGGTAACTGATCATTCCCCTCTGACTTGGATGAGTCAAGCCAAAGAGAGAAATGCACGAGTCACCAGGTGGTTTCTGTCTCTACAAAATTTCAAATTTTCAGTAGAACATCGGGCAGGCAAATTACAGGGGAACGCAGATGCACTGTCCAGAGTTCACTGTATGTCATGTGTCCACCCTCCTAAGGTTGAACAAAGGGGGGAGGTATGTGGTACACCAAAGGGGATCTTGCTGGATGGGAGATATATTTCTTCTAGCAGACTGAAGTTTGGTCAGGATTTTCCATGATCACAAGGACCTGTGATGAGGTCATAGTCACGTGATCAGGTCAGCTGATGTGTACCTCACCTGAGGGTGTGGACTAGGCCTATAAAACAAGGAGTTGTTGTAGTTGGTGGGTGTGGAAGGAAGTAGTTTGGCTGGAGTCAGCCTGGAAGATTGTTTTGTTACAGTGTGTCAGTGTGCACCAGGAAGCGAGTACCAGACCACCCGGAATGGCACCTGGCGGTCTCTGCTGACCTGCAACCGCTTAGTTAAGCCCGTCCCAAGCAAGGGTGAGTCTGGGACCAGTGGTTCTCCAACCTGGAGTGATTTATGTTCTGTTTTGATTTTGTTATCTGGACTTTTTGTTGAACCCATGATTAAAACCACTGAACTTTGAACTAAAAGCCTGTGTGTTTGCCTCATTACTGCGGCCCGGCCCCTGCCTACCAGACCGGATCCCTACAATAGATAGATAATAGATAGATCTGTAGATAGAGAATACACTGTGTTCCAAATTATTATGCAAATAATATTTTCTCAGATTTTCCCAAAATACCTATATGAATTGCAGTCATTGTAATTTTTAATGAAACTAATAAGCTGGCACCATCAGGATCATTTGTAGTATGGGATCACCCACTGCATACCACTAAAGATTACCAATAAATTAAAGAAAAGAAAAAAAATGCATGCATGTATCAGCAGGGATCACCAACAGTCTTATATTTCCAATACAAAATCAATTTTATTAGACATGACACCACATTTAACAAAACACTGAGATTTAAAACCAATTAAAAAGTCTTAACAACCAAGACTGGGGTTACATCAATATTCAGTACAATACTGCAAAGTGTCCAAACATCCGTAAAAGGTGTGCAGATTATTTAATATACACTGATGTTCCAAGTTGCACAAAATAACACCAAATAAGACCTTCTTATGCATGCTAATTATAGGCAGGACCATAAAAACACACTCAAAAGTTCTGGCATATATATGTCAGCGGACTAAAAAGCCATATAGATGTGCTAGATGGATATATAAAGCCAGTTTACCCTGGACAAATCCTTACCCCTACCGCATGCAAAATAACCACCGCACACCACAGACCATATGGACACAAAGACCCACGCGTATTGACACTACCCAAAGTGTCTTCCTCAGGGTCAGTCACCTGATGCGGTAGGGGTAAGGATTTGTCCAGGGTAAACTTGTTCTTAAGACTTTTTAATTGGTTTTAAATCTCAGTGTTTTGTTAAATGTGGTGTCATGTCTAATAAAATTGATTTTGTATTGGAAATATAAGACTGTTGGTGATCCCTGCTGATATATGCATACACTTTTTTTCTTTTCTTTAGTCATTGTAATTTTCCAGTCAAATAACTATTAGAGTAGAATTGAAAGGTTTTTGTACAAACTGCCTATGATAACAGTATATTTTTTAAAAAGTAAAACACTCAAACTGCACTCAAAATGCATGTTCCAAATTATTATGCGCAGCTGAGTTTTCAACCTTTTCATTTTAATAAAGAACAAAAAAATGGTCATTTTTGAAATTATAAGCATTAGCAGGTTATTACAAACAGTTTTCAACTCAAAACTTTATTCTAGGTGATGTTACATTTGCACATAGGACCCCTTGTTCGAAAGGAGCTTCTGAACTCTCTCGTCCATTGAAATTGTCAGGTTTTGTATGGTTTCTGCTTCAGTTGTTTTGCATGAGGACAGAATGCCCTCCCAGAGCTGTTGCTTAGATGTGAACTGCCTCCCGCCATCATAGACACTCCTTTTGATGATGCTCCAGAGGTTCTCAATGGGTTGAGGTCAGGGAGCATGGGGACACTCCATAAGTTTGTCCCCTTTTATGCCCATAGCAGCCAGAGATGCAGATGTGTTATGTGCAGCATGAGACGGTGTCCATCAACCAGCCATCCTCCACTCCATCCATCTGGACCAGGGATGTCAAAGTCAAACACACCGAGGGCCAAAAAAAAAATTTGCTACAAGCCGAGGGCCGGACTGACGCCGGCCCTGCTACGGTGCATTGTGGGAAATATAGTGTTGGTGCCAGGGCCGGCTCCAGGTTTTTATGGGCCCCGGGCGAAAGAGCCTCAGTGGGCCCCTTTAACACAGACCACGATTCATGATGCACAGATACAGCAGAGAAATATGGGTACAGTACAATGCCAAATACTTCTCTTCTTCCATTACATGAGTGAAATCTATTGTAAATTGTACAATAGCTCAAAAACCACCAAATCCTCACAGCGCACAGAACAGACTGGACAGTACAGTCCTCCATACAATATTATGGGCACCACAGTCTCCCCCTCATCACCCATATAATACCCCATGCAGGATGTCACCCCCATATAATGCTCCATACAGAATACTGGACCCAATATAATGCTCCATACAGGATACTGGACCCAATATAATGCTCCATACAGGATACTGGTCCCCATATAATGCTCCATACAGGATACTGGTCCCCATATAATGCTCCATACAAAATATGGAGCTCTCCTCTGCGCTGTGCTGCGTTCTGCACTGTTACAGCTCAGGAAAGGGCGCTGTGGAAAGACTCCCCATTATCATCATCATTGCCTCCCCATCATCATCATGGCCTCCCCATTATCATCAATGCCTGCCCATCATCATCATCTCCTCCCATCATCATCAATGCTGCCCATTATCATCAATGCCTGCCCATTATCATCAATGCCTGCCCATTATCATATCTTCTCCCCATCATCATCAATGCCTCCCCATTATCAGCAATGCCTGCCCATCATCATCTCCTCCCCATCAACATCAATGTCTGCCATCATCATCTTCTCCCCATCTAATCAATGCCTGCCCATCATCATCTTCTCCCCATCATCAATGCCTCCCCATTATCAGCAATGCCTGCCATCATCACACACAGACAGCACACAAGCACTCTCTCACATACATACATACATACACACACACACTACACACACACACACATACATACATACACACACAAAGCACCGCACTACATACACACACAGAGACACACACACAGAGACGTCTTACCTGTTCAGCGTCCCCGCGCTCTGTGCCACAGCCGGCCGCTGAATGATGACGTCATTCAGCGGCCGGCTGTGAGAGGAAGCGCGGCGCCCCTGGAGCCCGGAGCTGCGGCAGCGGAGGCACGGAGAGGTAAGTATTGTTGCCAGCTGCTGCCGGGGCCCTGAGCAGGCGGGGGGTAGGGCCAGTGGCGGCGCTGACACCGCTCTCCTCGCTAACGGGCGGGGGTGCCAGACTGCGAGTGGGCCCCCGCCTGCTCAGCCGCCTGCCAGGGGGCCATAGATAATCAATTCGCGGCCGGATCTGGCCGCGGCCTTGACTTTGACATATGGGATCTGGACCATCGAGCGTTGCACGACACTCATCGTGAACAAATCAGTTTTAAAGTCAGACTTCATGTATTCTTTGGCCCCCTGGAGCCGTTTATGCTTGTGTGCAGTGGATAGACGAGGTCGACAGATGGCTTACGCACAGCTGCAACCTCTGAAGGACCCTGTATCTTGTTGTTCGGGGACGTGAAGGCACCAGCAGCTTCAAAACTTGTCTGCTGCTATGACAAGGCTTTTTTGCCGCTGCTCTTTAACTTGACGTAATTGCCTGTAGGAAAGAGTCCTCAATTTTCCTTATCAGCACGCACACGTGTGTACTGTGAATCAGCTACATACTTCTTGATTGTGCGATGATCACGATGAAGTGTCTTGGCAATGTTGATTGTAGTCATGCCTGACCTAAACACTCCACAATTTGTTGCTTCTCAGCAGCGACACATCCTTTTTCTCCATTTGGCAGAAATGTAAGTGCTTAATAATGTAGGACAGCTTCTTATGTAGTTTTGCCTTTCATTGGACACACCTGCCAAACTAATTAGCACAGGTGTCTGCAATGCTTACAGTGATATAAAGAGCCCTGACACACATCACCATCAATGAGTTAACTTACAAACAAAAAATTCTTACCTTATCACTCCTACACAATTTGCATATAATTTGGAACACAGTGTAGTTAGACATATCTATAGAAACAGATATATTTATAATAGATAGATATATCTATAGATAGACAAAAAAGAACACGCAGCGCATGTCATGAATCTAATCCATTTCGCAGCTTGCACGTGTTCACACTACAGGCGCTGATCGTTTTCTTTTTTTTGTTTTTAGTAGCTGGCTGCCTCCAGTCTGATATTGCACCCCTCCCATTGACCTTGCAGGTGCCGCACTCAGCTCTACCTGCCCATAAATTGTAGGCTTAGCCCAGTAGTGTCATGTTTATCCAAAATTGTAGGCTGGTGGCCCAGAAGTGGCTTATAGTGTAGAGCAGGGACTCATCAGAGGGAGGTCACCTTGATGGGCATACATGAATTGACCAATTTGTGCACTAGGAACTTTAATTTTTTCAACTATCACTGTAAGTATATATATATAAAAAAAAAAATGTATTAATTTTTTGGAAAATTTTGAGAAGTTTAATCTAAATTGAATGTTTTAATATTTTCTGTGTTTTCACATGGTCTAGATTCATGCACATGTGCTGCTGTGTTCTTTTTTGTCTATATTATGCAGTTTTCGCAGCTTGCATGTGTTCACACTAGGAGGTGCTGATCGTTTTTTTTTTTTTTTTTTGCTTATAGTACAGACCAAAAGTTTGGACACACCTCGTTCAATGATTTTTCTGTATTTTCATGACTATGAAAATTGTATAATCACACTGAAGGCATCAAAACTATGTGGAATTACATGTGGAATTATATATTACACTTTACAAAAAAGTGTGAAACAACTGAAAATATGTCTTATATTTTAGGTTCTTCAAAGTAGCCACATTTTGCTTTGATTACTGCTTTGGACTCTACATGCCTGGTTCCCACCGTGAAGCATGGAGGAGGTGGTGTGATGATGTAGGGGTGCTTTGCTTGTGACACTGTTGGGGATTTATTCAAAATTGAAGGCATAGTGAACCAGAATGGCTACCACAACATCTTGCAGCGTCATGCTATTCCATCTGGTTTGCGTTTAGTTGGACCATCATTTATTTTTCAACAGGACAATGACCCCAAACACACCTCCAGACTGTGTAAGGGCTATTTGACCAAGAAGGAGAGTGTTGGGGTGCTACGCCAGATGACCTGGCCTCCACAGTCGCCAGACCTGAACCCAATCGAGATGTTTTGGGGTGAGGTGGACCGCCAATCGCTTCAATTTTGAATAAATCCCCAACAGTGTCACCAGCAAAGCACCCCCACACCATCACACCACCTCCTCCATGCTTCACGGTGGGAACTAGGCATGTAGAGTCCAGCCTTTCACCTTTTCTGCGTGCAAAGCAGTAATCAAAGCAAAAGGTGGCTACTTTGAAGAACCTAGAATATAAGACATATTTTCAGTTGTTTCACACTTTTTTGTAAAGTGTAATGTATAATTCCACATGTGTTAATTCATAGTTTTGATGCCTTTAGTGTGATTCTACAATTTTCATAGTCATGAAAATACAGAAAAATCTTTGAATGAGAAGGTGTGTCCAAACTTTTGGTCTGTACTGTATATTATCAAAATGTACTAGGAATCTATTTGGTGAAGCTTAAGGGCAATAACCCATTATTACCATCCTGGTGTACCTGACGGTCCCTTATTCAGGTGACCTCCTGACACCAATTGTTTTCTCGGGTGACTCCTCAGTCCGTCAAGACAAAGTTGTCTCAATCGAAGTCCATTTAGATGGATGTGTTCATTCGTATCCCCATATTACAGCTTCCTTTATATATAAACAATTTTATCTTTTTTCTTTTAATCCCTTAACGCCCAAGGGTGGTTTGCACGTTAATGACCGGGCCAATTTTTACAATTCTGACCACTGTCTCTTTATGAGGTTATAACTCTGGAACGCTTCAACGGATCTTCGCGATTCTGAGAATGTTTTCTCGTGACATATTGTACTTCACGTTAGTGGTAAAATTTCTTCTATATAACTTGTGTTTATTTTTGAAAAAAAAAATGCAAATATGGTGAAAATTTTGCAATTTTCAAAATTTGAATTTTTATTACCTTAAAACAGAGAAATATGTCACACAAAATAGTTAATAAATAACATTTCCCACATGTCTACTTTACATCAGCACAATTTTGGAACCAATTTTTTCTGTTAGGAAATTATAAGGGTTAAATGTTGATCAGCGATTTCTCATTTTTACAACAAAATTTACAAAGCCATTTTTTTAGGGACCACCTCACATTTGAAGTCACTTTGAGGGGTCTATATGGCAGAAAATACCCAAAAGTGACACCATCCTAAAAACTGCACCCCTCAAGGTACTCAAAACCACATTGAAGAAGTTTATCAACCCTTCAGGTGCTTCACAGGAGCTGAAGCAACGTGGAAGGAAAAAATGAACATTTAACTTTTTGGTCACAAAAATGATCTTTTACAAACATTTATTTTATTTTCACAAGGGTAAAAGGAGAAAATGGACAGATAAAGTTGTTGTGCAATTTCTCCTGAGTACGCCAATACCCCATATGTGGGGGAAAACCACTGTTTGGGCACACGGCAGAGCTCGTAAGGGAAAGAGTGCCGTTTGACTTTTTCAAACCAAAATTGGCTTTAATTGAGATTGGGCGCCATGTCGTGTTTGGAGAGCCCCTCATGCGCCTAAACAGTGGAAACCCCCACGAGTGACACCATTTATTCTTTTTTTTATTTACGTAAGGAAATGAATTTATTGGGGAATATTTTTTTCTTTATTTAGGATTTTTTTTTAAATTATTTTTATACATGTTAATATTGTTTTGTTTACTTTGTCCCAGGGTGGGACATCACTAAAAGTGTCTGATCGCTGCTCTTACAGTTTGCACAGCACTCTGATCAGCGATCTGACAGGCAGTGCAGGAGGCTTTCTCAGCGCCTGCTCTCAGCAGGCACTGAGAAGCCACCTCCCTACAGGACCCGGAAGGACCCCGAGGCCATCTTGTATCCGGGGACCTGCAGGTAGGAGTCCCTCGGAACAGTGCGATCACATCGCTCTGTTCTGAGGGTCTCAGGGAAACACGCATGGAGCCCCCTCCCTATGCGATGCTTTCCTATGCTGCCGGAACACTGCGATCATGTTTGATCGCAGAGTGCCGGGGGTTATTGTGCCGGGAGCGGTCTGTGACCACTCCTGGCACATAGTGCCGGGTGTCAGCTGTGATAATCAGCTGACACCCGGCCGCGATCAGCTGCGCTCCCTCCATGAGCGCAGCTGATTGCATATGACATACTATCCCATTCACGGTCATATGGGCCCGGGTCACCTGGATGGGATAGTATCTCAGATGTCAGAAAGGGGTTAAAGCTCGCTACTTTATGCAATAATTATGTCTTTAGCTTTTTGAATAGGTTTATGCACATGCACTTTATATTTAAAGCTGTTGACTAGGTGATATATGCTTATTGAAGTAGTTAGTATCTGATTTGGCTTTTTTAGATTGTGCCACATGGATATTATATACAGTACTAGCTGTAGTACCCGGCTTCGCCCGGGTTAATTAATAACTGCTGTTAGCTGTAACAAAATAGACTATGTTAACAAAAATTTATTCTGCACATAAAAATCACACACCAAAACGTGCGGGGGTTAAAATTTCCATTCAACACATAGCCTATGATGCTCCTGGGGTTGAGATGTGCGGGCATGCAAAATTTCATGCCCGTAAGTACAACGGTGCAGATTCCTATCCCGGGCCAAAATTATTTGCCAATTTGGAATGTGCGGGGTTAAAATTTTGACTCAAAACCTAGCCTATGACGCTCCCGGGGTCGAGACGTGCGGGTGTGCAAAATTTCATGCCCGTAAATGCAGATTCCTATGCCGGACATACACACAAGCATTCAGCTTTCTCCCCATTATGTAGATAGGGCCAAAATTGTTTGGCGATTTGGAACGTGCGGGGTTAAAATTTCCATTCAACACATAGCCTATGATGCTCCTGGGGTTGAGATGTGCGGGCATGCAAAATTTCATGCCCGTAAGTACAACGGTGCAGATTCCTATCCCGGGCCAAAATTATTTGCCAATTTGGAATGTGCGGGGTTAAAATTTCGACTCAAAACCTAGCCTATGACGCTCCCGGGGTCGAGACGTGCGGGTGTGCAAAATTTCATGCCCGTAAATGCAGATTCCTATGCCGGACATACACACAAGCATTCAGCTTTCTCCCCATTATGTAGATAGGGCCAAAATTGTTTGACGATTTGGAACGTGCGGGGGTTAAAATTTCCATTCAACACATAGCCTATGATGCTCCTGGGGTTGAGATGTGCGGGCATGCAAAATTTCATGCCCGTAAGTACAACGGTGCAGATTCCTATCCCGGGCCAAAATTATTTGCAGATTTGGAATGCGCGGGGTTAAAATTTTGACTCAAAACCTAGCCTATGACGCTCCCGGGGTCGAGACGTGCGGGTGTGCAAAATTTCATGCCCGTAAATGCAGATTCCTATGCCGGACATACACACAAGCATTCAGCTTTCTCCCCATTATGTAGATAGGGCCAAAATTGTTTGGCGATTTGGAACGTGCGGGGGTTAAAATTTCCATTCAACACATAGCCTATGATGCTCCTGGGGTTGAGATGTGCGGGCATGCAAAATTTCATGCCCGTAAGTACAACGGTGCAGATTCCTATCCCGGGCCAAAATTATTTGCCGATTTGGAATGTGCGGAGTTAAAATTTCGACTCAAAACCTAGCCTATGACGCTCCCGGGGTCGAGACGTGCGGGTGTGCAAAATTTCATGCCCGTAAATGCAGATTCCTATGCCGGACATACACACAAGCATTCAGCTTTCTCCCCATTATGTAGATAGGGCCAAAAATTGTTTGGCGATTTGGAACGCGCGGGGTTAAAATTTCGATTCAAAACATAGCCTAGGACGCATTCGGGGTCGAGACGTGCGGGCGTGCAAAATTTCATGCCCGTAAGTGCGACGGTGCGGATTCCAATCCCGGACAAACATACCCACATACATACACACATACATACATTCAGCTTTATATATTAGATGTGCTTGTTATGTGAATCCTAAATATGATATATTTAAATTTTCATCCTTTGACATGTCACTTTGTAGGTTGAATTTTTAAGAACTAAAATTTTTAAAAATTATGGAATAAAAAATGTGTAAGATTTTAAATTACTCTTTTGCAATGGATCCTCTTTGTCCCTAAAAAAAAAAAAATTGGGGGGATGTGTTGTGACTTAATGCTTATTTAGAGGTAATTATTGCCTTAAAAATATGAGAATATAAGACTATTTATGAATAAGGGGTAATTGCAGATTTTGCAGCTAAATCTGAATTCAAGAGTTGCTTCTGTTTGTAAGTGAAAGTGTGCTCACTGTGTTTTGAGATCAGCCAGTTTTTTAAAGCGAAAACTCCCAAATCCTGAAACTTAAACACACCTGTTTACCTAAAAAATAAAGTGAGACAGTTGTTTAGCCTCTTAGTGATGACCCAATTTTGATCTTAATACCTTCACCCCCCAAGCCTGCTTTCACTTTTATGATCTGTCCAACTTTTACAATTTTGACCAGTGTCATTTTATGTGGTAATAACTGGAACACACTGATTCTGAGAATTTTTTTTTATGACATATTGTACTTGATGATGGTGGTAAAATTTGTTCCATAAGTATTTATGGAAAAAAAAGCAGAAATGTTAACTATTTTTAAACTTTTAATTTTTATGCCCTTAAACCAGAAAGTTATGTCACACAAAATAGTTTATAAATAACATTTCCTGCAATTCTACCTTACATCAGCACAAGTTTTTTTAAACAATTTTTTTTCTTAAGACGTTGCAGAGAGTTAAGCAATTTCTAATTTTTCCAACAAAATTTACAAAACCGTTTTTTAGTGGCCACATTGCATTTAAAGTGACTTTGAGGGGCCTATATGACAGAAAATACCCAAAGCTAACACCATTATAAAAGTTGGACCCTTCAAGGTGCTCAAATCCACGTTCAAGAAGTTTATTAACCCTTCAGATATTTCTCAGGAATTTTTGGAATCAGTAAGAAAAAATGAACATTTAACTTGTTTTCACTAAATTTAGGCCATTTTTTCTTTAAGTTTCTCAATAGTAGCAAAAGAAAACTTATACCACAAAATTTGTTGTGCAATTTCTCCTGGCATGCAGATACCACATATGTGGGGGACAACTACTGTTTTGGACACACGGTACGGCTCGGAAGGGAAAGAGCACCAATTTATTTTTTGAGCGCAAAATTGTCTGGAATCAAGAGCGAATGCCATGTTGTGTTTGGAAAGTCCCAGATGTGCCTAACCAGTGGAAACCTCGAACAAATAGCACCATTTTTTTAAGCTAGACCCCTATCTAGATGTGTGGTGAGCACCTTGAACCCTGGGTGATTCACAGAAATGTATAACATTGATCCTTGAAAATGAAAAAGTCACGTATTTTCCACAAAAATGTTATTTTAGCCCCAAATTTTTGATTTTTGCAAGGGTAACAGGAGAAATTAGACCCCAAAAATTGTGCAATTTCTCCTGAGTACGCCTATGACCCATATTTTGGGGAAAACTACTGTTTATGCATATGGCAGAGCTCGGAATTGAAGGAATGATGTTTTGGAATGCAGACTTTGATGGTGGTCTTCGGGTGTTATATTGTGTTTACAAGCCACTGATGTGCCTAAAAAGTGAAACCCCCACAAATTTCCCCATTGTGGTAACTAGACCCTGAAGGAGTTTATCTAGATGTGTGATGAGCACCTTGAACCCTCAGGTGCTTTACAGAATTTCACAAGTTTGATCTGTGAAAATTTTTTAAAAAAAAGTTTTTCCACAAAAATGTTTTTAGCTCTTTTTTTCATTTTCACAAGGATAGCACAAGAAAATGGACAAAATTTGTTGCACAATTTCTCCTCACTACACTGATACCCCATATGTGTTCAAAAACCACTTTTAAGCAAAGTGCAGAAGTGACGAAGCCATTTTGCTTTTCCAGAGCCTTTGTACTATGAGTAACGTGGAAGTCTCTATATTTCCATTGACAAATGATGGACCTGAGGTGGGTCTTGCTTTTTTGTGGATTGATTTGCAATATTTTACATAACATTTTTGTTCACTGTTCTGCCCGTCTTATGTGTATGTGTACATAATCCTTGCAGACAGCATAAACCTTGATCCCAACAGTGATTTGATAGACACGTGATGTCTGTTACCAAGTTTATTGCAGGAATCGAATATGGTAAAAAACTGTGGAACAAATAACAGTATTTTACTATGTGCTCACAAACATGTGGCAAGCATACAATATATACACAATATACAGTGGTGAGGGAACACACTATATGCATAACATGTAGTTACATATAACATGCGGTATATCCCATTCTTACTGCACAGTCAGAAAAGCATGGACTACAACTTTCACATTTTCATAACAGCATGATGTAAACATCCCAATATTTATACGGCTGTCAAGTTCATGGTGAATGTGTTTAGGACTTACCGATTGTGCGGCTACAGATCTGGATGTAAGAGATCACTATTGGATTCTGATGTCAGGAGGTACTCAGGAATGAACTGTCTTAGCTGTATACTGAGCAAAAAACATGGCTGCTGGGGCTGACTGCTGAGTCATCAAAGCTATGACTCATGAACTACGGTGTGGTAGATATGTCAAAAAACCTCAATATCAACAACCAAAGACATTCAATAAAACGACCACTAGATGGTGCTGTTATACCACATAACAAATCTGAATGTTTACACAGAAAATTATATTGGAACATCACACTCCTCGCCTGGTATATTAAAGATACCACTTTAAGGTACCTCTGGAGAGAGCAACAAAATCAGTTCAGTGACTGGTCTGAGGAAAAGTTTAGGTTCGTGTTGCCTGCAGATCTTGACCTCCACTTTCCTAACTTTTCCATCTTCACTTGGAAACACTTTGGTTATCAGTCCCAAAGGCCAGTCATTTCCTTTTGACTGAGTGTCTTTGACAAGAACAACATTACCAACCTCCATGTTGGGTTTACTGGCTTGCCATTTATTCCGGGTCTGTAAGGTAGAAACATATTGCTTTTTCCATTTATCCCAGAAGGCGTCTGCTAAAGTTTGAACCCGTCTCCACTGACACTTGTACAAGTCTTTATTATCAAACTCACCAAGAGGTGCTGATGCTGTACCAACCTTTTGGGTAAGAAGTGTGGAAGGGGTAAGCAAGAGAGGATCCTCTGGATCATTCGGTATTGGTGTCAAGGGTCTGGCGTTTATGATTGCCACTACTTCAGCCATGAAAGTTGTGAGGGTCTCATGGGTAAGTCTTGAAGTTCCCAACTGTAGGAAGATAGAATCAAGGATCCTGCGAGCCAGGCCAATCTGGACTTGACCTTTGATATCTGTTGTTTTAAGGTAAGCGACTGCAGCTATCGCCTTTACTGAAGCGTCACAAAATATACACAACTGCTTAGTCTGAACCTCTGCAGCAGAGATGTGAGCATATGGTCTGTGAATGAGTAGATTAGACAATGTCTTTAGAGAGTCTCTCCAGGTTACCCATAGAGCTTCTTTCTCTGGGGGAAGTGGAGAGTCCCAATCACATGTGTCTGCAGTTAAATCTCTGAAGAGAGTCTTACCTTGGATGGTGACTGGTGCTGCAAATCCAAGTGGATCATATAGGCTGTTGATGGTGGATAAGACACCACGTCGTGTGAAGGGCTTTTGCTCTTGGTCAACCTGGAAGGTAAAGGTGTCAGACTTGAGATCCCAGCTGAGCCCTAAGCTGCGTTGCATGGGTATGGGGTCCGTTGCAAAGTCTAGGTCTTTCAGATCGCTGGCATGATCTTGAACTGGGAAGGCTGCCATAACATCTTCGCTGTTTGAAGCTATTTTATGCAGTCTGAGGTTTGAACAGGAAAGCATACGTTGAGTCCTCTTGAGTAGGCTGATTGCAGCCTCTGGTGAGGGAAGTGACTTTAGGCCATCATCCACATAGAAGTCTCTTTCAACAAACTTCTTAACGTCTTGCCCATAGTTTTCTTTTAAAGGCGGGGCTACTTCTGCATGGTCATTTTCAAATATCTTGCTCATGAATGGGAAGAAGTGCTCCTTCATTTCTGGTCTTTTCTCAAAGTTGCGCCTGAGAGAACTGAAGCGTTTTGTGGCTTGAACTCTGTTGTTAGGAAGGCGGTTTCTCTGTGTTTTGAAAGGCAGTGGTGCTACCCAGGTATTTGTTTCATCTTTAGAGAATCCTTGTTCCATTATACTTAAGAAGGTCTCATCTTCAATAGAGCAAGCGATCTTGTTGTCTTCCTTTGTCCTCTGGAACACTGTACACCCCAGATGATCTTCATCTTCTGCACAGTCCGGGTATAACACACTTGTAGGCTTCTCTCTTACAAGGAATCTGTTAGGACAAGGCTGAAAGAGGGATGGACGTCCATTTTCCAATGTATTTGTGAAGAGAGAATTCACAGTGGTTGGTTTGTGAACGCTTCCTAGGCAGACATCGCCTATAATGACCCACCCTAGGTCGAGCTTCTGAGCATAAGCAGAATTGTGAGGACCGTTTATCTGTTTCCTCACCTTGTGGACTCTTATGATGTCTCTTCCAAGCAGAAGTACTATTGGAGCGTCTGGGTTGACTTCAGGAATTAGGTGCGCTATATTTTTTAGATGTCCATGATGTGATGCTGCTGCAGGTGTAGGAATCTCTTCTCTGTTGTTTGGGATCTGATTGCATTCTATCAGCGTAGGCAGAGGCAGGGATGTTTCACCATTTAAGGATTCAATTTGGTAACCAGTAGCTCTTCTCCCTTTTTCTTCACTCACACCTGTGCAAGTCTTAAGTGAATATGCCGAGCTGTTTCCTTTAATGTCGAAGATATCAAAGAAAGTTGAATTAGCGAGAGACCTGTTGCTCTGATCATCAAGGATCGCATACAACTTTACAGCTTTCTCTTTGTGACCAATGGGGTAAACTGTGGCAAGACAGATCTTGGAGCAAGATTTGTTGCTAAGTCCTTCTCCACAGACTTGGGTGCACTGAGGTGTCACTTCAGGAGGTGTAGGGTCTCTCTGCTCCTCGCCGTGCTCTGCCACTTGGTCTGAGGGTGTGAGAGTCCATGGAGCTGGTCCTGGGTGTAAAGCTGTGTTATGCTCTTCACTGTCACATTCTGAGCATTTAATGTTTGTTGTACAGTCTTTTGCAAGATGTGAAGTTGCTGCGCAGCATCTGTAGCAAATGTGGTTTTCTTTGAGGAAAGTTTTGCGATCTTTGAGCTGCTTTTCTCTGAATCCTCTGCATTTCAACAACGAATGTGGTTTCTTATGCAGAGGGCATTCTTTGCACGGGTCTTTAGATGAGGTCTTATCAGTCTCTGCAGTACTATAAGTTTTGCGTGAAGTGTCTTGAAGAGATACACTGGTTTTGTGTACTGCCACTGGTGTATCTCTCAGGTTACGCATTGAGACAGGTTCTCCTGATTTGGGGTACGTGGTGTCAAACATTGAGAAGTCAAAGCTGGGGTCATTTCTAATCTTTGCTTGTTGGTGTACAAAGTCCACAAAGAATGAGAATGGAGGAAATGGGACGTTGTATCGTTCCTTGTATTTGGAGCCTTGACCGATCCACTTATCTATCAGACCTTGCGGAAGTTTGCGTACTATGGGATTTACACCGCGTGCTGTGTCCAAGAATGCTAGGCCTTGTAAGTCTCCTTGAGCTTTGGCAACTTGAAGTTCTGTCAACAGATCGCTCAATTCTCTCAGTTTTTGGAAACCTTTACCTTGCATCTTGGGGAAATCCTCAATTCTTTTGAAGAGTGCGTTTTCTATCACTTCGGGTGAGCCGTAACACTCCTCCAGTCTCTCCCATATCAGGTTTAGTCCTCTGTCGGGATAGTCTAAATTGATGTCCCTAATCCGTTTTGCATGCTCTGTGGATTCATTTCCTAGCCACTTGACTAAAAGGTCCACCTCCTCGTTTGCAGACAGATCCAGATCTTTGATTGTATTTCTGAATGAGGATCGCCATGCTCTATAGCCTTCAGGTTTGTCGTTAAACTTGGAGAGTCCTTGGGTTATCAACTCACGTCGAGCAAGGAATTTGAGAACATCTGACATACCTTGATTTCTGTTTGATGAATCTGGAAACGAGCTGAGGTGCAGAGGTCCATGTGGGTTAGAGTAGTCTTTAAACTTGTCTTTGTTGTAATAACTACCATCTACTTGTTCCTTCTTGAAGGCTGGAGCTGCTCTGCAGTTGTCTGTCGGTTGGAATGCAGGTTGCATTGGGGACCGATGATATATAAAGTTACTGTCTTGCTTGATGTATGGCATTTGGAAGGCTGAGGCTGCTTGTTGTGTGACAGGATTAGGCTGGAGTTTGTAAGCAGGGGTTGACTCAGCTCCTGGACCGGAATACAGACCGTCATCTGACTTAGCATACTGCAGTACGTATTTTGAAGTGTGTCGTGCTTTGTCCTGTTGACTGAGCTCTGATCCAAGAATACTGCTGCGTCTATTACTTGCGATACTTGCTGCCTCCTCCAAAACTTCAGCCTCTGCCAGTGCAACTGCGGCTTCCCTCTCCAATGCTAGTTTTTTCATGTGTGCTTGTTGTTCGGCCAGAGCTGCTTTCATGTGTGCCTTCATTTGTGCTTCCTTTGCTTCTAATTGCCTTTCTTGCTCAGCAAACGATGCTCGCACTTTGGCAGCTTCTGCTTTTGCGCGGGCTATGGCGATGGTAGAGCTGCTCACTGACTTCTTT
Source organism: Oophaga sylvatica (assembly GCA_033576555.1). Taxonomy (NCBI): domain Eukaryota; kingdom Metazoa; phylum Chordata; class Amphibia; order Anura; family Dendrobatidae; genus Oophaga; species Oophaga sylvatica. The sequence goes on along the minus strand of JARQOD010000003.1, from coordinate 300,086,056 downwards.
GAGCTTTTGCAGCTGGCTGAGATTGCAGATCTTGTGGTGAATGATCTACCTTCTGCGGCTGACATGGTGACGCTCTGACAGGATTCGCGCCCTTTCTTTTCAGGCTTGACAGAAGCTTGGTTTCACTACGATCACTATGTGCGAGCTGCGGTATCTTCTATCCAGCTTGTAGCGGGCAGTTTTACTGCGATCAGTATGTGAGAATCCGCAGTTCTTCTATCCAGCCTGCGAGGGTTAATCGTTTTTTACTGTTCTGCCCGTCTTATGTGTATGTGTACATAATCCTTGCAGACAGCATAAACCTTGATCCCAACAGTGATTTGATAGACACGTGATGTCTGTTACCAAGTTTATTGCAGGAATCGAATATGGTAAAAAACTGTGGAACAAATAACAGTATTTTACTATGTGCTCACAAACATGTGGCAAGCATACAATATATACACAATATACAGTGGTGAGGGAACACACTATATGCATAACATGTAGTTACATATAACATGCGGTATATCCCATTCTTACTGCACAGTCAGAAAAGCATGGACTACAACTTTCACATTTTCATAACAGCATGATGTAAACATCCCAATATTTATACGGCTGTCAAGTTCATGGTGAATGTGTTTAGGACTTACCGATTGTGCGGCTACAGATCTGGATGTAAGAGATCACTATTGGATTCTGATGTCAGGAGGTACTCAGGAATGAACTGTCTTAGCTGTATACTGAGCAAAAAACATGGCTGCTGGGGCTGACTGCTGAGTCATCAAAGCTATGACTCATGAACTACGGTGTGGTAGATATGTCAAAAAACCTCAATATCAACAACCAAAGACATTCAATAAAACGACCACTAGATGGTGCTGTTATACCACATAACAAATCTGAATGTTTACACAGAAAATTATATTGGAACATCACATTCACATATATCCGTTGTTTTACGCTGAACCTTTGTTTCCAGGTTTCCATCTAAATCTTCAAGTGACGTGATTCAGTTTAAACCCCCAAAGGATCCATTCACTATAATGAGGCAGCAGAGTTAATCTGAACTCGGTTTGGTCTCTGTTCAGCGGTATCCTTTTCTTCAGAGGTGCACATAACTGTCCAGCAGCACTTTTATACACACCTAGAAAGCTGGATACTGCAGGATCGCAAATCAAACTTTCTCCACAGTGTCTCCATCTGCCTCATTATAGGGAATCTTCTGCCGGAGTTTCTGTCTGAATCACGTATTTCAGAGATTTACACGGAAACCTTGTTGTAAGCTTTCAGCGTAGAGCATTGGATAAATGTGTGCCAAGCCATAATGCGTTCTTTGGGAGGCAGAATGAACAAATCAACAGCAGATGAAGAATTGGTTTTATTTTTTGCGCTGTTCCTCGTGTAGCATAAGTGATTAGATCACATTATTCTTTGGGTCAATGTGATTTACAGTGATACCAGATGTATATCTTATTTTATGTTTGGCTGCTGTCAAACAATAAAGATGCTTTTTTTGCAAAAACTAGTTTTTGCATCATCATATTTTGAAAGCTATTGTGACAAAGTCACTGCTAAGGTAATAGAGGGGAGATAAGTATCTGTGCTTAATGGCTTCAGTGATATGAAACCAGAGTATTTTCCTCCAGCACACTGCGTATTGTAAGGGTTAAGTTAGTTGTTCAATGGGCTGATTTCTAGTGGACCTTCATAGAGCGGGTGGGAGGAGGTCCACTTTATCTCCACCTGCAGAGCTGCCATGACCTGTGTGTTGTCATGATCATGTGATCAGTCACATGATGGAAAGAGTCACATAGTCCGGGGTTTAAATAAATGGGCTCTACAGGCAATCTGGGTTTAGCTAGCCTGGAGAGAGGAGTCTCCAGTTGTTTTTGTGATCTGAAGACAGACTGAACCTGTGTTGCTCCACAGCGGGCTGCCACCTGCATACGTATGGACTGTGTTGCAGTGTTTTTTTTTTTTGTTTTCTGTTTTATCTGGAAAGGCTGCATTTATTATTATTTATTTATTATTTTTGTTACATTGTCCCTTTGGTGTTTGTCACTTCCCCCTGTGTTTATTATCTTCAAAGGTGAGGCTAGTACTCCTTGCCGGCCAGGGCAGTTATAGGTGACTACTAGGGACGAAGTATCCTGACGGTGGCGGTGGAAGGACCCACATAGAGCATTAGGTGAGTGCAGGGACAGGCTCAGGTTTGAGCTCAGGTGGTGACATCCTTCATTCCCTTTTGTTAGGGCCCTCTTCTCGCCTTTCCCATCCCGTTGTGTGTGAGTTGTGCCGTCCGTTGACCATCCACCAGTTGTGTCGAGTCACACATCTTGACATTATCACCAACCGTGGCAGTCACTCCATGACAATAACACCGACCATCACATTTTTTCCTGTGAGCCATGGCTCAATTGCAGGCCTTTGCCCAACTGACCCCGACCTTCACTGAAGAACTTAAGGAGCTGCGAGATCAGGTGACGCAGCAGCTTCAGCAGTTTACGGGGATCTGGGCCTCGGCTCAGTTGGAGGCTCTACCAGAATCCAAAATATCTCTCCCTGACCGTTTCTGTGAAGGGAGAGATAAGTTTGTGGTGTTCAAAGAACCCAGCAAGTTGTATTGTAGGCTTCGCCCTAGTTTATCAGGGAGTGAGGAACAGTGTGTGGGACTCAGTCTCCCTTCTGGAGGGTGATCCCCAATCCTGGGCATTCTCCCTGCCAACCAGATCCCCATCTTTATGGTCGGTGGACGAGTTTTTTGCCACATTGGCGCTGGTGTTTGGGGATCATGATGGTGTCTCCCTGGCTGAGTCTCGTCTCCGTAAAATCAAGCAGGTCGGCTGGCCGGCTGAGGAGTACTGCTCAGAGTTTAGGAGGTGTGCCACTGACACGCAGTGGAATGACCCTGCCCTTAGGAGCCATTTTTGTCAGGGTCTTTCTCCTAACCTGCAGGATACTCTGGTGCAGTACGCTGCTCCCAGGTCTTTGGAAGCTGCCATGTCCCATGCTATCTGGGTGGATAGACTCCTCAGTGACTGGCATACACCAAATCTGCCCCCTATTGTCCTTTCTAGCGAGGAGGACACATCGGTGCAGATGGACAAACCTATGCAGGTGGGAGGTGTCTCATCACAGAGTTGCTTGCAGTTCGCCGTGGTATGGGGGCTTGTTTCTACTGTGGGTAGACTGGTCATTTCATCAGTGTCTGCTCAGCTCCCGCCAATGTATCAACCCCAACTCATAAGCCACGTCCCCCCTGGTTGTTTGGAGGTGTATGTGACCTGGGTGTTTATATTTCCTCCATCTTCTCATCTCAGTGTACCTTACTTGCTGAAGTGGTGGTTACTGGGGTAACTGAGACTATACCTGTGCTTGTGGACAGTGGAGCGGTAGTCAGTTTGGTGGATTCCCTCTTTGCTCTTTGTCCAGACCCATGGCCTGAGGAGTAGGATGCTGGCGAGACTCCTAAGCGTTCAGGCCATTGACTCTGTCCCACTCAGCCAAGTCGTAGATAATATACAGGGGGTTCGGAAAGTATTCAGAACCCTTTAAATTTTTCTTTGTTTCATTGCAGTCATTTGGTAAATGCAAAAAAGTTCATTTTTTCTCATTAATGTACACTCTGCACCCAATCTTTACTGAAAAATCCAGAAATATAGAATTTTTTGTAAATTTATTAAAAAAGAAAATCTGAAATATCACATGGTCATAAGTATTCAGACCCTTTGCTCAGTGTTGAGTAGAAGCACCCTTTTGAGCTAGTACTGCCATGAGTCTTCTTGGGGAATGATGCAACAAGTTTTTCACACCTGGATTTGGGGATCCTCTGCTATTCTTCCTTGCAGATTCTCTCCAGTTTTGTCAGGTTGGATGGTGAACGTTGATGAACAGCCATTTTCAGGTCTCTCCAGAGATGCTCAATTGGGTTTAGGTCAGGGCTCTGGCTGGGCCATTCAAAAATGGTCACAGAGTGGTTCTGAAGCCACTCCTTTGTTATTTTAGCTATGTACTTAAGGTCATTGTCTTGTTGGAAGGGGCACATTCAGTCAAGTCTGAGGTCCAGAGCACTGTGAAAGAGGTTTTCATCCAAGATATCTGTCCTTTGCCGCATTCGTGTTTCCTTCAGTTGCAACCAGTCGTCCTGTCCCTGTGGCTGAAAAACATCCCCATAGCATGTTACTGCCACCACCATGTTTCACTGTTGGGATTGTATTGGGCAGGTAATGAGCAGTGCCTGGTTTTCTCCACACATACTGCTTAGAATTATCATCAAAAAGTTCTGTCTTCATCTCATCAAACCAGAGAATCTTATTTCTCATAGTCTGGGAGTCCTTCATGTGTTTTTTTTTTCTTTAAGCAAACTCTATGCAGGCTTTCATATGTCTTGCACTGAGGAGAGGCTTCCGTCGGGCAACTTTGCCATAGATGCCAGACTGGTGGAGGGCTGCAGTGATAGTTAACGTTGTGGAATTTTCTCCCATCTCCCTACTGTATCTGTGGAGCTTAGCCACAGTGATCTTGGGGTTCTTATTTACCTCTCTCACCAAGGCTCTTCTCCCATGATTGCTCAGTTTGGCTGGACGGCCAGGACTAGGAAGACTTCTGGTGGTCCCAGACGTCTTTCATTTAAGGATTATGTAGGCCACTGTGCTCTTAGGAACCTTGAGTACTGCAGACATTCTTTTGTAACCTTGGCCACATGTGTGCCTTGCCACAATTCTGTCTCTGAGCTCCTTAGCCAGTTCCTTTGACCACATGATTCTCATTTGGTCTGACATGCACTGTGAGCTGTGAGGTCTTATATAGACAGGAGTGTGCCTTTACAAATCAAGTCCTATCAGTTTAATTAAACACAACTGGACTCCAATGAAGGAGTAGAAGCATCTCAAGGAGGATCACAAGGAAATGGACAGCATGTGACTTAAATATGAGTGTCTGAGCAAAGGGTCTGAATACTTATGACCATGTGAGATTTCAGTTTTTCTTTTTTAATAAATTTGCAAAAATTTCTACCTTTCTCATTTGTATCAGTCAAGATGGGCTGCAGAGTGTACATTAATTATAAAAAAATGAACTTTTTTGCATTTAACAAATGGCAGCAATGAAACATAGTGAAACATTTAAAGTGGTCTGAATACTTACTGAACCCACTGTACGTCTGCGTATAGGGACTCGTTATGAAGCGTCCCTGTTGTGCTATGTCTTGGAGAGTACGCCAATTCCCATCATCTTAGGCCTCCCTTTGTTGAAAAAACACAATCTAGTCATAGATTGACGGTCCAGGGAAGTAGTCAGCTGTGACCAGTCGTGTGAGGACTGTTGCCCGGGAGCTACAATCTCTGCCGTCTTTCTGCATTCGACCCCATCTTCTCCGGTGGGGGCAGCAGAGGTGCTGCCAGGGAATAGGGGCTAGACTCACCCCTCACCACAAGTTAACCCTGAAAGTCAGGGTCCTCGTAAGAGAAAGGGACAGGGGAGGGTGGTGGTTCCCTCTGTGCATAGTGGGGGTATCAGTTTGGTAACACAGGTGTCGCCTCTGTTGTCAGTTCCTCAAAGAGTTCACCATCTTGTAGCGAACGTGTGCATGAAGAGGGCGTGTCCAGCTGCCAACGGAGAAGGATGTGCTGTGGTGAGCTCCTCACAACAAAAGAGATTTAAGAGCTAAAAAATAATTTTCAAGGGCAAACGAGTGCCTGTAATCTCCAAAAAGGGCGCAAGAGGATATAACACCTAATAATAATAATAATAATCTTTATTTATATAGCGCCATCATATTCCGCAGCGCTTTACAGTTTAACAGTTTCAAAACACAAGTCATAAGTAACAACGTTAACATTATAATAATTAAAGCAAAATAAGCCGCCCCTGCTCGTGAGAGCTTACAATCTACAATGAGGTGGGGGAGATACAAAGTACAGGTGTGTATATACAATGGTGCATTTACAATGATGGTCCAGCCATCTTGAGGGAGTGAGGGATGGATGGAGATAGTGAATGGGCTACACACACACACACACACACACACTTACACATAGAATGACTTTGATTAGTGAATGTGATAGGCCGCTCTGAACAAATGTGTTTTGAGGGAGCGCCTGAAACCATGCAAATTGTGGATAGTCCTAATTTTTTGGGGTAGAGCATTCCAGAGGATTGGCGCAGCGTGGGAGAAGTCTTGGAGTCGGGAGTGGGAGGTACGGATTAGTGCAGAGGTTAGTCGAAAGTCGTTTGCAGAGCGCAGCAGTCGGTTAGGCCGATAGATAGAAATGAGGGAGGAGATGTAGGGGGGTGCTGCACTGTGGAGAGCTTTGTGGGTGAGAACAAGTACTTTGAATTGGATCCTATAATGAATGGGCAGCCAGTGTAAGGACTGGCGAAGAGCGGACGCGTCCGAGTACCGATTAGCCAGATGGATGACCCTGGCTGCTGCATTAAGGATGGACTGGAGAGGGGATAGTCGAGTAATGGGGAGGCCAAGTAATAGAGCGTTGCAGTAGTCCAGGCGGGAGTGGATCAATGCTACAGTGAGGGTTTTTGTTGTTTCCATGGTGAGAAAAGGGCGGATTCTAGAGATGTTCTTTAGATGTAGGCGGCAAGAGCGGGCAAGAGATTGTATGTGGGAGGTGAAGGAGAGATTGGTGTCAAACATAACACCCAGACAGCGAGCCTGCTGCCGGGGTGTTATTATGGTGCCGCCCACGGAGAGGGATATGTCAAATTTAGGGAGGTTAGTAGACGGCGGGAGCAGAAGAAGTTCAGTTTTGGAGAAGTTGAGTTTCAGATAGAGTGTGGACATGATGTTGGAGACTGCGGACAGACAGTCGGTGGCGTTCTTTAGTACAGCGGGAGTAAGGTCGGGGGATGATGTGTATAGTTGTGTGTCATCAGCATAAAGATGGTACTGAAAGCCAAATCTGCTGATGGTCTGTCCAATTGGGGCCGTGTAGAGAGAGAAGAGAAGGGGGCCAAGAACTGAGCCCTGGGGTACACCGACAGTGAGAGGAAGAGGAGATGACGTGGAGCCAGTGAACGAAACACTGAAGGCGCGGTCAGAAAGATAGGAGAACCAGGAGAGAACAGTGTCCTTAATACCTAGTGAGTGGAGCCTAGACAGTAGGAGATGGTGGTCAACCGTGTCGAAAGCTGCAGAAAGGTCGAGAAGAATGAGCAGAGAGTGGTCACCGTTACGTTTTGCTGTAAGAAGGTCATTGGTCACTTTGGTGAGTGCAGTTTCGGTCGAATGTAGGGGCGGAAGCCGGACTGTGAAGGGTCTAGGACGGAGTGATTGGAGAGGTAACGGGTAAGGCGGGAGTAGACTAGGTGCTCCAAAAGTTTAGAGATGAAGGGGAGATTGGAGACCGGTCTGTAGTTGTTTGTGCAGGAAGGGTCGAGAGCGGGTTTCTTTAGTAGTGGAGTAATGATGGAGTGTTTGAAGGAGGATGGGAAAATGCCAGAGGAGAGTGAGAGATTAAAGATTTTAGTTAGGTGAGTTGTGACAACTGTAGAGAGAGACTGGAGGAGATGTGAGGGAATGGGGTCGGTAGTGCATGTAGTCGGACGAGAGGAAGAGAGGAGTCTGGAGACTTCTTCTTCTGTGATGGGATCAAATGTGGAAAGTGAGCCAGGGGAACAGCAGGGTGGGATGGGAGTCACAGCACTTGGTGGTTGAGAGCAGATTTCCTGACGGATAGTATCTATTTTTTCTATAAAATGGGAGGCCAGGTCGTCAGCACAAATGTCTGTGATAGGGGCTTGTGCTTTTGGCCTGAGGAGGGAGTGAAAAGTGTCAAAAAGTTACTTGGGGTTGTTGGCTTGTGAGGAGATCAGGGTGGTGAAGTAGGTCTGTTTGGCGAGGTGAAGGGCAGCATTATAAGTTCTTAACATGAATTTAAAGTGGATGAAGTCTTCTGGTGTGCGGGTTTTTCTCCAAAAGCGTTCAGCACTCCTAGAGCATCGCTGAAGAAGTTGAGTTTGCAATGTGAGCCAGGGCCTCAGCAGGAGTTACCTGGTGCGATGGTGTTGGACCTGGAGACTGGTCTTGCCGGAGGCCCTCGGTTGGGGGCCTTTCCTGCCTGCCCTGCGGCGTGGCATTTGAGGGCACGGGGGTTTTGTGGGGCGGTCGCTGGCTTCTTTGTCGGCGCAGGGGGGGATCGGCAGTGTCGCTGTGGTCACGGTGAGGGGGGCCTCTCCTGTCGCCGGGGGATCTGGTTCTGTAGGTGGGGAGAGTGGCAGTGTCTGGAGCCTGCCGTGCTGCGCCGCCGGTGTGGCCTGGCGGTGGGGCGGAGCAGCGCCGGGGGGCCCTGTGGGCGGCTCTGGGCTTCTCCGGCGGTGCGGTGTAGGGACGCGCTGGGGCGCCGTGGGCGAGTGTCCCCGCTCGCTTCGTGGGGACGGTGGAGCAGGGGGTGGGGGGCCCTGATCACCTTCTGACGGCGCGGTCTATATATATCCGTACTCACCCTGCTGGATTCTGCAATAGCAGATCATCTGCAAACTCGAGCACTACAGAGGGGAAGACAAGGGAGGGCTGAATAGAGAGAAGCCAGCGATTATTAAAAAAAAAAAAAAAACACCACTGCGCCCCAGATCAGAGAACTTTTCCCGCCATAAAAAACTGCCTCCATTTTGAGGGAACAACACCTAAAGAGGAGGCATATTTTCACTGAATTTAACCCCTTATTCCAGTGTCTAAAGGACTTATGGACTTGTGAGTTGCAGCTCTCTGCTGCCATCTAGTGCTTTCTTCTGCAAATTGCATATGCTCCACATAAATATACAGCAGCATGAATGACTAGAGATGACTTTGTAGCCCTCTTGCTATTAAATTCCAAACCACTACAGTCATCCTATGAAGGCATACTATCTAACCATGTAAGACTTGTTTTCAGATTGCATATTTATATTGAAAGAATAATGAGTCCCGGTAAACCACAGTCTGTAGCTGACAAGTTGAGATCCCATGCCAGGGGGAATAACACAATAACAATTCAGAAATCTGCAAATAAATCGAATCAAGAAGAGATGTCAATGTTACAAGGGTCGGGGGACATGGATCCGGAACCCACTCTGAAATGGGTCTCTGAACAACTGCTAATCGTCATTCAAAGCAGTACTACCTCCCTAACTGGGAAAATTGAGGCGGAAAAGACTGACTTGTGTCTCCTCCATAACAATATGTCAAATTTGGGAGAGAAGGTTCGACAGGCAGAGAACAGAATCTCGAATCTGGAGGACCAAACTGCTCCCTTGCCAGAGCATATCAGGGTAATGGAACAAAAATATGCATCCAGAAACATGATGATTTGGAAAATAGACTGAGGAGAAACAACATCCATATAATAGGATTGCCGGAAAGGGCTGAGGGAAATAATGTTGTTTCTGCAACTCAGGAATAGGACAGGAGGGGAAGAAGCTGACCTTGCACTAGGACTAGACTGAATCCCTACAATAGAGTGGGCGACCTATTCCTTGTGAATAGACCCAACAACGTTTCCTAGTCTAGACTCGAGCGAAGACCTGAAGGTGGGTGGAAGGGTATCTCTGAAAGATCTAGGGACTGGGGACAAAAAACAGGTAACCTCCTAGCAGGGAAATAGAGGAAGCTGCAGAAACGAAAGGAAAAACAAAAGACTTATCAAGCAGAACTAGAGTTCCCAGAACTGCACAAGGTTAAGCACAAAAAGCTATCAAAGAACCTAACCAGGACTCTAGTGGATTAACACTGATGTCCAGCAAGGACTGGGAGGCTGGTGCAGGGTAATAAAGGGTGATACGATCACCTGATAAACGACAAGCTCAGCACCAGGGGAAAAAGACCAGCAGCCAAAAAACTACAACAAGATGGCGGATGGTCAAAACTAAATAGATTCTTACAGTACCTCTCTTTTTGCGAGGATCCTCCGGATCCTCTTGGCCGAGCCTTATTCGGAAATCTCCTGTGAAAAGCCTTAATCAGCCTTGAGGCCGAGACATCCTCAGCTTTCACCCAGGAATTATCCTCGGGACCGAAACCCTTCCAGAACACGAGATACTGCAACCTTCCTCTGTGCCACCTGGAATCTACTATGCGTGAAATCTCAAACTCGCCGTCCTCATCAATTGGAGGAACAGTCGGCATCACCTCCTTATCTGCGTATCAACTTTCTTCAGTAAAGATACATGAAAAACTGAATTAATTCTCCAGGACAAGAGGATGTCTAATCTCACCGCTGCTGAGTTGACAACCTGAACCATTTTGAAGGGTCCTACAAATTTAGGCCCCAGTTTTTTAGAAGGGATCTTCAAACGCAGATTCCTGGATGACAACCAGACCATGTCCCCAACTGCAAACAACGCATCCCTTCTTTTCTTGTCAAAATATTTCTTAGACCTCCTATTCACCTCTTTCAGATTATGGCGTACTCTTGTCCAAACCCTTTCCAAACTTCCAGAAAATCTCTCCTCCTCAGGCACAACCGCCCCAATCTTTGAAAATGGACTGAAAGATGGAAGTCTCCCTGTACAGCAAAAAAAAAGGGGAACACCCAGCCGAGGCAGACATATGATTATTAAGAGCAAACTTGGCTAGTGGTAGATATTTCGACCACATCTCCTGATTGTCTTCTACAAAACATCTCAAAAACTGCTCAACATCCTGGTTCTTCCTTTCGGTCTATCCATTGGACTCAGGATGATAACCTGATTAAAATTACAAATGTTAATCTGTCACAAAAAGTATGCCAAAAATGAGCCACAAACTGTGGTCCTCTGTCGGAAACAATGTCCGTGGGAACACCATGGAGCCTGACAATCTCTTTCACAAATTCCTTAGCTAGAGTCTTGGCGCAGTGTAATTTATTGAACGTGACCAGATGACACTTCTTACTAAACCAGTCCACAACAACCCAGATGACAGAATAACCCTCAGAGACCGGCAGATCAGTGATAAAATCCATAGCAAGATGCGTCCATGGCGAGCTAGGAACCTCCAAAGGGCACAGCAATCCTGCAGTCGGGGCATGAGAGGCTTTCGACCTAGCGCACACCGTACACTGACGCACCCACTTGATGATTTCTCTATGCCACCCTGGCCACCAGAAACTTCGATCGACTTTCTAGTTTCCGAAATCCCTGGATGACCCGCCTACTGAGACTCATGACATTCAGCAAACAAAGCTCTCCTCAAGGCTTTGGGCACAAATAATTTACCATATGGAGTGTTTGTTGGTGCAGAATTCTGGGCTTCTAGGATGCTATTTTCCAACTCAGAACCCAATGCTGCCACCACCACCCCTCTCTGCAAAATACATTCCTCCTTCTCCGTATTAACTGCTGGAGAGAAACTACGAGACAAAGCATCCGCTTTAACATTCTTAGTGCCAGTGATATATGTAATGCAGAAATGGAAACGCCAAAAAACAGTTCCCACCTAGCTTGACTGGCATTCAAACGTTCATAAAAATCTGATATATCTGGATGCTGCTGATCAGTAAAAACCTGTATAGGATAGGATGTCTAGCCCCCTCCAAAAAATGTTGCCAGTTTAATAGCCAGCAACTCTCAGTTCCCAACATCATAGTTGAACTCACTCTCAGAATTTTTTTTAGAAAAGAAAACACAGGGATGCGCAGCCCATCCTCTCCCTCCTGGGACAGAACTGCCCCCATCCTTACTGATGAGGCATCAACCTCTACCAGAAAAGGCTTGGTCTCATCTGTTTGGATCAAAACAGGAGCAGAGCTAAACCTCTCCTTGAGATGCTCAAAAGCCTTAACAGCCTCATTGGACAGTATTAGAACCCTTCTTGGTGAGATCAGTTATAGGTTTAGCGATAACAGAAAAATGATTTATGAATTTTCTATAATAATTGGCAAACCCTAAAAATCTTTGGACAGACTTTAACCCCTTCACCCCCAAGGGTGGTTTGCACGTTAATGACCGGGCCAATTTTTACAATTCTGACCACTGTCTCTTTATGAGGTTATAACTCTAGAACGCTTCAACGGATCTTCGCGATTCTGAGATTGTTTTCTCGTGACATATTGTACTTCATGATAGTGGTAAAATTTCTTCCATATAACTTGCATTTATTTATGAAAAAAACGCAAATATGGCAAAAATTTTGAAAATTTTGCAATTTTCAAACTTTGAATTTTTATTCCCTTAAAACAGAGAAATATGTCACACAAAATAGTTAAGAAATAACATTTCCCACATGTCTACTTTACATCAGCACAATTTTGGAAACAATATTTTTTTTTGTTAGGAAATTATAAGGGTTAAAAGTTGACCAGCGATTTCTCATTTTTACAACAAAATTTACAAAGCCTTTTTTTCGGGACCACCTCATATTTGAAGTCACTTTGAGGGTCTATATAGCAGAAAATACCCAAAAGTGACACCATTCTAAAAACTACACCCCTCAAGGTACTCAAAACCACATTCAAGAAGTTTATTAACCCTTCAGGTGCTTCACAGGAGCTGAAGCAACATGGAAGGAAAAAATTAACATTTTACTTTTTAGTCACAAAAATGATCTTTTACAAACATTTTTTTTATTTTCACAAGGGAAAAAGGAGAAAAAGGACTGATAAAGTTGTTGTGCAATTTCTCCTGAGTACGCCGATACCCCATATGTGAGGGAAAACCACTGTTTGGGCACACGGCAGAGCTCGGAATGGAAGGAGCGCAGTTTGACTTTTCCAAACCAAAATTGGCTGGAATTGAGAACGGACGCCATGTCGCGTTTGGAGAGGCCCCGATGTGCCTAAACAGTGGAAACCCCCCACACGTGACCCCATTTTGGAAACTAGACCCCCTAAGGAACTTATCTAGATGTGTGGTGAGTAGTTTGAACCCTCAAGTGCTTCACGCAAGTTTGTAATGTAGAGCCGTGAAGAAAAAAAATCATATTTTTTCCACAAGCATGATGTTTTAGTCCCCAAATTTTTATTTTCCCAAGGGTAAGAGGAGAAATTGAACCACAAAAGTTGTTGTCCACTGATCCTGAGTACGCTGATACCCCATATGTGGGGGGAACCACTGTTTGGGCGCACGGCAGGGCTTGAAAGGGAAGGAGCGCCGTTTGACTTTTCCAAACCAAAATTGGCTGGAATTGCGAACGGACGCCATGTCGCGTTTGGAGGGCCCCTGATGTGCCTAAACAGTGGAAACCCCCCACATGTGACCCCATTTTGGAAACTAGACCCCCTAAGGAACTTATCTAGATGTGTGGTGAGCACTTTGAACCCTCAAGTGCTTCACGCAAGTTTGTAATGTAGAGCCGTGAAGAAAAAAAATCATATTTTTTCCACAAACATGATGTTTTAGTCCCCAAATTTTTATTTTCCCAAGGGTAAGAGAAAAATTGGACCACAAAAGTTGTTGTCCAACATGTCCTGAGTACGCTGATACCCCATATGTGGGGGAACCACTGTTTGGGCGCACGGCAGGGCTTGAAAGGGAAGGAGCGCCGTTTGACTTTTCCAAACCAAAATTGGCTGGAATTGCGAACGGACGCCATGTCGCGTTTGGAGGGCCCCTGATTTGCATAAACAGTGGAAACCCCCCACATGTGACCCCATTTTGGAAACTAGACCCCCTAAGGAACTTATCTAGATGTGTGGTGAGCACTTTGAACCCTCAAGTGCTTCACGCAAGTTTGTAATGTAGAGCTGTGAAGAAAAAAAATCATATTTTTTCCACAAACATGATGTTTTAGTCCCCAAATTTTTATTTTCCCAAGGGTAAGAGGAGAAATTGGACCACAAAAGTTGTTGTCCAACATGTCCTGAGTACGCTGATACCCCATATGTGGGGGGAACCACTGTTTGGGCGCACGGCAGGGCTCGAAAGGGAAGGAGCGCCGTTTGACTTTTCCAAACCAAAATTGGCTGGAATTGCGAACGGACGCCATGTTCGTTTGGAGGGCCCCTGATGTGCCTAAACAGTGGAAACCCCCCACATGTGACCCCATTTTGGAAACTAGACCCCCTAAGGAACTTATCTAGATGTGTGGTGAGCACTTTGAACCCTCAAGTGCTTCACGCAAGTTTGTAATGTAGAGCCGTGAAGAAAAAAAATCATATTTTTTCCACAAACATGATGTTTTAGTCCCCAAATTTTTATTTCCCAAGGGTAAGAGGAGAAATTGGACCACAAAAGTTGTTGTCCAACATGTCCTGAGTACGCTGATACCCCATATGTGGGGGGGAACCACTGTTTGGGCGCACGGCAGGGCTCGAAAGGGAAGGAGCGCCGTTTGACTTTTCCAAACCAAAATTGGCTGGAATTGCGAACGGACGCCATGTCGCGTTTGGAGGGCCCCTGATGTGCCTAAACAGTGGAAACCCCCCACATGTGACCCATTTTGGAAACTAGACCCCCTAAGGAACTTATCTAGATGTGTGGTGAGCACTTTGAACCCTCAAGTGCTTCACGCAAGTTTGTAATGTAGAGCCGTGAAGAAAAAAATCATATTTTTTCCACAAACATGATGTTTTAGTCCCCAAATTTTTATTTTCCCAAGGGTAAGAGGAGAAATTGGACCACAAAAGTTGTTGTCCAACATGTCCTGAGTACGCTGATACCCCATATGTGGGGGGGAACCACTGTTTGGGCGCACGGCAGGGCTTGAAAGGGAAGGAGCGCCGTTTGACTTTTCCAAACCAAAATTGGCTGGAATTGCGAACGGACGCCATGTTGCGTTTGGAGGGCCCCTGATGTGCCTAAACAGTGGAAACCCCCCACATGTGACCCCATTTTGGAAACTAGACCCCCTAAGGAACTTATCTAGATGTGTGGTGAGCACTTTGAACCCTCAAGTGCTTCACGCAAGTTTGTAATGTAGAGCCGTGAAGAAAAAAAATCATATTTTTTCCACAAACATGATGTTTTAGTCCCCAAATTTTTATTTTCTCAAGGGTAAGAGGAGAAATTGGACCACAAAAGTTGTTGTCCAACATGTCCTGAGTACGCTGATACCCCATATGTGGGGGGGAACCACTGTTTGGGCGCACGGCAGGGCTTGAAAGGGAAGGAGCGCCGTTTGACTTTTCCAAACCAAAATTGGCTGGAATTGCGAACGGACGCCATGTCGCGTTTGGAGGGCCCCTGATGTGCCTAAACAGTGGAAACCCCCCACATGTGACCCCATTTTGGAAACTAGACCCCCTAAGGAACTTATCTAGATGTGTGGTGAGCACTTTGAACCCTCAAGTGCTTCACGCAAGTTTGTAATGTAGAGCCGTGAAGAAAAAAAATCATATTTTTTCCACAAACATGATGTTTTAGTCCCCAAATTTTTATTTTCTCAAGGGTAAGAGGAGAAATTGGACCACAAAAGTTGTTGTCCAACATGTCCTGAGTACGCTGATACCCCATATGTGGGGGGGAACCACTGTTTGGGCGCACGGCAGGGCTTGAAAGGGAAGGAGCGCCGTTTGACTTTTCCAAACCAAAATTGGCTGGAATTGCGAACGGACGCCATGTCGCGTTTGGAGGGCCCCTGATGTGCCTAAACAGTGGAAACCCCCCACATGTGACCCCATTTTGGAAACTAGACCCCCTAAGGAACTTATCTAGATGTGTGGTGAGCACTTTGAACCCTCAAGTGCTTCACGCAAGTTTGTAATGTAGAGCCGTGAAGAAAAAAAATCATATTTTTTCCACAACATGATGTTTTAGTCCCCAATTTTTTTTTCCCAAGGGTAAGAGGAGAAATTGGACACCAAAGTTGTTGTCCAACATGTCCTGAGTACGCTGATACCCCATATGTGGGGGGGAACCACTGTTTGGGCGCACGGCAGGGCTTGAAAGGGAAGGAGCGCCGTTTGACTTTTCCAAACCAAATTGGCTGAATTGCGAACGGACGCCATGTCGCGTTTGGAGGGCCCCTGATGTGCCTAAACAGTGGAAACCCCCCACATGTGACCCCATTTTGGAAACTAGACCCCCTAAGGAACTTATCTAGATGTGTGGTGAGCACTTTGAACCCTCAAGTGCTTCACGCAAGTTTGTAATGTAGAGCCGTGAAGAAAAAAATCATATTTTTTCCACAAACATGATGTTTTAGTCCCCAATTTTTTATTTTCCCAAGGGTAAGAGGAGAAATTG
Source organism: Oophaga sylvatica (assembly GCA_033576555.1). Classification (NCBI taxonomy): domain Eukaryota; kingdom Metazoa; phylum Chordata; class Amphibia; order Anura; family Dendrobatidae; genus Oophaga; species Oophaga sylvatica. The sequence goes on along the minus strand of JARQOD010000003.1, from coordinate 300,069,979 downwards.
GACCACAATAAGTTGTTGTCCAACATGTCCTGAGTACGCTGATACCCCATATGTGGGGGGGAACCACTGTTTGGGCGCACGGCAGGGCTTGAAAGGGAAGGAGCGCCGTTTGACTTTTCCAAACCAAAATTGGCTGGAATTGCGAACGGACGCCATGTGCGTTTGGAGGGCCCCTGATGTGCCTAAACAGTGGAAACCCCCCACATGTGACCCCATTTTGGAAACTAGACCCCCTAAGGAACTTATCTAGATGTGTGGTGAGCACTTTGAACCCTCAAGTGCTTCACGCAAGTTTGTAATGTAGAGCCGTGAAGAAAAAAATCATATTTTTTCCACAAGCATGATGTTTTAGTCCCCAATTTTTATTTTCCCAAGGGTAAGAGGAGAAATTGGACACCAATAGTTGTTGTCCAACATGTCCTGAGTACGCTGATACCCCATATGTGGGGGGAACCACTGTTTGGGCGCACGGCAGGGCTTGAAAGGGAAGGAGCGCCGTTTGACTTTTCCAAACCAAAATTGGCTGGAATTGCGAACGGACGCCATGTCGCGTTTGGAGGGCCCCTGATGTGCCTAAACAGTGGAAACCCCCCACATGTGACCCCATTTGGAAACTAGACCCCCTAAGGAACTTATCTAGATGTGTGGTGAGCACTTTGAACCCTCAAGTGCTTCACGCAAGTTTGTAATGTAGAGCCGTGAAGAAAAAAAATCATATTTTTTCCACAAGCATGATGTTTTAGTCCCCAATTTTTTATTTCCCAAGGGTAAGAGGAGAAATTGGACACCAATAGTTGTTGTCCAACATGTCCTGAGTACGCTGATACCCCATATGTGGGGGGGAACCACTGTTTGGGCGCACGGCAGGGCTTGAAAGGGAAGGAGCGCCGTTTGACTTTTCCAAACCAAAATTGGCTGGAATTGCGAACGGACGCCATGTCGCGTTTGGAGGGCCCCTGATGTGCCTAAACAGTGGAAACCCCCCACATGTGACCCCATTTTGGAAACTAGACCCCCTAAGGAACTTATTTAGATGTGTGGTGAGCACTTTGAACCCTCAAGTGCTTCACGCAAGTTTGTAATGTAGAGCCGTGAAGAAAAAAAATCATATTTTTTCCACAAGCATGATGTTTTAGTCCCCAATTTTTTATTTTCCCAAGGGTAAGAGGAGAAATTGGACCCCAAAAGTGGTTGTCCAATTTGTCCTGAGTACGCTGATACCCAATATGTTGGGGGATACACTGTTTGGGCACACGGCAGGGCTCGGAAGGGAAGCAGTGACGTTTTGGAATGCAGACTTTGATGGAATGGTCTGCGGGCGTCATGTTCCGTTAGCAGAGCCCCTGATGTGCCTAAACAGTGGAAACCCCCCACATGTGACCCCATTTTGGAAACTAGACCCCCTAAGGAACTTATCTAGGTGTGTGGTGAGCACTTTGAACCCCCAAGTGTTTTCACTAAAGTTTATAATGCCCTGGCGTGAATAAAAAAAAAAAAAAAAAAAATCCACAAATATGATGTTTTAGTCCCCAATTTTTTATTTTCCCAAGGGTAACAGGAGAACTTGGACCACAAAATTTGTTGTCCAATTTGTCCTGAGTACGCTGATACCCCATATGTTGGGGGGAACCACTGTTTGGGCGCATGGCAGGGCGCAGAAGGGAAGCAGTGACGTTTTGGAATGCAGACTTTGATGGAATGGTCTGCGGGCGTCATGTTCCGTTAGCAGAGCCCCTCATGTGCCTAAACAGTGGAAACCCCCACAAGTGACCCCATTTTGGAAACTAGACCCCCTAATGAACTTATCTAGGTGTGTGGTGAGCATTTTGAACCCCCAAGTGTTTCACTAAAGTTTATAATGCCCTGGCGTGAATAAAAAAAAAAAAAAAATTTCCACAAATATGATGTTTTAGTCCCCAATTTTTTATTTTCCCAAGGGTAACAGGAGAAATTGGACCACAAAAGTTGTTGTCCAATTTGTCCTGAGTACGCTGATACCCCATATGTTGGGGGGAACCACTGTTTGGGCGCATGGCAGGGCGCAGAAGGGAAGCAGTGACGTTTTGGAATGCAGACTTTGATGGAATGGTCTGCGGGCGTCATGTTCCGTTAGCAGAGCCCCTCATGTGCCTAAACAGTGGAAACCCCCACAAGTGACCCCATTTTGGAAACTAGACCCCCTAAGGAACTTACCTAGGTGTGTGGTGAGCATTTTGAACCCCCAAGTGTTTCACTAAAGTTTATAATGCCCAGGTGTAAAAATAAAAAATCCTACTTTTATCCTCACAAAAATGATGTTTTAGTCCCCAATTTTTTATTTTCCCAAGGGTAAGAGGAGAAATTGGACACCAAAAATTGTTGTCCAATTTGTCCTGAGTACACTGGTGCCCCATATGTGGGAAAAAACTGTTTGGGCACAAGTCGGGGCTCAGAAGGGAAGTCGTGACGTTTTGGAATGCAGACTGATGGAATGGTCTGCGGGCGTCATGTTCCGTTTGCAGAGCTCCTGATGTGCCTAAACAGTAAAAAAAAACCCACAAGTGACATAATTTTGGAAAGTAGACTCCCAAGGAACTTTTCTAAATGTGCCCCCCTTCTGGAACTAATCTTTCCTGTAAAGTAAATTAGTAGTGCATTGAGGTGTGGTACAATTTGAAACAATCCTTCATACACAGGCCAGGTTTTTCGGGGCAGGTGTCGCATTGGTAAGTGGTGTCCTTGCGTATTCCCCTTTTGTAACACACTCGGCACCTTTTTTGCGGCTTACCTTTGCTTCCAGTTGGCGGGACCACCCCCGGGAAATGCTGACCTGGTATGATACGAGCACCTTCAGTTCCAGAAGTACTGGGGCCCGCTGTTTCCTGAGCGCCAAACATCAGGGCCTTAACCACTACCTCCTGGAACTGAAGGTACGTCGTATCGCTGTTGCGTGCACATCGTGACAGCAGGAAAGCGTTGAGCATTGCCATTTGGACGATGTGCACGGACAGCTTCTTGTACCACACCTTGGCCTTTCTCAAAGCACTGTACGGTTGGAGGAGTTGATCAGAGAGATCAACACCCCCCATGTATTTATTGTACCCCAGTACACAGTCCGGTTTGCGGACCTGTGTAGAGGTACCCCGTACAGTGCTGAGGGCGCTGCCATCACCATGTATGGTGGTCAAGAGAAGGACATCCCTCTTGTCCTTGTACTTGACCACCAACAGGTGGTCGCTACATTGGGCTCTGCTCTCACCCTTTCTGAGCATCTGCCCAAGTAGCGTCTTCGGGAGGCCTCTCTGATTTTTGCGGACGGTACCGCAAGCTGCGGTACCTCGCGCAGAGAGGGATTTGTAGAGTGGGACGCTGGAATAAAAGTTATCGGTGTAAAGGTGATAACCTTTATCCAGCAGTGGGTGCACCAAATCCCACACAATTTTCCCACTCACTCCCAGGACAGGGGGACACTCAGGGGGTTCAATCCTGGTGTCCTTTCCTTCGTAAACTCTAAAGCTGTGCGTGTACCCTGAGGTACTCTCGCACAGCTTGTAGAGTTTAATTCCATACCTTGCCCTCTTGCTGGGCAGGTACTGGCGGAATCTGAGCCGTCCCTTAAAATGAACCAAGGACTCATCCACGCAGATGTCCCTTTGGGGCACGTACACTTCAGCAAACTTTTTGCTGAAGTGTTCGATGACCGGCCGAACTTTGAACAGACTGTCAAAGTTGGGGTCATTTTGTGGGGGACACTGTGCATTATCATTATAATGCAGGAATTTGTGGATGGCCTCAAAACGCGTCCGAGCCATGACCATTCGGAACAGTGGAGTGTTGTATAAAATATCAACACTCCAATATTGCCGAAGTTCTGGCTTCTTCAGGATCCCCATATGGAGGACCAGGCCCCAAAACTGCATCATTTCACCTGCGTCTACAGGAGACCAGTTGGAAAATGATGACACTGGGTTTTGCGCCAAAAATTGCCGAGCGTACAAATTAGTTTGCTCCACCACGAGGTTAATAAAATCCTCAGAGAAAAAGACTTTGAAAAAGTCTATTTCTCTGAGGCCCGTGGTGTCAAACTTGATTCCTGATTCTGCCACAAAATCAGGAATCAGTGGCTCGTAATTTTCGGGGGGCGGGGTCCATATGGGGTCCGAAGAGGGGTGCGCTGGTTCATTTCCAGGGGTGGGCGCTGCCTCATCTTCTGTCCTGGGGCGTCTGCGTGGCGGTTCCGCAGGACCCGAGGAGGAAGATGAGGAAGAGGAGGAAGAAGAAGAAGAGGATGAAGAATCTGAAAAGTAAAGAAATGTGGGATCCTCTCCCTCGCTATCAGTGTCAGAGGCAAGTAAAGCGTATGCCTCTTCCACTGAATAGCGCTGTTGGGAAGAACGTGACGAGCGGGACATTTTTTTTGTGAATGTGGTGCTTTGTGTGAACTTTATTTATAACTGTGTGTGTGTGTGTGGGGGGGATAGTGGTTGGTGCAAACTATGCTGAAAGGAAAAAGCTAAAAGAAAAGAAAGAGAATAGGGAAAAAAATGCCTGTGAAAAAAAGTCTAAACCAGCAGGCACGAGCTCTGATAAGTGACCGGTGTCACTTATCAAAGTTCCGCAGCTGCCGGATGTGCGCACAGGAGTGGCGGAAAGGGAAGTGAAAAAAAAAAAAAAAACGGCAGGAACGAGCTCTGATAAGTGACCGGTGTTACTTATCAAAGTTCCGCGGCTGCCGGATGTGCGCACAGGAGTGGCGGAAAGGGAAGTGAAAAAAAAAAAAAAAAAAACGGCAGGACGAGCTCTGATAAGTGACCGTGTCACTTTCAAGTTCCGCGGCTGCGATGTGCGACAGAGTGGCGGAAGGAAGTGAAAAAAAAAAGCGGAACGAGCTTGTAAGTGAACGTGTCACTTTATCAAAGTTCCGCGGCTGCTGTGATGTGCGCACAGGAGTGGCGGAAAGGGGAGTGAAAAAAAAATGCAGGAACGAGCCTGAAAGTGACTGTGTCACTTATCAAAGTTCCGCGCTGATGTATGTGCGCAAGGAGGCGAAAAGGGGAGTGAAAAAAAAAAGCGGCAGGAGCGAGCTCTGATAAGTGACCGGTGTCACTTATCAAAGTTCCGCAGCTGCCGGATGTGCGCACAGGAGTGGCGGAAAGGGAAGTGAAAAAAAAAAAAAAAAACGGCAGGAACGAGCTCTGATAAGTGACCGGTGTTACTTATCAAAGTTCCGCGGCTGCCGGATGTGCGCACAGGAGTGGCGGAAAGGGAAGTGAAAAAAAAAAAAAAAAACGGCAGGAACGAGCTCTGATAAGTGACCGGTGTCACTTATCAAAGTTCCGCGGCTGCCGGATGTGCGCACAGGAGTGGCGGAAAGGGAAGTGAAAAAAAAAACGGCAGGAACGAGCTCTGATAAGTGACCGGTGTCACTTATCAAAGTTCCGCGGCTGCTGGATGTGCGCACAGGAGTGGCGGAAAGGGGAGTGAAAAAAAAAAATGCAGGAACGAGCTCTGATAAGTGACTGGTGTCACTTATCAAAGTTCCGCGGCTGCTGGATGTGCGCACAGGAGTGGCGGAAAGGGGAGTGAAAAAAAAAAAGACGGCAGGAGCGAGCTCTGATAAGTGACCGGTGTCACTTATCAAAGTTCCGCGGCTGCTAGATGTGCGCACAGGAGTGGCGGAAAGGGGAGTGAAAAAAAAAAAAAAAAACGGCAGGAACGAGCTCTGATAAGTGACCGGTGTCACTTATCAAAGTTCCGCGGCTGCTAGATGTGCGCACGGGAGTGGCGGAAAGTGGGGTGAAAAAAAAAAAAAAACTGCAGGAACGAGCTCTGATAAGTGACTGGTGTCACTTATCAAAGTTCCGCGGCTGCTGGATGTGCGCACAGGAGTGGCAGAAAGGGGAGTGAAAAAAAAAAAAAAAAAAAACTGCAGGAACGAGCTCTGATAAGTGACTGGTGTCACTTATCAAAGTTCCGCGGCTGCTGGAAGTGCGCACAGGAGTGGCGGAAAGGGGAGTGAAAAAAAAAAAAAAAAACGGCAGGAACGAGCTCTGATAAGTGACCGGTGTCACTTATCAAAGTTCCGCGGCTGCTAGATGTGCGCACGGGAGTGGCGGAAAGTGGTGTGAAAAAAAAAAAACTGCAGGAACGAGCTCTGATAAGTGACTGGTGTCACTTATCAAAGTTCCGCGGCTGCTAGATGTGCGCACGGGAGTGGCGGAAAGTGGGGTGAAAAAAAAAAAAAAACCTGCAGGAACGAGCTCTGATAAGTGACTGGTGTCACTTATCAAAGTTCCGCGGCTGCTGGAAGTGCGCACAGGAGTGGCGGAAAGGGAAGTGAAAAAAAAAAAAAATGCAGGAACGAGCTCTGATAAGTGACTGGTGTCACTTATCAAAGTTCCGCGGCTGCTGGAAGTGCGCACGGAGGGGGGTGCAAAAGAAAAACGAGCACGAGTGTTGATCGGTGAACTGCGTCACCAATCAACGCTCGGCGGCTGCTAAATGTGTGCAAAGGGGGGGTAAAAAGAGGGGGAAAGGGAAGGTGGGAGGGGGGAATGGGGTGGATCGGGCAGGGATCGGGGCTCAAAAACTCACGTTTGTAGTCTCTCTTCTTTCTTCTCTCTTCTTTCTTCTCTCTTCTTTCTTCTCTCTTCTTTCTTCAGCAGGAGTTGTGGTGTCACAGGCTACTGTGGCACCACAAGGCCCAGCACAGGAGGAGATCTGGCGTGTGACCGCACTGCAGGAATCCTCAGCAAGTGTGAGGACCCCTGCAGTGCGGTCAGACAGGTCAGATCCAGTTTGCAGACAGGTCACAGAGCGGTCACATCGCTGCTGTGACCTGTCATTGGTGGGATCGATGATCACATCGATCCCACCAATCAGAGGAGACCCTTGTTTTGCCGGTTGCTAGGCACCGGCCTAGTAATCGGAGCTCACTGCTCCGATTCCTAGGCAGGTCACCGGCAGGTCAGGAAGCAGGGCACAGAGCGGTCACACCGCTGCTGTGCCCTGTGATTGGCGCGATCGTCGATGACATCGATCGCGCCAATCAGCAGCTGCAGGCCCTACTGGGCCTGTCCTAGGCTCCGGCCTAGGATCGGTGCTATTACTGCACCGATCCAGGCAGGTACAGGCAGGGCACAGCGCGGATACACCGCGGCTGTGCCCTGCGATTGGCGCGATCGATGTGATCGGCGATCGCGCCAATCCAGGGGGGTCTGCTCCTTTCTATGCCCAGGCCTAGGATCGAGTACATCGGTACTCGATTCTAGCCTGGGATCTCACTGTTTCAGCCCATCGGATTGGCTGAAACAGTGAGAAAGGCTGCGATTGGCTGTTCAGAATTGAACAGCCAATCACAGCGATCGGGAGTGAGGGTGGGCGGTGACAGACCCCGGGATGCCGGCGCCATCTCTCCTGAGGTAAGATGGCGTCGGAATTTTAATGCGATCATTGCGACTTAAGTCGCAATGTCGCATTAAAGGGCTGGACGTACTATCCCGTCCCCGGTCATACGGGCCCAGGTACCATGGACGGGATAGTACGTCCGATGGCAGTAAGGGGTTAAACATTCAGGCCTAGGCCAATCCAGTTCTGCCTTAACCTTCACCTGGTCCATCTCCAACCCATCACTGGAGACCAAGTAATCCAAAAAACTAATTTTCTGTACCGCAAACTCGCACTTCTCCAATTTAACAAAGAGGTTGTTTTCGCTCAAAATCTGTAGAACTTCACGGACTCTCTGCCAATGCGTCTCCAGATCAGGTGAATAGATTAAAATATGGTCTAAATAAATAATTACACTCCTACCGATCAACGGCCTCAGAATGAAATTTTGAAAAAATGCAGGCACCCGACGCGCTTTTCGTCCTCTTCTTCACGGGGCGTGTCTGGGAAGACTGAGATCGGGCATTTACAGTATCCTTCAGCCTATCAGATATGCTGCATCACGTCATCTGACACAATTGGAACACGCCAGTCCAAACGCAGCGTGCCGATCAATTTCACCGCTACCCTGAAAGTGACACGTCATCTCCGGCTGGTGAGACGCCAACACACAGGTTGCCATAGTATCAGGCACGTGTGCGTCAGCTGACTCTCTGTAGCCGGAGAATATCTGAGTCTGCGAGCTGATGAATCCGAGCAGCGTGCTCCCTGGTGGCAATGGCCAATATAAAGTGATATTATCCTAAGACAGCTATGGATATTGACTATTAAAGGTGACAATGTGCACTTGTAAACAATTAGTTATAATCCATATAGATATATATATTTAAGTGTTAAAATATACAAATACTTATAATATAGTGCTATATGTGAGCATATACAGTGAATCAAAGGTTGATAAACCATAATAAATATATATATATCAATAGTAAATTGATAAAAAAATATAAAATACAGTCATGGCCAAAAGTTTTGAGAATGACACAAATATTATATTTTCTCATGATCTGCTGCCCTCTGGTTTTTATGTGTGTTAGACAGATGTTTTTATAACAGACAGAAATATAATTGCAAACATATGAGTAACAAAAGCTTATATTGACAGTTAGAATGAGTTAATGCAGCAACTCAATATTTGCAGTGTTGACCATTCTTCTTCAGGACCTCTGCAATTCTCCCTGGCATGCTCTCAATCAACTTCTGGACCAAATCCTGACTAATAGCAGTCCATTCTTGCACAATCAATGCTTTCATTTTGTCAGAATTTTTAGGTTTTTGTTTGTCCACCCGTCTCTTGATGATTGACCACAAGTTCTCAATGGGATTAAGATCTGGGGAGTTTCCAGGCCATGGACCCAAAATCTCTATGTTTTGTTCCCTGAACCATTTAGTTATCACCTTTGCTTTATGGCAAGGTGCTCCATCATGCTGGAAAAGGCATTGTTGATCGCCAAACTGCTCTTGGAGGGTTGGGAGAAGTTGCTCTTGGAGGAAATTCTGGTATCATTCTTTATTTATGGCTGTGTTTTTAGGCAAGAATGTGAGAGAGCAGATTCCCTTTGGCTGAGAAGCAACCCCACACATGAATGGTTTCAGGATGCTTAACAGTTGGCATGAGACAAGACTGGTGGTAGCGCTCACCTTGTCTTCTCCGAATGAGGCGTTTTCCTGATGTCCCAAACAATCGAAAAGGGGATTCATCAGAGAAAATAACTTTACCCCAGTCCTCTGCAGTCCACTGCCTGTACCTTTTGCAGAATATCAGTCTGTCCATGATGTTTTTTTCTGGAGAGAAGTGGCTTCTTTGCTGCCCTCCTTGAGACCAGGCCTTGCTCCAAGAGTCTCCGCCTCACAGTGCGTGCAGATGCACTCACACCTGCCTGCTGCCATTCCTGAGCAAGCTCTGCACTGCTGGTAGCCCGATCCTGCAGCTGAAACACTTTTAAGAGACGGTCCTGGCGCTTGCTGGTCTTTCTTGGACGCCCTGGAGCCTTTTTGGCAACAATGGAACCTCCTTGAAGTTCTTGATGATGCGATAGATTGTTGACTGAGGTGCAATCTTTCTAGCTGCGATACTCTTCCCTGTTAGGTCATTTTTGTGTATTGCAATGATGACTGCACGTGTTTCTTTAGAGATAACCATGGTTAACAGAAGAGAAACAATGATGCCAAGCACCAGCCTCCTTTTAAAGTGTCCAGTGGTGTCATTCTTACTTAATCATGACAGATTGATCCCCAGCCATGTCCTCATCAACACCCACACCTGTGTTAATGGAGCAATCACTGATAAGAGGTTAGCTGGTCCTTTTAAGGCAGGGCTGCAATGATGTTGAAATGTGTTTTGGGGATAAAGTTTATTTTCTAGCCAAATATTGACTTTATAAGTAATTGCTGTTAAGCTGATCACTCTTTATAACATTCTGGAGTATATGCAAATTGCCATTAGAAAAAGTGAAGCAGTAGACTTTGTAAAAATTAATATTTGTGTCATTCTCAAAACTTTTGTCCATGACTGTACATCAATCACAGAACTAGAAGCAGGTGACAACACACACTGATAACCAAACAATCACTCACAAGTTTTCTGTAAAATAGGCACAGTTCTTTTCCCAGTTCAGTACACGTCTGGCATCAACTCTTAGCACGTATTACACCCAGCACAGAAAATAGAGAATTTGTACACAGCTTTATCCCCCCTCCCGTCATGTACTGGCAGAGATAAGAAGAACTTGCAGGATCTTTCACACAGAAATGAAAAACTCACATGCAGCTGCGCGGCTTTTATTCCCCCCTCCCATCATGTACGAGCGGAGATGAGAGAAAACACTTGCAGTATTTTTTACACTATAAGGCAGATCACTGCTCGCTCTGAATAATCTCACCACGTCTGGCCAAACACATTCAGGAACCTGCCCAATGTCAAACCATATATAAAATGGGCTTGTAGATTAAAATATCTAAAATGCCTCTGTCTTGGAACCTCCGCAATAATTGGAAAGGTAATGGCACTAGGAATCCATGAAAAAATCCTGTAGTGCGTGCTCTGCCCCTTGACACACTACAATTAGGATACCTTTGCACCTTTCATAGAATGGTGTGTGATGATTCATTCATATGTTCTCATTCAGGGATTTTTTTTGTTAATTTTCTCCAGCAATCTGAAATCAGCTGATTTTACAAAAAGAAGAGAAGAACAAAATCCCTTATCTCAATCACTATGCCTGATTCAGCTCAAAGTGAGTTGAATAATGTTCTCTGTCACAAATAGAGGACCACACCTAACGAACCCCTCATCAATCAGGGACTTATTTATGTCCCTTATACTCAGTTAGTCATCGCTCATCTCATTCAGAGGTTTTCATATACATACATGCAAGGATTCACACAGCCTGCCTACTGTACCTAGCAATTAGCACAACTAAAAAAAAAAAACTGCAGCAGTGTCCACTGACACTCCAAGAACCCCGAAGCCAGTTACCTAAACATAAACCTCAGCCCTATATAATGTATTGCCAATCCAAAATGTCCAAAAGATCAAAGCAACAAAACTGCAGTCTTTCCTCTGCACTATACAACCAGTTAGTATATTGACAGATAATACAGATAACAATTATTATCTTATTACTCTATTATTCAACTCTCATACTGACTTAAAAAGACAAAAATCACAAAACTCACTGGTGATGTCACTTCTTGAACCGTGTTTGCAGCCTTTACCCAGAGATATGGAGAGATCCAGAGAGATTGCAAGTGTAAAACAAAGTTTAAGAATAAAACTTCCTACCTTGCTGCAGCTAGGATTTGCATGTCCAATCTCTCAGGAAACTCACACATACGGATTCCGAATAGGCTGGTTACCACTGCCTCACGTTGGACGCCAAAACTGTTGTAGCTGTTTTCATTCTGACCCAAAGTCAGATATGCTAGATCACCAGTGAGGCCAAATTAAGAGGTTACACCCTTCAATTGACAAGCGCGCTTGGAGAAAGGAATTGTCCAAGAAATATTGTCACTCCTTGCGGAGATCAACATGCTAAGCATGCAGATGAGGAGACTTAAAGCCGCAATGCTCCTCTGGGAAATATGCTAATTATGCAAATTGTCTCTTCAGAGAGGAAGAGAGCTAGAATTCTAGTGCCACCTTTTGGAAGGTAGCAATCCTACAAGTCAATGTCGACCCTTTAACGAGCCTTATCACATGACCTAGGATAATAGCCAAACCAGAATCTCAATTTGCAGACACTGTGTTTCGGGGTTCAGCCCCTCGTCAGTGCAAAGCGGAGATCTGGTTTGGCTGTGTGAGAGGCGTCAGACCATTGTCCAAGAAATATCGTCACTCCTTGCGGAGATCAACATGCTAAGCATGCAGATGAGGAGACTTAAAGCCGCAATGCTCCTCTGGGAAATATGCTAATTATGCAAATTGTCTCTTCAGAGAGGAAGAGAGCTAGAACTCTAGTGCCACCTTTTGGACGGTAGCAATCCTATGCACACAGGTTGTGAGCAAATAACTTTTCTGGTTTATTGAACAAAAGGCAGTATTTTATACCATTTACAGCAATGTAATTCAATGTAACTCATGTAGCCCCCCGTTACCCAGGTTCATGCTTTATTTACCAACATGTTCTTGCTGACTATTGAAAACAATTCATATAAGATAAGAAGTATAAAATCCTTGAATAAGGCTACTACATTATAAGAAAAAATTCTAGCAATTAAAGGAAAAACATTTAATCCTTCTATATTAATGCTGAAACATAGATGACATTCCAAGAGCTGAAGCTCGTCCTATGTCAACAGCTGGTCCTGTTCACTCCAGACTCCAGTAAAGAATTCATGGTCTAAATGGATGCTTCAGAAGGTGGATGAGCCGGGCTGACTCAAGAGAAAAATTGTGAAAAAACTGATGCATATATTTCACTGGTTTGATTGAATTTGGTATAGACAGTATCTACTCTACATATAGTATAGTACAGATAAGTGAAACTCAGATTGCCTATATTAGAAAAAAACTATACATATTGAAAAAAAATACTTATAAATTGGGAGCAATGTAGAATTATGGTTGGCATTTAAAAGGCATGTAATTATATATCAAAATTCTGTTTTTTTTTGTGCCTTGCTGTATAGTAGAAAACTCCATTAGGACTTTACCCTTGACCTCTGATTCATATAATCATCCCCCCTCCAATGTCTGGGGATAGTTTGGATGCCAAAATATGTGACGCCTTTAAGGGACTGTATGTTGGTTTCTTTAAAATGTCTTGAGAATGGAAAACTTCATGGAAGAAAACCACCTTGGTTATGTGGCCCATAATCCATTTTGTTTATGGGTATATTATTGCCCTTGCTGGTAGGAGCAATTCTCAAACCCAAAGTTGGTACTAGTCTATAAATTAATTTGGGATGTGGTGTAGAAGCTCACCAATAGTTTTATCTTGTTTTAAGATATACCAATATTTGTTTATGATTCTCTTAACTATCCCATTCTCAGTTTGATATTATGTAATAATACATACCTTGATCCACAAAAATAAATGCCAAAAATTTGCTTATAGAACTTATCGTGAGTGTAAAAATTAGCCCAAAATTATTGTGATTCAATTTTGTTAAAAAATTGGATAGGGCATCACGGGATTCCTCACTAATATATAGTCAATAAAACTATTCCATAGGACCAAACCATTACCTAGTTTAACTTGGGTGTAAATGGCGGGCTCCTCCCATTTGCCTACGTTTATATGGGCGCAACTAGGAACAGATTTGGTTCCCATACCCGTACCCTATGTTTGAAAATGGAATTACTGATCATATATAAAATAATTGAGTAAGGATAAAGTTAATGCTGTCTAGAATATACTGATTCTATGTAGTGGCATATTTCTTATGTATTTACTTTTTTTTAGGAAAAACTCCACTGCCTGGCATCCTTTCTCATGCTCTATGACCGTATACAGAGATGTTATGTCAAGCGTGCCTAGAATATAGTGTGATTGCCACGCTACCTTTTCTAAGATCTGAAGTATATGGTGTGTATCTTTCAGATACACTGGCAGCTGAGATACTCATTCTTGTAAATGTTGGTCCACATACTTTGATAGGTTAACAGGTTTGATAGGTTAATTACTGAAATGATGGGTCTGCCCTGTGTATTGTTCATATCTTTATTCATCTTGGGTTTGTGATAGAGAAATTATATGCTAAGAGTTTTATTTAGTATAGAAAGGAACTCATTTTTGTTTAGATTTAGATGGAAACCCCAATAAAACTGCACAGCATAGCGCAAAGGATAAATATGATCCAAAATGTTATGTAAAATGTTCATATCAAAAGCTTCAACTCAATCCACAAAAAAAATCAAGTTCCCACTCAGGTCTGTCATCTATTAATGGAAATATAGGGGACTTCCATGTAACTGGTAGTACAAAGACCCTGGAAAAGCAAAATCGCTCATCAGCAAATTCTGTGCTCCCAAATCCAAATGCCCCCTCCTTTTTGAGTCCCAATGTACCTAAATCACATGTAATGTCCACATGATTGACATTTCTGTAATGATGAGAGCCCGCCTAATTTGTGGGAGCGTGTCTCCAAAGGAAGGAGTGTGTTACACTCCAAAACGCGCGTCCGGGTGGGCTCGAAGCCGGCTGACCTGTATACCCATTCGGTAAATATCGTACCATGTCTTCATTTTTGCTTATTTTGAGCGTAGTTCCTGGTACAGGCTTGAATAGGTACTTACCATTATTCAGCATATGCTGCGTTGTTTCTCTGTACCTGTTACCATGTTCTAGACATATGGTTTTGTGATTTTCTGCTATACTACTTGTTACATTCAGGTCTTGCTGGGTTCATAGCCCCTTTCTTTGACATGTGCATTGTGTGCTACATTTTTCCCCCATTTGTGTGTCTTTGACCTGTATATTTTGATATACCATAATAAATTTTGTATTTTATTAGACCTTAGACTGTTGTCCATTTATATTTGGTCACTACAAAGGCAGTTAGCAATTTTAACTCAACAACAGCAACAATCACTACTACTTGTTTCTGGAAAACACCCATTGGGTTAAAGTCGTCAATACACCTGTACATAAATTACCAAAGGGTATAATTTCCAAAATAGGGTTACTTGAGGGAGGACTCTGCTCTTCTAGCACTTAGGGGCTCTGTTTATGGAGTCTGAAAAGTATTCTAGCAAAATCAGCGCTTCAGAAGGCAAATTGTGCTTCGTCGCTCCTGAGTCTCGTCGTGTGGCTAAGTAGTACTGTACAGCCACATATGCCACGTTCAGTAAAAATTGTGAGACAAATTTTGGTCCCATTTTTATTCACTTATTGTGTGAAAATGTAAAATCTGGGGGTAAAACTAGATTTTAGTGGTAAAAATGTAATTATTTTTTCTTCACTGCACAATGGTATAAAATTTCGTGACACACCCATGGTGTTAATATGATCACTGCACCCCTAGATTAATTTGTTGAGGTGTAGATTGTAAAATGGGATCACTTATGGGGTTCTTCTGTGCTAGCACCTCGGGGGCTCTACTAGTGGGTTATGGCACCCGCAAACAATAACTGTAAAATCTGCACTATGATATGGCGCTCCTTTCGTTTTGTGCTTTGCACTGTGCCTGAAAAGTATTTCCCAATTACAAGTAAGTTATTGGTGCACCAAGTCAAAAATGGACCTCAGTTTGTTGTAAAAAAAAATTCCTATTAGCCCTTAGAAAAATTAAAAACTTGGGGCTAAAACAACATTTTAGTGGTGAAAATGTAATTTATTCTTTCTTCACTGCTATGGTATAAAATTCTGCGAGGCACATGTGTTAATATGATCACTGCATCCCTGGAGAATTCATTGAGGGGTGTAGTTTATAAAATGAGTTCGCATATAGGGGTGTTTCTGCTCTTCTCGCACCTCAGGTGCTCGGCCAATGTGACATGACACACTCAAACCATTCCAGCAAAATCTCTACTTCAATATGGCGCCTCTTCCCTTTTGAGCTTTGCTCTGTGCATCACAAGTTGTTTTCTCTCTCATATGGGGTATCGGCATACTCAGAAGAAATTGTGCAACAAATTGCACAGTGTATTTCCTCCGGTTACCCTTATGAAAATGCAAAATTTGGGGCTAAAAAACATTTATGTAGGGAAAATGTGAATTTTTTATTTTTTTTCACGGCTCAACGTTACAAACTGCTGTGAAGCATCTGGGGGTTCAGTGTGCTCACCTTACATTTAGATAAGTTCACTGAGGGTCTCATTTTCAAAGTGGCTCTCCAAACACGATATGGTGTTCGTTAATTGTTCCAGCAAATTTTACATTGAAAAAGTCATATGGCACTTCTTCCTGTCTGAGCTCTGCGGTGCACCAAAACAGTGTTTTCCCCCCACATATTGGGAATTGGCATTCTAAGGCCTCTTTCACACATCCGTTGTGCGCCTGACGGCACCCTCCGGCATTTTTTTGTCCAACCGCATCCGGCGAAATGTAATGCCGGATGCGTTTTTTTTTTGCATTGACTTTCATTAGCGCCGGATGGCGCCGCTTGTCAGTGTGTTGTATGCGGTTTTGTCCGGATCCGGCGGAAATGTACATTACGGCGGCCGGACAAAACGCAGCATGTAACGTTTGTTTTTTTTTGCCGGAGTCGCCTGATGTCTCCGGGCATCAGAAACCATCCGGCCAAAAACCGCATGCGGCGCATCCGGTTTTCTGATGCGGCGCTGCGGCTAAATGCCGGGGGCGCCGTCAGGCGCACAACGGATGTGTGAAAGAGGCCTAAGGAGAATTGGCCAACAAATTTTGGACTCATTTTTTCCTGTTTTCCTTGCGAAAATAAAAAAAAAATTGGGTCTAAAGTAAAATTTTTGTGACAAATAGTTTAATGTTCTTTATTTTTTCCACATTCCAAAAATTCCTGTGAAGCACCTGAAGAGTTACTAAACTTTTTGAATGTGGTTTTGAGCACCTTGAGGGTGCAGTTTTTAGAATGGTGTCACTTTTGGGTATTTTATGTCATATAAACCCCTCAAAGTAAATGTAATGTCCCTAAATAAAAATGCTTTTGTATATTTTGTTGAAAAAAATGAGAAATCACTGATAAACATTTAACCTTTATAACTTCCTAATAAAAAAATTTGTTTGAAAAAATTGTGCTGATGTAAAGTAGTCATGTAGGAAATGTTATTTATTAACTATTTTGTGTGAGATATGTCTCTGATTTAAGGGTATAAGAATTCTAAGTTTGAAAATTGCCAAATTTTTTAAATCTTCAAAAAATTTTTATTTTTCTCACAAAAAAACGCAAGTCATATCGAATAAAGTTTACCACTATCATGAAGTACAGTATGTTAAGAAAAAATATTCTCAGAATTAGTTGAATCCGTTGAACCATTCCTGATTCATCACCTCATAAAGTGACACTGGTCAGAATTGTAAAAATTAGCTTGGTGAGTAACGTGCAAACCACCTTGGGGAATAAAGAGGTTAAAACTTAAAAATGACTGCTTCTGTCATGCTTTTGTTGCTTTTTGGATTTATATTTACTTACAAATGCCTTGTGGGACACTTTACCTGTACTAGGGATCTCCTTTGCAGTTTTTTGATGTATAAAGGGTATGCCACACTAAACAATATCGCTAACGGGATCGCTAAAAAACGTCACTATTTAGCGATCCCGTTAGCGATATTGTTCAGTGCGGCAGCTTCCAGCGACGAGCTTCCTGCTGTGATCTCGCTCGTCGCTGGAATCGTTCCGGACCCTATTTCATCGCTGGCGCTCCCGCTGGGTAAGTATCTAATCGCTGTGTGGCACCTTTTCTTAGCGATTTAGCGGTACTTTTGTACCGCTAAAGTCGTTAAGAAGATCGCTAACGGCGATAGCGTCGTTAACTATATCGCTAAATGTGGCCGCATTTAGCGATATAGAAACAATCCCGCTAGCGATCTCATTAGTATGCAACGCTAACGAGATCGCTAGCGGGATAGCTTAGTGTGGCAGTACCTTAAGTGTTCGTTTAGTGTGTTCAGTGGCTTGCAAAAGTATTCAACCTCCCCCCGACTTTTTACCTATTTGTTACTTACCTGTTTAAATATGTATGTTATTCAATTTGTATGTGATGTACCAGCACTAAATAGTAAAGAAAAACATAGGCATAAAGTGAATGTTGTGCATATGTATTCACCCCTTTTGTGATGAAGCCCCTAAAAATTTCTGACATAATATCCTTCATAAGTCACATGCATAGTTAAAGGAAGTTCACCTGTGCGCAATCTAATTTTCCCATGATCTGTATGTACAGTCTGTTATAGACTGACCTGGGTTGAGGTAGTAGTATTGCAACCACTTAGGGCAGCATCGGCTGGTAGCGTAGTCAGGAATAGCCACACGGTTGGTACACAGGAGGTGCAATGTAGTTAAAGGATCAGCAGGTACCATAGTCAGGATTAGCCAGGGGTCGATACATGGAGGCAGCAGTATAATCTTGGAAAAAGGAGCAAGTAAAACAAAGCTTAACTAAAGGTTTGTAGCTCAATAATCTAGCAAGGAAGGAAGTGCAATGCCAGGTTTAAATAGGGTGTTCAGTCAGGGTCGAGCCAATCAGAATCAACACAGGTACAAGTATCTAGGTTAGCATGGAACTGTCCAGCGAGCTGAATAGCTCAGAAGGAAGAGCTGCCACCTGGTGCACAAGAGCTTGCTGGGTTCGGGTCCTTCAAGTACCCCTCTCCTTCTAGGATGGCCTCTGGACATCTCAGGCATGAATTAGTATGAGATTATAAGCCCCTCTTAGATCAAGTTTTGTAAAAATTCGGTCAGAACGCAATTTCTCCAGCAACTCAGTAATTAAGGGTAATGGGTAGCGATTTTTAAAAGTAATTTTATTTATTTATCTGTAATTAATACATGGCCGCAGGGCTGAGTCCTTTTTTTTTTCTACAAAAAGCAAAGGTGCTCCAGCTGGCAAAGAAGGTTGAAAGAAGCCTTTCTCTAAATTTTCGTCAAGATATTTTTTTCCTGCTTTTAATTCTGGCTCAGAAATATTGTAAATTCGCCCAACTGGAATAGATGCTCCAGAAAGCAATTCAAAGGGACAGTCGTAAAAATGATGAGGAAGGCAGTTCATTGGCTTTCTTCTTACTGCATACCTTATTGAACTGCAGGTACTGAGATGGTAGTTTATCATAATTCTGATGAGCAATGTCAAATACTTGAATTTGTTTGTAAACAGGTGTTGGCTTGGCAATTGTTCTTACAGTACTCTGAGGAAAGGTAATGGTTCTCGATGCACAGTTGACAGAAGGGTTATGGATTGAAAACCAGGGAAGTCCTAGAATAACTGGAAATTTTGGAGAGGAAATAAGATGAAAATGAACCACTTCATGATGATTCAGTTAAATACAGATTTCAAATCCAATTGTTTCGTGAGTAAAAGGTCCAGACGATAAAAGTGATCCATCCACAGTTACCATATTGATTGTCATGGATTTAGTCCTACTTGTAATGTTATCAGGTGTGAATTGTAAGTCCATGAAATTCCCTCCCGCTTCAGAATCTAACATGGCAGAGCGTAGTTGTGGAGAAACGGGGGTCGACTGGCGCCCCGGTCCGCTAGCCATAAGTGCATGGGCCAGGCATCGTCCCACCAAACGCTCGCTCTCCTTTTAATGTTGGCGTAATGCTACTCAAACAACACAGGGTGAGGGTAAAACAGTGTGGCAATAATTTATTGAACCACCACCACACAATAGCATATAGAACAAATACCCAAGATGGTGCAAATTACAGATTCTTGCCCTTCCGCTGACTCGCCGGGATTAGAGCTGCTTCCAGGGCTGAATACCCCCACCAGTGGCTCCTCGCTTT
Organism: Oophaga sylvatica; assembly: GCA_033576555.1. NCBI lineage: Eukaryota > Metazoa > Chordata > Amphibia > Anura > Dendrobatidae > Oophaga > Oophaga sylvatica. Next base: position 300,050,686 of record JARQOD010000003.1, on the reverse strand, counting down.
TCGCAGACCCTCACAGAGAGGAGGTAATGACAAGTTTAGGAAGATAACCGAGAGCAGTGAGGTATGTGGCCAGGTGACCCGATTGTCCCTACCTGGGGTTTCAGTGATGGTCAATGAAGCAGTCCTGTGTTCTTTCAGCTGGGGCTGTGGTCCCCTAAGCTGAAATCCTTAACAGTCATCTGGACCAGAAGCAAAAGTTTCTTTATACAGCAATCAACCAGCATCAAGAGGTCAGAGAGATGTGAATGAGGCCAACCTGCATTGTTCGACTATCTAATCTATTTGCACAGCCCCTCCTCCATTTGAAAAGTCAACAAATTGGCTGGCATGGACAATGCATGTAATCAACATATCAGCAAACATTATTGTTCAGTGGCCATATGCATTAAGGGTATGCCACACTAAACAATATCGCTAACGAGATCGCTAAAAAACGTCACTATTTAGCGATCCCGTTAGCGATATTGTTCAGTGCGGCAGCTTCCAGCGACGAGCTTCCTGCTGTGATCTCGCTCGTCGCTGGAATCGCTCCGGACCCTATTTCATCGCTGGCGCTCCCGCTGGGTGAGTATCTAATCGCTGTGTGGCACCTTTTCTTAGCGATTTAGCGGTACTTTTGTACCGCTAAAGTCGTTAAGAAGATCGCTAACGGCGATAGCGTCGTTAACTATATCGCTAAATGTGGCCGCATTTAGCAATATAGAAACAATCCCGCTAGCGATCGCATTAGTATGCGTCGTTATCGTGATCGCTAGCGGGATTGTTTAGTGTGGCAGTACCTTTACTGTTTTGCAAAGAAAACAAACTGGGAGATAATATACTACAAGAAGAGTCAATACTTGAGACAACAGTTTATGATTCTGGGCCTAGTGAATTTACGTCTGTCATAAATAAGGGCCCCGTCTCACATAGCGACGCACCAGCGATCCCGACAACGATATGAACTTGTCAGGATCGCTGGTGTGTCGCTACATGATCGCTGCTGAGCTGCCAAACAGGCAGCGATCAGGACAGCGACATTGCGGGTAACGTCGCTTAGTAACCCGCAGTGTACTTTGGATAACAGCCCACTGATGCAGGGAGCTGGTATCCAAGGTACACATTGGGTATCCAGGCGCTGCGCGGTGCCTGGAAACCCGATGTGTACCTTGGTTACCAGCTCCCCTGCAGCAGTGCGCTGGTATCCAACGTACACGTCGGGTTTCCAGGCACAGCCCCGCGCCTGGAAACCCGTTGTGTACCTTGGTTACCAGCTGATCGCTGGTTTCCTGCCTGCCACACACATTGTTGCTTGCTGGCCAGCGGGAGACCAGCAATCAAAAATAGTCCAGGCATTTCTGACACGACCAGCGATTTACAGCAGGGGCCTGATCGCTGGTACGTGTCAGACATTGTGAGATCGCTGTTGCGTCACAAAACTTGTGACTCAGCAGCTATCTCGCTATGTAAGACGGGGCCCTAAGAAGAAATGTTGTTACGTCACATTCCTCCTCTTTCTTAATTAGCCATGAAGACTGGTGGATCCTGTAGTCGGTCGCTGTTGATGGGGCTTCTAGACATGATAGGCTTCTGGTCATCCTCTACTTGTTGGGACAGTCCATCGCCATTTCCATGATCTTTGCCCTTTTGTCACGGGTGTGTCGCGGCGAAGATCGTCGCGATTCCACACCCTGACTTCGCACAGCTGAGTTTCTTGTGCTGGGTGTTTTTCGGCACTGAGGGAGTTAATTCTTTCTCTCTCAGTGCTGGACTGACCAGCCTCGCCCAGCTGCGATTGATGTTTTGTTAATTAGCTTCCTTCTTATACCTGCTGGTCTGCTGGGAAGTTGTCGGTGAAAGCATTCATTCAGACCAGCAGAGCGGATCGTTTCTGAGAAGACTTAAGCTAAGAGTGCCTGTTGTGGTTTATTCTCTCCTCGCTTATTGTTTATCTCCTTAACCTTTTGTGTTCCTCTGTAGTGGAAGTTTTGTATGCATGACAGTGTTTTCTTTACCCCTTGTCTGTCTTGTTTATCTTAAGACTGTGTGTAAACTGTGACCTGCCCATTCCCTGTGGTGGTAATCAGGGTCCTTCTCAGGACTGGATTACAGTGGTCAGGGATCTACAGGAGACAGGGTTACGCTGGCGGCCTGGACCTCTGTACCATTAACAGTACCTCCAGGTAGAGGGACTAGTCAGGACCCCAGTTCAGGGTCAGCATAGACCCCGGTCCACCTCTATCCTGAGACAGCGTAACACGTACACAGTATGACCCACAATACATAGGATATTATGTCAGGTAAGACATTGCTGGCAGATACTATGTATACATGTTGATATTTTCTATTATTGGAAATATAGAATGATGTCACATTAGATATTTGTTACTATCATAGAATATATCTGTTATACGTCGTGACATTTTCACCGACCACTTTAAAAAGATTCTCCCCAGCTACCATGGATCCAGTAGCCCAGTTAGCTCAGCAGTTGCAGAGTTTGTCCATGGAGCTGACGGACGTTAAGTCCAAGGTTTTGTACCCCCGGGAGCAAACCAGATCTGAACCTAAAGTAGCTCTCCCGGACAGGTTCACTGGTGGGCGGGATAAATTTTTTACCTTCCGGGAGGCATGTAAATTATATTTTCGGCTACGGCCTCGGTCTTCGGGGAGTGAGGATCAGAGGGTGGGAATTGTCATCTCGCTCTTACAAGGGGACCCTCAATCCTGGGTGTTCTCTCTTCCTCCGGACTCCCCGGCTCTCCAGTCATTAGATCGATTTTTTACAGCCCTGGGTCTGGTATATGATGACCCGGATCGGGTCTCCCTTGCTGAAATGAAGTTACGTAAGATACAGCAGGGAGATCGTCCGGCGGAGGAATTTTCTTCTGAGTTCCGTAGATGGGCCACAGATACTCAGTGGAATGACCCAGCTCTTAGGAGACAGTTTTGTCAAGGATTATCTGACAAATTAAAAGATGTGTTGGCTCAGTATGATTCTCCTCCGTCACTGGAGGCCGCTATGGCCCTTGCTATTCGCATTGATAGACAGCTTCGGGAGAGGTGCGAGGTAACTCCGCTCCCTGTGATGACTCCACCTTCTACTATAGTCCCTTATGTTGAGGTTCCCCTGGTTTGTTCTGGGGAGCCTATGCAGTTTGGAGGGACATCGTTTCGAGGGAGGGGATCGGCGGTGCGCCGCAAGACAGGAAAGTGTTACTTCTGCGGGAGAAAGGGACATTTTGTTGGGGGGTGTCCATCCCGTACTTTGCTGAGCAAGGAGTCGCCGGAAAACTGTTGATCCCAGGTTGTGTGGTGGACGACAATCTGGGAGTATGTATTTCGTCCCCAAGTCCGTCTCAGTTTCTCGTACCAGCGGAGGTGGTGGTAGGTACGAGAACTTAAAGGATTTCTGTTCTTCTGGATAGTGGGGCTGCGGCTAATCTGGTGGACGCTCGTTTTGCCCAGGTGCAAGGTATGCAACTGAGTGTATTGGCCAAACCTATCCCTATATTCTCTATTGACGCCAGGCCTCTCGGTCAAGGTAGCTTTGTGCAAGCCGTGCATAACATAGACCTTCGAGTGGGGGCAATACATAAAGAACTATTGTCTTGTTATGTGTTGGAGGGCCTTCCCACTCCTATTGTGTTGGGACTTCCTTGGTTAACTAAACATAACCCAGTTATTAATTGGCAATCCAGAGAGATAAGCCAGTGGGGTGAATTTTGCAATAGTAACTGCATGAACACGGTCATCGGTGCGGTCGTGCCTAGAACCTTACCTCCTTTTCTGGAGGACTTTGAGGATGTGTTTTCAGAGGAAGGGTGTCAAGAATTACCTCCTCATCGCGCGTATGACTGTGCTATAAAATTGCTTCCTGATGTTAAGTTACCAAAATCTAGGTTATATAACCTTTCTGGTCCTGAGAGGCAAGCTATGAAGGATTATATTTCGGAAAGTCTGGCCAATGGGCATATTAGACCTTCATCTTCCCCAGTGGCCGCGGGGTTCTTCTTTGTGAAGAAAAAAGATGGAGGCCTACGCCCTTGCCTGGATTTCCGTGAGCTTAATCGGATTATGGTCCGAGATTCGTATCCGCTCCCACTTATTCCTGATCTCTTCAATCAGATTGTGGGCGCCAAATGGTTCTCTAAGTTGGATCTCAGGGGGCGTATAATCTGATTAGGATAAAGGAGGGGGATGAGTGGAAGACGGCGTTTAACACTCCGGAGGGACATTATGAGAACCTTGTCATGCCTTTCGGTCTGACTACTGCCCCGGCGGTGTTTCAACATTTTGTTAATGACATCTTTCGCCACCTAGTGGGACAGTTTGTTGTCATTTATCTAGATGACATCTTAATTTACTCGCCGGATCTTGTGTCTCATCAGGAGCATGTGAGACAGGTGTTGCAGATCTTGCGAGACAATAAACTGTACGCCAAATGGGAGAAGTGTGTATTCGCCGTACAAGAACTTCAGTTTTTAGGATTCCTGGTGTCAGCTTCCGGTTTCCGTATGGACCCTGGGAAGGTGAAGGCTGTGCTTGAGTGGGATCGGCCAGAGGATCTTAAAGCACTGCAGCTTTTCCTGGGGTTTGCTAACTACTACCGGAAATTTATTCGTAATTTCTCATCCGTTGTCAAACCTCTCACTGACATGACAAAAAAAGGGACAGATTTTTCTAGGTGGTCTGACAAAGCTTGTCAAGCATTTTCCTCCTTGAAAAAATGTTTTGCTTCAGCACCCATACTCATCCAACCTGATGCATCACAACCGTTCATTGTGGAGGTAGACGCATCTGACGTAGGAGTGGGTGCGGTATTATCTCAAGGTCCGTCCCCTGGTAAATGGCATCCGTGCGCTTTCTTCTCTAAAAAATTGTCGTCCGCCGAGAGGAATTATGATGTCGGCAATAGGGAACTCTTGGCCATTAAGTTGGCTTTTGAAGAGTGGCGTCACTTTTGGAGGGGGCAGTCCACCCGGTCACCGTCATTACTGATCACAAGAACCTGCTGTATTTGGAGTCTGCAAAACGTCTGAATTCCAGACAAGCTAGATGGTCGTTGTTTTTTACCAGGTTTAATTTTGTCGTCACATATCGTCCTGGGTCAAAAAATGTAAAGGCTGATGCCTTATCTCATAGTTTCCCGGGGGCCGGGAAGACGGATGACCCGGTTTCTATTCTTCAGGAGGGAGTTGTGGTGTCGGCTGTATGCTCTGAGCTTGAGGAGGAGATATTGGAGGCTCAGGGGGACGCCCCTGTAGGACCTCCAGGAAACTGTTTGTTCCAGATCAGTTAAGACAAAAGGTTATCGAGGCACATCATAATTCTGCTTTGGCAGGACACCCAGGGAGTAAAGCAACTGTAGATCTCCTTTCTCGCCGGTTTTGGTGGCCTAACTTAAATAAAGAGGTGGTAACTTTTGTCGCGTCCTGTGGGGTATGTGCGCGCTCTAAGACCCCACATACCCGTCCGTCTGGGGCCCTTTTACCGTTGAAAATCCCGGAGCGTCCATGGACCCATCTGTCTATGGACTTCATTACGGACCTCCCTCCGTCTTCAGGTAAAACTGTCATACTAGTTGTAGTTGACAGGTTCAGCAAAATGGCACATTTTATTGCTCTTCCTGCTCTTCCTAATGCTAAAACTCTGGCGCAGGTGTTCATTGGGAAGATTGTGAGACTTCACGGGTTGCCTTCCGATGTGGTGTCGGATCGGGGGTCTCAGTTTGTGTCCAAATTCTGGAAGGCATTTTGTTCTCGTCGGGGGATGCAGTTGTCATTTTCTTCGGCTTTTCATCCGCAGACTAATGGTCAGACAGAGCGTCTGAATCAGAGCTTGGAGACATATCTTCGGTGTTTTGTCTCAGAGAACCAAGTGGACTGGTCTTCTTTCTTGCCTCTGGCAGAGTTCGCTCTTAACAATAGGCGGAGCGAGTCCACTGGTAAGTCCCCGTTTTTTGGGGCATATGGTTTTCACCCCCAGTTTTGTACTTTCAATGGGGGGGGCTCTTCTGGGGTTCCTGAGGAGGAACGATTTTCGTCGTCACTTGCTTCAGTGTGGAGAGGAGTGCTTAATAATCTGAGCACTATGGGGAACCGATACAAACGTATGGCTGATAGGAGGAGAGTGTCTGGTCCGGACCTAAGTGTGAACGATCTGGTATGGTTGTCTACCAAGAATATAAAACTTAAGGTTCCCTCCTGGAAACTCGGTCCCAGATTCATCGGGCCATACAGGATCAGTTCAATAATTAATCCGGTGGCTTTCCGTCTTGACCTCCCTCCTACGTTTAAAATCCACAATGTGTTCCACAAATCGTTGCTTAAGAGGTATGTGGCACCAGTTATACCGTCATCTCTACCTCCTCCTCCTGTGGTGGTCAATGGTAATTTGGAGTTTCAGGTATCGAAGATCATTGACTCACGTCTGAATCGCCGGTCCCTTCAGTACCTTGTTCATTGGAGGGGTATGGTCCTGAGGAGAGGATGTGGGTTTCTGCGTCGGATATTAACGCGGACCGATTGGTTCGGGCCTTCCACACTACTCACCCAGATAGACCAGGCCCTGAGGGTCCAGAGGCCCCTCGTAGAAGGGGGGGGTACTGTCACGGGTGTGTCGCGGCGAAGATCGTCGTGATTCCACACCCTGACTTTGCACAGCTGAGTTTCTGGTGCTGGGTGTTTTTCGGCACTGAGGGAGTTAATTCTTTCTCTCTCAGTGCTGGACTGACCAGCCTCGCCCAGCTGCGATTGATGTTTTGTTAATTAGCTTCCTTCTTATACCTGCTGGTCTGCTGGGGAAGTTGTCGGTGAAAGCATTCATTCAGACCAGCAGAGCGGATCGTTTCTGAGAAGACTTAAGCTAAGAGTGCCTGTTGTGGTTTATTCTCTCCTCGCTTATTGTTTATCTCCTTAACCTTTTGTGTTCCTCTGTAGTGGAAGTTTTGTATGCATGACAGTGATTTCTTTACCCCTTGTCTGTCTTGTTTATCTTAAGACTGTGTGTAAACTGTGACCTGCCCATTCCCTGTGGTGGTAATCAGGGTCCTTCTCAGGACTGGATTACAGTGGTCAGGGATCTACAGGAGACAGGGTTACGCTGGCGGCCTGGACCTCTGTACCATTAACAGTACCTCCAGGTAGAGGGACTAGTCAGGACCCCAGTTCAGGGTCAGCATAGACCCCGGTCCACCTCTATCCTGAGACAGCGTAACACGTACACAGTATGACCCACAATACATAGGATATTATGTCAGGTAAGACATTGCTGGCAGATACTATGTATACATGTTGATATTTTCTATTATTGGAAATATAGAATGATGTCACATTAGATATTTGTTACTATCATAGAATATATCTGTTATACGTCGTGACACCTTTTTGTGGGAGACAGAAATATTATAGGACTGTAAGGCCAGACTTCATCTGTGTAACCATCTGTCCCCAGCAGTCCAATTTAGCCGACTTAAAGGAGTATAGTCAGTTATGACCTTGAATTCATTGCTGCAGAGGTAGGATTGTAATTTTTTTAGGGCCCAGTCTATGGCCAATCATTCTTTTTCTGTTGTGGTGTATGCCCTCTACCGGTCCAACAGCTTCCGGGAAACACAGTCTACCAGGTGTTCCTGACCATCGTACCCCACTTGACAGAGTATGGCTCCCAATCCGGTGTCGATGCATTTGTTTGGACAATGAACGGGCTTTGGGCTAGCTGGGTTTTCAGCTGAAGGAATGCGGACTCACACCTTGGGTTCCAGATAAGATTATGGGCTTATCGTTTGGTGGTAAGGTCATTGAGGGGCTTTGCTACTGTACTGTAATTGGGGATAAACTTTCAATATTAGTTTGCGGTCCCTATGAAGGCACATACCTGTATTTGGTTAGCTGGGAGAGGCCACAGGTAATGACTTCTCCTTTTGCAGGTTCAGCACGAATGCCCCCACTTCCCACCCTATGACCAAGGTATAGTACCTCGGCCATCTCCATCTGGCACTTGTCGTGTCGGATGATAAGCTGGGCTTTTGCTAACCTCTGCATCATCTGGGACACATGTTGAAGATGCTCTTCCCAGGTATCACTGAAGATAACGATGTCATCAAGGTAGGCCTGGGCATACCCCTGACATCCCTCTAGTAACTGGTCCACCATACTTTTGAAAGAAGCAGAGGCGTTTTTCATCCTAAATGGCATTCTGGTAAATTCATACAGGTGAAAAGGGGTGATGAATGCTGACTTCTCTTGAGCCTCTTTTGTGATTGGTATCTGCCAGTATCCCTTACTCAAGTGATGGTAATATGAACCGAGATCTGCCTAATCTATCTAGTAGTTCATCCAACCGAGGCATGGGGTATGCGTCTGTAACTTTGACCTCATTGAGTCGCCTATAGTCCACACAGAAGTGAGTAATATTGTCTTTCTTGGGCATCAACTCTGTACTGGCTGCCCAAGGGCTATGGAAAGGAACTATGACCCCATATTCAACATGTTGTCCACCTCAGCCTTCATCATTGCCAACACTGCATGTGTCACCCTGTAGGCGAGTTTTCCGAATGAAGTGGCTAACCCTGTATTGACAATATTTAGATCAAGGCGGTTAAACCAGACCGACTCATGAACAGGGAGCCATATGTTCCAACAATTTTGTTAACTGCTGTTTCTGTCATGGACCATGCCGCTCCCCTAATCTGTTGCCCCATTTCTCTTTTGGATTTCCCCATTAAATCTGGGATCTGGTCCAGATCTGGGTCATCTAAAAGGGGACAACAAACTGCTAGGTTGTTAACTTCCCTTTCCTTTTAAGCTTTTAGCTTGTAAACATGATAGCTCAGTTCATCAGCACCTGTTTGATCCAAGGCCACGTTATAGTCATTCTCCCCTCATTTCCTGGTGAAGTTGAACCTGCCCACATGGACTTGTAGTTTGTTTTTGCATACTGGTACTAGTACTAGCACCTTCTGTCCACAAGTAAATTCTCGGAATCTGACAGCACAGTTCTTACACATTGCCTTTCCGGAGCTGCTTCTAAATTCCCATGGGCTATGGCCATGACTTGCCTCATCTTCTCCCTAAACATTTGGACATACTCCAGAATGGGAATCTGTTCTTTCAGAAAAGTGCCCTCCCAACTCTCTCTTACTAGCACCTACAGTATTTTTCAGCCATGCAGCAATTCAAAAGGAGAGACCCGGTAGAATCCTGTGGCACCTCCTGGTAAGCAAACAGGAGCTACAGCAGGTTTTTCTCCCAGTTCCCCCTCACACTCCACATACCGACTAATGAGCTGCTTGAGCATTCCATTGAAATGTTCACAAAACCCATTAGTTTTGGGGTGGTAATAGGTGGTACGCATTGGGTGGACACCATGTTTCTCCCAGAGGGTCTGAATCCGCTCATTTTTAAACTGGGTCCCTTGGTCGGTCAATACCTCCTGTTGAAACCCTACTCAATTAAAAATGTCCAGTAGAACTTTAGCCACATGCTCCGCATCTATGTATGACTTTTCAATGGCCTTCGGATAGCGGGTAGTAAAGTCAACCAGGGTGAGAATGAACCTCTTTCTGCTGCAGCTAGAGATAGCTAAAGGGCACACTAAATCAGTTGCAACCTTCTGAAAAGGCACACCTATCAAGGGCATGAATTGAAGCGAGGCATGATAGGTTGCTCCCCCGATCCGTTGACATACCAAGGAAAAGGCTCGATATTTCTGCACCTCTTGAGCGACCTTTGGCCAAAAGAAACTATGCAGCAGTCGAGTCTGGGTCTTTCTGACCCCATGTGACCAGCTGCAAGGACGTCATGTGCCAAGCGCAGGAATTTGGATCAAAACTGGGGCACCACGAGCTGATGGACATGGGTCCAGGATTTCTGTGGACAGGATGCGGGCTTTTCCCAATACAACAGTCCATTCTCCCATCTACAGTATACACCTTCTGATTTCTTTCCCCAGGTCAAGTGGTCGTGCTACGGGCAAATCCTAGAGTGCTGGACGTGAGTTGGGCTTCCCTAAACTCCTTGCAATCTTTCTTCCTCCAGTCAATGGCCACAGTCTGGTTAGGTGTACTCACCGTTGGCTCAGAGGCGGTTGATGCTTGGAGTTTCGGTTATTGCCGGGATGGGTGGCAGAAGGATCCACATCAGGGTGTTTCTTGGCTTGTTTGCGGGTGATGACCGTGACAAATTGGCTAGACAGTCCTTGTTGTAGGTCATTCCCCAAAATACCAGGTGTGGAGAGGCTGTGCATGAGTCTCACTTTGACCTCTCCCTGGTCAGTACCCCAGTCCAGCTGCACACGGGCTAGAGTGATATCCAAGCGCTGACCTTTAGCTAGAGAGATGGTCACTTGGTGTCCTGGTAAATAGTGTTCAGATGGTGCAATATCTGGTCTGACAAAGTTGATGGACCTTGACCGGCTGGATGTGTCGAAGGAGGTTGGCTAGTGTAGGGTGGCCAACCCGCCGTAGAGTATGGATTGGATATATCACTTTCTCAGCTGCTGGTGAAAAGCATCCTTCAGACCATGCTCGCTCGTTTTGGCAGTTGTTGACTGGATAAGCTGGCAGTTTGGTCTCCAGGTATGAGCCCTGGCCCTGAGAACAATCTTTGGCAAAGTGTCCAAAGCACCTGCATGTATAACAGCGCTGTGGATTGGGCAAATCATGGATACTGTTGGTAACCCTTTGTCCTGGTGGATTTTCTGCTGGGTAAATGAGTGACTGGTGGCTGGTCTAATCTTTTGTTGATGGGTTTCCAGTGGGTCAGTTGGCTGTAAACTTGTCAGCCAATTGGGCTGCCTTTTCTGGGGTGTCAGGCTTCTGGACGGCTACCCACTCTCAAATTTCTGGGGCCACTTTCTCCATACTGTGGGTACGGAAAATATTCAGACCTCTTTAAATTTTTCACTCTTTGTTTCTGTAACGAATGGAAGCAAAGGCAGAGATGGTGAAGTTCACATTTGCTTTTTATTTTTGAAGTGGAACCTCGGGACCACGGTCCGGGGTCTCCGAAAGGGGTGTAACTAGAGAGCCCTGGGTACCCGTAGTAAGGCTCCTCAAACAGGACCAGAATGGAATACCTGGAGGACTCAGGTGCTACCTCCAGTTAGACCCCGGACACGTGACAGCTGTCCCAGCGGGACCAAAAGGGGTAACATGGAAGAGACCGTGGAGAGGTAGACACAGATGAGGAAGGTCCTGGTTCCGGGTAGATGGTAGCAAGCTGGCTCCAGTAACCTTGTCACAGTCCACGGATTTGGATGGCTGTTGGCGGAACGGGATGACACTTGCACAAGTGATTTCAGAGGTTGTAAGGGATAGCAGGATACAGGATACCGATACTCTGTGGAGACAAATAGTATGAGCAAATGCACAGAGACTGCTAACGCATCTCAGACAGGTCAGAGACAGAACCAGATGTAGCAATGGTAGATACTGGTTGCTCCGGCATTCCCCTATGGCGGAGTGGCCAGAAATAGTAATCAGTACGCTGCTATTGGTTAATTGATATTTTCCAAAAATGTGCGCTGTCCCTTTAATAGAACAGAGGTAAGCGCGCTCGCATCCTAAGCATTCTCCCTGGAGACATGCTGGCAGCCTGCCAGGAAGTAGAGGAGAGATCAGCAGCAGCAGGATGCCGAGGGACAGACAGAGAGCGAAGATCCTGACAGGGACTTCGCAGAGGTACAGAAACAGCCCCAGGAGCGGGTGAGGGGCCAGAACTGGGACTGGGTGTAACAGTTTCATTGCAGCCATTTGGTAAATTCAAAAAAGATCATTTTTTCTCATTAATGTACACTCTGCACCCCATCTTGACTGGAAAAAAAACAGAAATGTAGACATTTTTGCAAATTTCTTAAAAAAAAATTAAATATCACATGGTCATAAGTATTCAGACCCTTTGCTCACACTCATATTTATGTCACATGCTGTCCATTTTCTTGTGATCCTCCTGGAGATGGTTCTACTCCTTCATTGGAGACCAGCTGTGTTTAATTAAACTGATAAGACTTCATTTGTAAAGGCACACACCTGTCTATATAAGACCTCACAGCTCACAGTGCATATCAGACCATATGAGAATCATGAGGTCAAAGGAACTGGCCAAGGAGCTCAGAGACAGAATTGTGGCAAGGCACAGATCTGGCCAAGGTTGCAAAAGAATTTCTGCAGTACTCAAGGTTCCTAAGAGCACAGTGGCCTCCATAATCCTTGAATGGAAGAAGTTTGGAATCACCAGAAGTCTTCCTAGACTTGGCCGTCCAGCCAAACTGAGCAATCGTGGGAGAAGAGCCTTGGTGAGAGAGGTAAAGAAGAACCCCAAGATCACTGTGGCTGAGATCCACAAATGCAGTAGGGCGCTGGGAGAGAGTTCCACAAAGTCATCTATCACTGCAGCCCTCCACCAGTCGGATCTTTGTGGCAGAGTCGCCCGACAGAAGCCTCTCCTCAATGCAAGACATATGAAAACCTGCATAGAGTTTGCTAAAAAAAACGTGTGAAGAACTCCCAGACTATGAGAAATAAAATTCTTTGGTCTGATGAAACGAAAGTAATGGAAGCAACTGAGAATATCCTTGTAAAGCAAATATATGAAACAGTGACTCAAGGAGAAGTCATTATTATGGGGAACCCAAATACCCTAAAATACATTGGGGAACCGAAACCTGCAGATCCAGCAAAGTTAATAGGTTTTGGACAACTATAAGAGAAAGTTACCTTTCACAACTAGTTCAGGATCCAACAAGAGACCTGAAACTGCTAGACCTAATATTAACCAACAGGCCAGACCGCATATCAAATATAAGGGTTGGGGGTCACTTGGGTAATAGTGATCATAAAATAATAAGTTTTCATGTATCCTTTAACCTCTTAACCCCCACCGGTGGTTTGCACGTTAATGACCGCGCCAATTTTTACAATTCTGACCACTGTCTCTTTATGAGGTTATAACTCTAGAAGGCTTCAACGGATCTTCACGATTCTGAGATTGTTTTCTCGTGACTTATTGTACTTCCTGATAGTGGTAAAATTTCTTCGATATAATTTGTGGTTATTTATGAAAAAAATGGAAATATGGCGAAAATTTAGCAATTTTCAAACTTTTAATTTTTATTCCCTTAAAACAGAGAAATATGTCACACAAAATAGTTAAGAAATAACATTTCCCACATGTCTACTTTACATCAGCACAATTTTGAAACCAATTTTTTTTCCCTACGAAGTTATAAGGGTTAAAAGTTGACCAGCGATTTCTCATTTTTACAACAAATTGTACAAAACCATTTTTTTAGGGACCACCTCACATTTGAAGTCACTTTGAGGGGTCTATATGGCAGAAAATACCCAAAAGTGACACCATTCTAAAAACTGCACCCCTCAAGGTACTCAAAGCCACATTCAAGAAGTTTATTAACCCTTTAGGTGCTTCACAGGAGCTGAAGCAACTTGGAAGGAAAAAATGAACATTTAACTTTTTAGTCACAAAAATTATAATTTACAAACATTTTTTTTTATTTTCACAAGGGTAAAAGTAGAAAATGGACAAAAAAAAGTTGTTGTGCAATTTCTCCTGAGTACGCCGATACCCCATATGTGGGGGGAAAACCACTGTCTGGGCGCACGGCAGGGCTTAGACGGGAAGGAGCGCTGTTTGACTTTTTCAAACCAAAATTGACGGGAATTGAGATTGGACGCCATGTCGTTTCGAGAGCCCCTAATGTGCCTAAACAGTGGAAACCCCCCACATGTGACACCATTTTGGAAACTAGACCCCTAAGTAACTTATCTAGATCTGTTGTGAGCACTTTGAACCCCCAAGTGTTTCACTAAAGTTTATAATGCCTGGGTGTGAAAAAAAAATTCCCACAAAAAATGATTTTTTTTGTCCCCAATTTTGATTTTTCCCAAGGAAATTGGACCCCAAAAGTTGTCCAATTTGTCCTGAGTTCGCTGATACCCCATATGTGGGGAGAAATACTGTTTGGACGCACCGCAGTGCTCGGAAAGGAAGTAATGACATTTTGGAATGCAGACTTTGATGAGTGTCATGTTCAGTTTGCAGAGTCCCTGATGTGCCTAAACAGTGGAAACTCCCCACAAGTGACCCCATTTTGGAAACTAGACCCTCTAAGGAACTTATCTAGATCTGTGGTGAGCACTTTGAACCCCCAAGTGCTTCGCACAATTTTACAATGCCCGGGCATGAAAATAAAAAATCCTATTTTTTTCCCACAAAAGTAATATTTAAGTCACCAATTTTTTATTTTCCCTAGAGTAACATGAGAAATTGGACCATAAAAGTTGTCCAATTTGTCCTGAGTACGCTGATACCCCATATGTGGGGGGGAACCACTGTTTGGGCACGTCAGAGCTCAGAAGGGAAGGAGCGCCATTTTACTTTTTCAAACCAAAATTGTCTGGAATCGAGATTGGACGCCATGTCGCATTTGGATAACCCCTGATGTACCTAAACAGTGGGAATCCCCACAAGTGACCCCATTTTAGAAACTAGACCCCCTAAGGAACTTATCTAGATCTGTGATGAGCACTTTGAACCCCCAAGTGCTTCACACAAGTTTATAACGTAGAGCCGTAAAATTAAAAAATCATGTTTTTCCACAAAAATGATCTTTTCACCCCAATTGTTATTTTCCCAAGGGTAACAAGACCTCAAAAATTATTGTGCAATTTATCCTGAGTACGCTGATACCCAATATGTGGGGGTAAACCACTGTTTGGGTGCAGAGCTCGGAAGGGAAGGAGCGCAGTTTGACTTTTTTAACGCAGAATTGGCTGTATGCCATGTCGCATTTGGAGAGCCCCTGATGTGCCTAAATAGTGGAATCCCCCCACAAGTGACACCATTTTGGAAACTAGACCCTTAAGGAACTTATCTAGATCTGTTGGGAGCACATTCAACCCCAAATGTTTCACTAAAGTTTATAATGCCTGGGTGTAAAAGCAAAAAAAAAAAAACAACAAAAAATGATTTTTTTTTAGTCCCCAATTTTCCAATTTTTGATTTTTCACATGGAAATTGGACCCCAAAAGTTGTTGTCCAATTTGTCCTGAGTACTATGTTACCCCCATATGTGGAGAAAACTACTGTATAGGCACACGTCAGGTCTCGGAAGGGAAGTAGTGATGTATTGGATTGCAGACTGATCGGTGTCATGTTCAGTTTTCAGAGTCTCTGATGTGCCTAAACAGTGGAAATCCCCCACAAGTGACCCCATTTTGGAAACTAGACCCCTAAGGAACTTATCTAGATCTGTGGTGAGCACTTTGAACCCCCAAGTGCTTCACACAAGTTTATAATGCCCGGGCAGGAAAATAAAAATCCTATTTTTTCCCACAAAAATGATCTTTTAGTCACCAATTTTTTATTTTCACAAGGGTAAGGGGAGAAATTGGACCCTAAAAGTTGTCCAATTTGTATCGAGTACGCTGATACCCTATATGTGGGAGAAAACTACTGTGTGGGGGCACGTTGGGGCTCGGAATAGAAGTAGTGACATTTAGTAATGCAGACTTCGATGGAATGGTCTGCGGGTGTCTTGTCGCGTTTGTAGAGCCCCTGATGTGCCTAAACAGTGGTAACCCCCCACAAGTGACCCTATTTTGTAAACTAGACCCCCAAAGGAACTTCTAGATGTGTGGTGAGCGCTTTGAACCCCCAAGTGCTTCATAGAAGTTTATAACGCCCGGACGTGAAATAAAAAAATCATATTTTTTCCACAAACATGATCTTTTAGTCCCCAGTTTTTTATGTTCCCAAGGGTAACAGGAGAAATTGGACCCAAAAAGTTGTTTTCCAATTTGTCCTGAGTACGCTGATACCCTATATGTGGGAGAAAACTACTGTATGGGCACACGTCGGGGCTCTGAAGTGAAGTAGTGACGTTTTGCATTGCAGACTTTGATGGATTGTCATGACGCGTTTAGAGAGCCCCTGATGTGCCAAAACAGTGGAAACCCCCCACAAGTGACCCCATTTTGGAAACTAGACCCCCCAAAGGAACTTATTTAGATGTGTGGTGAGAACTTTGAACCCCCAAGTGCTTCACAGCAATTTATAACGTAGAGCCATAAAAATAATAAATCATATTTTTTTCTACAAAAGCGATATTTTCGCCCCCAATTTTTTATTTTCTCAAGGGTAACAGAAGAAATTAGACCCCAAGAGTTATTGTGCAATTTGTCCTAAGTATGCTGATACCCCATATGTGGGGTAAACTACTGTTTGGTCGCATGGCAGAGCTCAGAAGGGAAGGAGCACCGTTTGACTTTTTCAACGCAGAATTTGTTGGAATTGAAATCAGACGCCATGTCACATTTGTGCCTAAACAGTGGAAACCCCCCAATTCTAACTCCAACCCTAACCCCAACACACCCCTAACCCTAATCCCAACCCTAACCCTAACTTTAGCCCCAACCCTAACTTTAGCCTCAACCCTAACCCTAATGGGAAAATGAAAATAAATACATTTTTTAATTTTATTATTTTTCCCTAACTAAGGGGGTGATAAAGGGGGGTTTGATTTACTATTTATAGCGGGTTTTTATGATTGGCAGCTGTCACGCTAAAAGACACTTTTTATTGCAAAAAGTAGTTTTTGCATCATCACATTTTGGGAGCTATATTTTTTCTATATTTTGCCCACAGATTCATGTGAGGTCTTTTTTTTTTGCAGGACGAGGTGACATTTTTATTTGTACCATTTTTGGGCACATGACATTTTTTTTATCGCTTTTTATTATGATTTTTGGGAGGCAGAATGAACAAAAACCAGCAATTCATGAGTTTCTTTTGGGGGAGGGGCGTTTATAGCGTTCCGTGTGTGATAAAATTGATAATGAAGTTTTATTCTTCGGGTCAGTACGATTACGGCGATACCTCATTTATATCATTTTTTTATGTTTTGGCGCTGTTATACAATTAAAACGATTATATATAAAAAATAATTATTTTTGCATCGCTTTATTCTGCGAGCTATAACTTTTTTATTGTTTCGCTGATGATGCTTTATGGCGGCTCGTTTTTTGAGGGACAAGATGAAGTTTTCAGCGGTACCATGCTTGTTTGTATCCGTCTTTTTGATCGCGTGTTATTCCAATTTTTGTTCGGCAGTATGATGATAAATCACTGTTTTTTAGACTTTTTTTTAAGGGGTTCACTAAATGGGTTAACTAGTGGGACAGTTTTATAGGGTGGGTCGTTACAGACGCGGCAATACTAAATATGTGTACTTTTATTGTTGTTGTTTTTTTACATTAAAGAAGTGAATTTATTGGAGAATATTTTCTTTTTTTTCATTTTTTAGGAATTTTTTTACACATGTTTATTTTTATTTTTTTAACATTTTTACTTTGTCCCAGGGTGGGACATAACAGCATGGGGTCAGATCGCTGGTGTGACAGTGTGCACAGCACTCTGTCACACCAGCGATCGCACAGGCAGTGCTGGAGGCTTCTCAGTGCCTGCTCTCAGCAGGCACTGAGGAAGCCGCCTCTCTGCAGGACCCTGCATCCATATTGGATCCGGGGTCCTGCAGTGAGGAGAGTCCCTCAGAACAGCGCGACACATCGTGCTGTTCTGAGGGTCTCAGGGGAGCGTGCAGAGAGCCCCCTCCCTGCGCGATGCTCCTCTGTGCCCCCGGTACACCGCGATCATGTTTGATTGCGGTGTGCCAGGGGTTAATGTGCCGCGAGCGGTCCGTGACCGCTCCTGACACATAGTGCCGGGTGTCAGCTGTGATAATCAGCTGACACCCGGCGGCGATCAGCTGCGCTCCCCCCGTGAGCGCAGCTGATTGCCCTGGACGTACTATTCCGTCCATGTGAATTAAGTACCAGGTCACATGGACGGAATATTACGTCCAATGGGATTAAGGGGTAAATAAGATGTGTGGTGGAGTTGTTACAAGAACACTAAACTTCAGGAAGGCAAATTTGCAATTGATGAGAGATGATCTTAGTGCAATAAACTGGGACGATATCCTGAAACTTAAAAGTACACAGAAAATGGAAGACTATTATTAGTATCCTGATTAGGACCTGTGCACAGTATATACCCTATGGGAATAAACATGCTAGAAATAGGAGGAATCCACTATGGCAAAACAAAACTGTAAGGGGCGCAATAAGTGACAGAAAGCATTTAAATAAAGCAAGTAGGTAGTGATGAGGCATTAAATAAATACAGAAAATTAAATTCTGTAAAATGCAAGTCAAGGCTGCAAAGATTGAGACAGAGACTCATTGCCAGAGAGAGTAAAAATAATCCCAAAAATTTATTTAACCCCTTTACCACCCAAGGGTGGTTTGCACGTTAATGACCGGGCCAATTTTTACAATTCTGACCACTGTCTCTTTATGAGGTTATAACTCTGGAATGCTTCAACTGGTGTTCCCGAATCTGAGAATGTTTGCTCGTGACATATTGTACTTCATTTTGGTGGTAAAATTTCTTCGATATGCGTTTATTTTTTGAAAAAACGGAAATATGGCGAAAATTTAGCAATTTTCAAACTTTGAATTTTCATTCCCTTAAAACAGAGAAATATGTCACACAAAATAGTTAATAAATAACATTTCACACATGTCTACTTTACATCAGCACAATTTTGAAACCAAATTTTTTTAAGTTAGGAAATTCTAAGGGTTAAAAGTTGACCAGCGATTTCTCATGTTTACAACAAAATTTACAAAGCCATTTTTTTAGGAACCACCTCACATTTGAAGTCACTTTGAGGGGTCTATATAGCAGAAAATACCCAAAAGTTACACCGTTCTTAAAACTGCACCCCTCATGGTACTCAAAACCATATTCAAGAAGTTTATTAACCCTTCAGATGCTTCACAGGAGCTGAAGCAACGTGGAAGGAAAAAATGAATATTTAACTTTTTGTCACAAAAATGATCTTTTACAAACATTTTTTTATTTTCACAAGGATAAAAGGAGAAAATGGACAGATACATTTCTCTTGAGTACGCTGATACCCCATATGTGGTGGTAAATCACTGTTTGGGTGCATGGCAGAGCTCGGAAGGGAAGGAGCGTTGTTTGACTTTTTCAACGCAGAATTGGCTGGACGCCATGTCGTGTTTGTAGAACCCCTGATGTGCCTAAACAGTGGAAACCTCCCACAAATGACACCATTTTGGAAACTAGACCCCTCAAGGAACTTATCTAGATGTGTTTTGAGAACTTTGAACCCCCAGGTGTTTCACTAAAGTTTATAACGCCCGAGCATGAAAATAAAAAAAATCATATTTTTTCCACAAACATGATCTTTTAGTCCCCAATTTCTTATTTTTCCCAAGGGTAACTGGAGAAATTGGACCCCAAAAGTTGTTGTCCAATTTGTCCTGAGTACTATGTTACCCCCATATGTGGAGAAAACTACTGTATAGGCACACGTCGGGTCTCGGAAGGGAAGTAGTGATGTATTGGATTGCAGACTTTGATGGAATTGTTTGCGGGCGTCATGTCACATTTGGAGAGCCGCTGATGTGCCTAAACAGTGGAAACCCCCCACAAGTGACCCCATTTTGGAAAATAGACCCCCCAAGGAACTTTATCTAGATGTATTTTGAGCACTATGAACCCCCAAGTGCTTTACAGAAGGTTATAACGTACAGCCGTAAAAACCAAAAAAAAAAAATATTTTTTTATTTTACAAAAATGATTTTTTTTCGCCCCCAATATTTTATTTTCCCAAGGGTAACAGGAGAAATCGAACCCCAAAAGTTGTTGTCCAATTTATCCTGAGTACGCTGATACCCCATATGTGTGGGGTTAAACTACTATTTGGGCGCATGGCAGAGCTCAGAAGGGAAGGAGCACCGTTTGACTTTTTCAACGCAGAATTTGTTGGAATTGAGATCAGACCCCCCCTGATTTGCCTAAACAGTGGAAACCCCCCCTATTCTAACTCCAACCCTAACCCCAACACACCCCTAACCCTAGTCCCAAACCTAACCACAAAACTAGCACGCCACTAATCCCAACCCTAACTTTAGCCCCAACCCTAACCCTAATGGGAAAATGGAAATAAATACATATTATTATTTTTATTATTTTTCCCTAACTAAGGGGGTGATACAGGGCGGTTAGATTTACTATTTATAGCAGTTTTTATGTTTGGTAGCTGTCGCACGCTTAAAGACGCTGGATGGAGGCACTGTGAACGCCGTCTGACCTATGTCAGACCAGTGGTGTCCTTTTTTTTAGGATTGCATAAATGTGCTGTTGGCCACAGTTTTGTGCCTTTCTGAAAAGGACACCGCTGAACAGAGGCCAGATAGAGTCCAGAGTAACTGCCTCATTTTTGTGAATGGATCCCTCAGGGGTTTTATCTGAATCCCGTCACTCAGAGATTTATATTGAAATTCCAAAGTAAGTGGTCAGCGTAGAGCACCGGATAAATGTGATCCCAAACGTTATGTAAAATATTCACAATAAAAGCTTCAACTCAATCTACAAAAAAAAGCAAGCCCTCACTCAGATCTGTCATCTATTAACAGAAATATAGAGGGTTTCCACGTTACTAGTAGTACAGAGGCTAAGGAAAAGCAAAATGGCTCCATAACCCTCCAAAAGAAATTCAGCAAATTTCGTACTCCTAAATCCTAAAAACAAAAACAACATTTTTGAGATGAAAATGTGATTTTTTTATTTTCACGAGTTAACGTTATAAACTTCTGTGAAGCACCTGGGGTTCAAGGTGCTCACTCTGCATCCAAATACATTCCTTGAAGGGTCTAGTTTCCAAAATCGGTCACTTGTAGGGGGTTTCCACTGTTTAGGCACATCAGAGGCTCTCCAAATGGGACATGACTTCTGCTAATGATTCCAGGAAATAATGCAGTCAAATGAAACTCCTTCCCTTTTGAGCTCTGCCGTGCGCCCAAACAATAGTTTTCTACCTCATGCTGGGTATCGGCGTACTCAGGAGAAATTGGCACAACAAATTGTATGGTGAAATGTCTCCTATTACCCATAAAAAATGATGCTATTATTTTGGGCTAAAAACATATTTGTGGAGAAAATTTGATTTTTTTTTTTTAAAGGCTCAACATTATAAACTTATGTAAAGCACCTGGGGGTTCAGTGTGCTCATCACTAGTGTTGAGCGATACTGCTCGATATCTAAAAATATCGTATCGAAATGGTATCGCCAATATCACTAAATATCGTCGATATCCGATTCCGATACCGGAAGTCCAATGTAAGTCTATGGAACAAAATATCGCAACTAAAAAAAACCTTCATTTCCGTGTAAACACTAAATATACACACATAGAATACATATATATATATATATATATATATATATATATATGTCATTGTGACATATATAATATATACATATATGTATAGTTTATACACTTCTACATAGTAAAATATCCTCTGATTCAATTGCCGGGTAAAGCCGGCTTCTGTGAAAAGACAGAAGCACCCGACATGAAATGACACTTGGTGTACATAGGGTTAACCATGTCTTTTCATGTCGTTTGCAATCTGATTTGCACAAACAATTACATCAGTCTATGTGTGCAAAATTTCACACCTGTAGGGGTTAATTAAAGGTGTAAATTCGTTGTAAAAAAAACAGACTTTTTTGCTACAAATTTACACCTTTAATTAACCCCTGCAGGTGTGAAATTTTGCACACTTACACTCATGTAATTATTTGTGCAAATCAGATATCAAACTACATGAAAAGACATGGTTAACTCTATGTAAACCAAGTGTCATTTCATGTCGGGTTCTGAATTTTCACAAAAGCCGACAATTGAATTAGCGGCTATTATACTATGTAGAAGTGTATGAAATATAAATATATATATATATATATATATATGTGTCACAAATTTAATGACATGTATATATATATATATGAGGTGTAAAATTGCTGAAAAAAAATGCGTGGGCTCCCGCTCTATTTTCGCAACCAGACAGACAAAGCCAGTGAGTGGGGCAGATAATAATAGCCCAGAGAGGGCCATTATTTTTCCCCCCCCCCCGGCTACTAACATCTGCCCCCAGACACCCCAGAAAGGGCAAATCTCTAATTAGATTTGCCCTTTCTGGCACTTTGCCCGTCTATTCCCATTGCCCTGTAGCGGTGGCGAATGGGTTAATAAGGGGTTAAAATGACCTTGCAATTGAAAGGTCACTTTAAGCCAGGTTAATAATTGAGAGCTGTCAATTAGACAACTATCAATTATTAATCCTATTGTATGAAAGAAAAATCAAACACACACAGTTTAATAAAAAAGAAGTTTAATGAAATAATCACACAGTTTTTGACCATATTTTATTTTCCTGCTAAAACCATTTCCTGTAATAAAAATAAAATAATAAAGCAAAATTATTCTTACCAATTCGATGTACAGTCAGGTCCCACGGTGTAATCCTTCAGAAAGGGTTAATGTTTACTGCAGGGACCGCAGCTAATGCTGCAGCCTCACAGTAAACCCCCAAATGAATGAGTTCCTCTCCTGGCTGACAGGAGAGGAAGTGGAAAGCTTAATTGATTGCTTTCCACTTTCACTTCAGGTCAGCCAGGGACACAATCAGTGACGTCAGAGGGAACTGGTTAACAAAAATAGGGGATCCCCTCGAAAAAAATTGGCGTGGGGTCCCCCCTATTTTTGTTAACCAGCCAGATGAAGCAGACCGCTGAGGCCTGGATTTTCAGGCTGTTAAGGAGCCAAGATCCATGGACCTTGCCAGCCTGATAATACCAGGCCACAGCAGTCTGCATATCTTGGCTGATTAACAAAAATAGGGATCCCCTCGAAAAAAATTGGCGTGGGTCCCCCCTATTTTTGTTAACCAGCCAGATGAAGCAGACCGCTGAGGCCTGGTTTTTCAGGCTGGTAAGGATCCAATATCCATGGACCTTGCAAGCCTGATAATACCAGGCCACAGCAGTCTGCTTAGCTTGGCTGGTTAACAAAAATAGGGGATTCCCTCGAAAAAAAAACGGCGTAGGGGTCCCCCTATTTTTGTTAACCAGCCAAGTAAAATGCAGACTGCTGCGGCCTGGTATTAAAAGACTGTCAAGGCCCATGGATTTTGGCCCTCAACAGCCTGATAATTCCAGGCTACAGCAGCCCCACATTTGGTGCATCAAAAGATGTGCCAATTGTGGCACTTTACCCGGCTCTTCCCACTTGCCCTGTAGCGGTGGCAAGCGGGGTAATAAGGGGTTAATGTCACCGTTGATTGCACGGTGACAATAAGCCCGGTTAATAATGGAGAGGTGTCAATAAGACACCGATCCATTATTAATCCCAAAGTTATTAAATGCATAAAAAAAAGACAAAGCAAGAAAAAAGTATTTTAATGAAATAAAAGAGACAACACAGTTTTCATTTATTTTATTGTACTCTCATTCCTGCGACGCCATCGATCTCCTGTAAAAAAATAAAAAAAACAAACCAACAGTATACCACCTGTCCGACGCAGTCCATAGTAACGACAGTCCCACGACGATCCAGCTCTGCTACATCGCAATGACAGGCAGAGCCTGTCATCGCGACGCAGCACAGCTGATTACCTGCTTCCCCGGCGGTGACGTCATCGGACTGACTGCTTTACGGCCGGGATTACCCAGCAGTCACTGCAGTTATCGCGAGAAACTGCATGTGACCGCCGGGGAGAAGAGGAAGGCGGCCATGAAGCAGTCCGGGATGTGACCGCCGGAGATCTTCTGCCAGGTAAGTGCCGCTGACTCCTGACAGACCCGACCGACGGACACTGACAGTGACAGACCCGACCGACGGACACAGACAGTGACAGTGACAAATCCGATTCCGGTATTCGATATGACGAAAATATCGGTATTCGGAATCGAAAGGCCGATACAGCTAATATCGGCCGATAACCGATATTTGCAGTATCGTATCGCTCAACACTACTCATCACACATCTAGATCAGTTCTCTGAGGGGTCTATATTCCAAAATGGGATTTTCACTGTTTAAGCACATCAGAGGCTCTCCAAACGCGATATGGTGCCCTCCAACTGTTCCAGTAAATTTTGCATTCAAAAAGTGAAATGGTGCTTCTTCCCTTCCGAGCTCTGCTGTGCACCCAAACAGTGGTTTTCTCCCTCATGTGGGATATCGGCATGCTTAGGAGAAATTACACAACAAATTTTGGGGTCCATTTTCCTGTTACCCTCATCAAAATAAAAAAAAAATGGATCTGAAGTAAATTTTTTATGAAACAAAGTTAAATGTTTATTTTTTTCCACATTCCAGAAATTCTTTTGAAGCACTTGAAGTGTTAATAAACTTCTTGAATGTGGTTTTGAGCACCTTGAGGGGTGCAGTTTTTAGAATAGTGTCACTTTTAGTTATCTTCTATCATATAAACACCTCAAAGTGACTTCAAATATGATGTGGTCCCTAAAAAAATGGTTTTGTAAATTTTGTT
This sequence comes from Oophaga sylvatica, assembly GCA_033576555.1. Lineage (NCBI taxonomy): Eukaryota > Metazoa > Chordata > Amphibia > Anura > Dendrobatidae > Oophaga > Oophaga sylvatica. Next base: position 300,026,253 of record JARQOD010000003.1, on the reverse strand, counting down.
GAAAAAATTGCTGGTCAACTTTTAACCCTTATAACTTCCTAACAAAAAAAAATTGGTTCCAAAATTGTGCTGATGTAAAGTAGTCGTGTGTGAAGTTTTATTTATTAACTTTTTTCCATCATACATGACGGCACCACGAGAGAGGGGATCCGCCCTTCAAGGAAAGGAAACCTTCAAGATAAAAGGGGTGGCTCCTCTCTCTGCATCAGTTGGTTTCCTGTCCTTGATGGGGAACCCTCAATAATAGAAGACTCTCATGGATGAAGAGGATGCCCGGACCTGGGACGGATAAATACTGGCAGGCACAGGTCTGCTACATCTGTCACCAGGTACCGGTAGTCGCCTCGGGGTCATGTATCCCATGCCCCCCCCTGAGCGAAGCATGGCCACAGCCAGTGATGCAGATGCCTGGGTGAAGGAGTTAGCCACGGAGGCCACGTTTGTGTACCCTCCCTGATGTGGAGGTCCTCGTAGGTGACATTGAATGTGCCCTCCCAGTCGACAGTGTGGCCATGCAGCCTGTGAGGCACATCGGTGCCCAGGCAGAATGCACAGCTCCTCGGAGGTCATATCTGGATGCCCTCCATGTTGAGGCTATGGAGCCGGGGGAGAAGTACCTGCAGAAGGGAGACATCAGGGAAGCTCTCTCAGGACCGCAGGTATGATGACAGGCTGGTGGTCGCAGCGGGACTCCGACAGCAGTCTCAGCAGTTTTCACAGCAAGGAGGGGGTCCCCCTCCTGTGTCACCCTCCCCATATAGGAACATGGCGCTGGAACGCCAGGTCAGCATGGTGCGCACACCGGAAGTGATGTGTGCACCGAGAAAGATGGGTGCGCGCGCAGCCACAGGTCAGAGCGCCGAGGATAGATGGGAGCGGCGCACAGAAAGTGACGTGTGCGGCGCACAACGGTCATGCGCACACCAGAAGTAAGGAGTGGGTGTCGCGCGCAGGAGACAGTACGGCGTGTGCACTAGATATGCAGGGGGCACGCCGGAAGTGAGCATTGGACAGCGCGCTCACCCGGAACGGCGGGGGCGTGCGCGCCGCAGCAGACGCCGAACGCTGAGAAGTGGTCACGCACCCGAAGTGCAGAGTGCGCGCATTGGCAAGTCTACAGCGCTCATGCGTCAGGGCGCTAGCGGCTAGCAAGTGCAGGATCAACCAGGTGAAGTTTGTTAATAAAAAAAAAGGAAAAGCTGCTATTTAAGTCTGGCTGAAACACTATGGGATGTCACTAAGCCAGATCAGGTCAGACGTGACTACGCTCTTCAGGTGCTAGTGGATATGATGGAGAGCCTTTCACCGGAGCATTTGCAGCCGCACCAAGAGATGCAGGAGAAGCGGCGGTCTCGCTCAAGTGAGAAGAGCCAGATGCGCCGCAGCAGTAGCCGCTCGGGTAACGTGCGGACGAAGCGTAGCAAGGAGGGGTCCGTAGTCTCGATGGGAGACTCCGAAAGGACCAGTCAGCCTCCAGAGCCGGTACCCTCCTTTGACACGTCCGAGTGGTGAGTGAGCTTCGAGAATGTCCAGCACGCTAATGTCTGTTCTTTTTCGCTCTCTCTTGTCTCCAAACCTCCTCTCTCTCACACACATTGGTGGGTGGAGTATAGGGGGTACATAAGAAGAAGAAAGATAAAGCTAAAAATAAGTGATGTCCCATCTGCGAAAGCCCCTTAGGAACATCCTGGAACCAAAAAATGTGTCAGGATTGTATCAATAGGACACTAGCGGAGGAAACACCAGCCTTTTCAGAGAGCCTGAAGCCCTTAATTCAGGCAGAAGTCGGCAAGTTTGTAAAGGCGTTACAGACAGCGGACAGGGACGGCAGATCTAGAGACAGGTCCAGTCCCTCAGTAGTGTCCCAAGAGAACTCCTTCGGAACAGAGGAGGACTCCGGTAGGTCCCGGTATTCAGAAAGTAGCTCGGAGGAAGAAGATACGTTTCCTGTGGAAGCTACAGAGAGACTCATAAAATCAGTCCGTTCCACCATGGGTTTAATAGACGAAAAAGCGAAGAGAACAACCCAGGAACTTATGTTTGGGGGTTTACAAAAAAAAGAAAGCGGAGATCTTTTCCGATAAACGAGCATTTACAGGAGCTCATTAAAAAGGAGTGGGAAAAGCCGGAAAAGAAGTCCCACGTAGTTAATTCCCTGAACAGAAAATACCCCTTTGAGGAGGAGGCATCCACATCCTGGGGTAGACCCCCAAATATTAATGTGGCAGTATCAAAAGTTGCCAGGAAGTCCTCTCTACCCTTTGAGGATCTAGGTTCTTTAAAGGAACTCCTGGATAGAAAGGCGGACAGTTGTCTGAAAACAGCCTGGGAGGCCTCAGCGGGGGCACTAAGACCAGCTATAGCGGCCACTTGCGTGGCTAGGTGTTGTGAATGTGTTAGAAATGAATTCTGAGCAGAAGCTTCCTCTGTGGTTACAAACAGTACTGAACTATTCAATGAAGATTGTGAAGATTGGCAATCAGGAGTTACAGACTGGTCTTATATAAGGGAGGTTCCCTCCCATCAAGGTTGCCGGTGATCAATTGTTCTTGTCTCAACTGTGGTTCCTGGTTCACTTGGAAGCTTGCTGAGTCTTGCCTGCATCTTCTGCTAACAGATAAGATATTTTCTGCTTTTATTTTTGTGCTTGCTTTTTGCATTTTTTCCTGTACTTCTGTGGAGGTCAGCCAGGTCCCCTCCGGGGCTTGTGCTCCTCTCAGTTTATCTGAGCCACTGTTATTTGTTCATTTTCCAGTTTTTTCAGTGGCTGCGACTTAGTTTTGTTACACCAGAGAACTAATTTAGGTGGTAGAGGTCGTGTGATCTCAGGTGTTTTTGCAATTAGTAGAGTTGGTATTTTTTTAGGGTTTTTGGGATTGCAGTAAGTGTCCTTCCTATCCTTTTCTTTCTAGGAAGATTGGGCCCCAACGTTTGCTCATACTATTTTCTGTCTGTGTCTGTATTTCCTCTTGTCTAACCGCCATTACATGTTTGGGGGCTTTCTATGTTCTTTGGGGATCTGCTCCGGGGCAGATAGCTTTCCTCTTTCTATCTTTAGGTGTAGTTAGCCTCTCAGGCTGTGACGAGGCGTCTTGGACCAACTTAGGAAAGCTCCACGGCTGCCTTTAGTTGTGGTGGTTAGTCAGGGTACTGCAATCCATTAGATTCCAACCTCTCTGGTGTATTGCCGTTTTTGCCTGCTCTCCTCAGCTACCAAATCATAACAGCTAGGTCTCTCAAAATGTGGATAGACAACCTAGAGGACCAACTAGAACAAGGAGTCCCCAGGGAAGCTATCATAGAGGCAATACCAACCGTAAGAGCTGCGTCAGTATTTTTAGCTGAAGCTTCAGCAGACTCAGCAAGGTTAGCGGCAAAATCAGCAGCACTGGCCAATGTAGGACGCCGTGCAGTATGCCTTAAATGCTGGCCAGGGGACAAACAAGCAAAAATGAAGCTTTGCTCTCTGCCATGCAAAGGCAATTTCCTGTTCGGACCGGCACTAGACGAAGTACTGGAGAAGGCCGGAGATAAGAAGAACTTTCCGAGGCAGCCATTTCAGTCCTTTCGGCGTTCATTTCAAAATTGCCGGAAGTTCGGAAGCTAGCAGGTCAGGGAGCGCGACAGATACAATGCGGACAAGTGATCCAACAGAAGAGGGAGAGGCTTCTACTTCGGTAGGCTCCCCAAAGACGGCAAGAAAGCTCCCCAGTGACGGCCCCTCTCAGGTGGGAGGAAGGCTCTCTCACTTCATTCCAGCCTGGGAGAGGATCTCGTCCAGCGCTTGGATCCTGCAGATTGTGGGATCAGGCCTGGAATTAAGGGTCCATCATTGGCCTTCAAGAAGGAACATGCAAACTCCGGTACAGTTCTCACAGAAAAAGCAGAAGAGCCTGGAAGGGTAGATAATATCGCTCCTACACAAACAGGTTCTAGAAGAGGTTCCGGTAGAGGAGAGAAACAAGGGGTTTTACTCCCCTCTATTTCTTGTGAAAAAAACGGACGATTCTTGGAGGACAATTATAAATTTAAAAGGCCTCAACAAATACCTCATAATCCCATCCTTCAAGATGGAGATAATAAAGTCAACAGTAAGACTCCTCTTTCCTCACTATTACATGGCGGTCCTGGACCTCAAGGACGCCTACTACCACGTCCCAATTTGACAGCAAGATCGCAAAATATTTCAGGGTGGCAGTTCAAGTAGGGTCACAGTTACATTACCTTCAGTACAGGGCTCTGCCCTTTGGGATAGCAATAGCCCCACGAATCTTTACGAAGTGTGTGGCAGAGGTCACAGCGCGTCTCAGGGAAAGAGAGACGTTAATAATACCGTACCTAGATGACTTCTTGATAGTGGGGAAAAGTTTTTGTCACTGTCAAGAACAAGTCAGAATAGTAATGGAGACACTGCAGATACTGGGATGGCAGCTCAACCTCAAGAAAACCAGGCTGGAACCAGCAACGACCCAGAACTTCTTGGGGATAACAATAGATTCTGTGGCACAGGAGTGTCACCTTCCACAGGAAAAAATAAGACAAATGATCATAACGACAATGGAAAAGCCAGAAGTCACGCTAAGAAGGGCCATGTCAGTATTAGAGTCACTGACCGCATGCATACCGGCGGTAAAATGTGCCCAGTTCCATGTAAGGGAACTACAGTGGTGTGTGCTACAGGGAGACCTGGATCTTCAGGGACAACTAGATCGAAAGATCACCCTCTCGGTCTCTGTACTCCAGTCACTCAGGTGGTGGTTACAGATAGACTCATCTCCAAGGGGAGTCCCATGGACATTCACAGCTTCCAAGGTGGTCACAACGGATGCCAGCCCTTGGGGGTGGGGAGCCCACCTAGACACACTATTGCTCCAGAGTCCCTGGGCCCAGGAGGAAAGAAATCTATCCTCAAATGACTGGGAGCTCTTAGCTGAGGTAGAAGTCTTTTTAGTGCTCTTTCGACTGCTAACAGGGCATCACGTGAGAGTCCTATCGGACAACCGGACAGCGGTCGCATATGTGAACCACCAGGGGGCACCCATTCTCGGTCACTGATGACGATAACAGAGAGTATTATGACTCTGGCAGAACATCATTTCCGCTCATTATCGGCCCTACATATCCGAGGGATAGACAACCAGAATGCGGATTTTCTGAGCAGGAACCACTTGAGGCAAGGAGAATGGTCGCTAAAAGTCAGTTTTTCAACAGATAGTGCTCATGTGGGGAAAACCCATCATAGATCTCTTTGCTGGACTCAAGGAAAAGAATTTCTGCACCTTTTTGTTGGCTTTTGAGGCAGAGAGACCATTGGCAGTGGACTCTTTGAGGATAGTCTGGACAGAGGGACTCCTGTACGCCTTTCCGCCGATATGCCTTATTCCAGCAGTTCTGAGGAAGATCAGGGAGGACAAGGCCAGAGTGATTGTAATAGCCCCCTTCTGGCCGAAGAGGCCATGGTTCTACTGGCTGAGAGTAATGTCGGTAACAGACCCATGTGTACTCCCGCAAGACCAGGACCTTCTAACACCGGGTCCCTTCAGTCACCCTCAGAAGTCCGGGCTGCATTTGACAGCCTGGAATTTGAAAGGTCGCTGTTAGAAAAAAAAGGGGTTCTCAGCTGGACTAATATCCACATTGCTCAATAGTAGAAAGCCAGTGACTACAAAAATTTATGGGAGGATATGGAATACATTTTTGTCTGTCTCAGGGCCAATATGGGAAGGGATGTCCCGATAGTGGTGATACTGGAGTTCCTGCAGAAGGGTCTAGAGCTGGGGTTAGCTGTCAGTACCCTTAAAATGCATGTCACAGCCCTGGCAGCATTGTTCAACTGTGACCTGGCAAACAATAGATGGGTGGCTAGATTTATCCGGGCCTGTAATAGAGCTGATTCTGTCCCATCTCCTGCTCCTCCACCATGGGACCTAAATTTAGTCTTGTCAGCCTTGACAGAAAGCCCCTTTGAGCCTTTGAACACAACATCAGATAAGGTACTAACATTAAAAACAGCTTTGCTATTGGCACTCACATCAGCCCATAGAGTAGGAGATTTACACACGCTATCGGCAGACCCTCCCTACACTTAGGTCATGGATGATAGGGTGGTGTTGAAGCTAGACCCGGCATATGTATGCATAGCTCCGCTCCACCCTCCCATCCTGTATACACCATGTTCCAAATTAATATGCAAATTGTTTTTTAGAGTCATAGCATTTTTTGTTTGTAAATGAAACCCATTGATGGTATTGTGTCTCAGGGTTCTTTGTATCACTGAAATCAATCTCAGATACCTGTGACAATTAGTTTGCCAAGTGAGCCCAATAAAAGGAAAACTGGATGTTCCACACTATTAAGCAGGCCAGAGTTTTCAAGTAACATGGGAAAGAAAAAGGATTTCTCTGCTGCTGAAAAGCATCAAATAGTGCAATGCCTTGGTCAAGGGATGAAAACATTAGATATTTCCCGAAAACGTAAGCGTAATCATCGTACTGTTAAGAGATTTGTGGCTGATTCTGAGCACAGACTTGTTCGTGCTGATAAAGGCAGAATGAGGAAGGTTTCTGCCAGGCAAGTTCATCGGATTAAGAGAGCAGCTGCTAAAAAGCCATTACAAACCAGCAAACAGATATTTGAAGCTGCTGGTGCCTTTGGAGTCCCTTGAACCTCAAGGTGTAGGATCCTTCAAAGGCTTGCTGTGGTGCATAAACCTATTCGGCCACCCCTAAACAGTGTGCACAAGCAAAAATGGTTGCAGTGGGCCCAGACATACATGAAGACTAATTTTCAAACAGTCTTGTTTATTGATGAGTGTCGAGCAACCCTGGATGGTCCAGATGGATGGAGTAGTGGATGGTTGGTGGATGGTCACCATGTCCCTACAAGGCTGCAACGTCAGCAAGGACGTGGAGGAGTCATGTTTTGGGCCGGAATCATGGGGAAACAGCTGGCAGGGCCCTTTAAGGTTCTGAAGGTGTGAAAATGACCTCTGCAAAGTATATAGAGTTTCTGACTGACAACTTTCTTCCACGGTATAAAAAACAGAAATGTGCCTTCAGGAGCAAAATCATCTTCATGCATGACAATGCACCATCTCATGCTGCAAAGAATACCTCTGAGTCATTGGCTGTTATGAGCATAAAAGGAGATAAATTCATGGTGTGGCCACCATCTTTCCCTGACCTCAACCCTATAGAGAACCTTTGGAGTATCATCAAGCAAAAGATCTATGATGGTGGAAGGCAGTTCACATCAAAACAGCAGCTCTGGGAGGCTATTCTGACTTCATGCAAATAAATACAAGTAGAAACTCTCCAAAAACTCACAAGTTCAATGGATGCAAGAATTGTGAAGGGGATATCAAAGAAGGGTTCCTATGTTAATATGTAACTTGGCCTGTTAGGATGTTTTGGAGTTAAATAGCTTTTTTGTACAGTGAATGTCACCTCCTAATGCTGCAAATTCCACAAATGAGAATTTTCAGTTCTTTAAAACATATCAAATGTTTAGAAATTCTACTGTGCCTAATAATTTGGAACAGTGGATTTTTAGTTTTTATTCATTTTGGAGATTATACTGTTACCATTTGGAGGTTTCTTCAATAAAATTTGATATATACTCTAACAGGTGATGACTTTTATTAGATTGACTGTCATTTGCACAGACCACTTAAAAAAATCATAGAAAAACATCATTTGCATAATAATTTGGAACATGGTGTACATGGCTCCTGATCTCCCGATGATAGCGGTGACGTGCGTGGTTCAAATCCTACTCCAATTCGCGGCCGGACTGTGCCTGTCGCTGATTGGTCGCGTCCAGTAGGGCGCGACCAATCAGCGACGCAGGATTTCCTTTACAGACAGACAGAATTAGACAATTATATAGTAGACTAGATAGTGGCCCGATTAGAAAGCATTGGGTATTCTAGAATATGTATGAAGTTTATTTATGCATGACTCTGCTCCCATCCTCCCATACTATATGCATGGCTCCGCTCCCACCCTCCCATCCTATATACATGGCTCCGCTCCCACCCTATGTACATGGCTCCGCTCCCTCCCATCCTATATACATGTCTCTGCTCCCACCCTCCCATCCTGTATACATGGCTCCGCTCCCACCCTCCCATTCTGTATACATGGCTCCGCTCCCACCCTCCCATCCTGTATACATGGCTCTGCTCCCACCCTCCCATCCTATATACATGGCTCCACTCTCACCCTCCCATCCTATATACATGGCTCTGCTCCCACCCTCCCATCCTATATACATGGCTCCGCTCCCACCTTCCCATCCTGTATACACGGCTCCGCTCCCACCCTCTAATCCTATATACATGGCTCCACTTCACCCACCCATCCTATATACATCGCTCCACTCCACCCTCCCATCCTATATACATGGCTCCACTCTCACCCTCCCATCCTATATACATGGCTCTGCTCCCACCCTCCCATCCTATATACATGGCTCCGCTCCCACCTTCCCATCCTGTATACACGGCTCCGCTCCCACCCTCTAATCCTATATACATGGCTCCACTTCACCCACCCATCCTATATACATCGCTCCACTCCACCCTCCCATCCTATATACATGGCTCCACTCCACCCTCCCATACTATATACATGGCTCCGCTTCCACCCTATATACACGGCTCTGCTCCCACCCTCCAATCCTATATACACTGCTCCACTCCTCCCTCCAATCCTATATACATGGCTCCACTCCACCCTCCCATCCTGTATACATGGCTCCGCTCCCACCCTCCCATCCTGTATACATGGCTCCGCTCCCAACCTCCAATCCTATATACATGGCTCCGTGCCGCTGATCTCCCGACGATAGCGGTGGCATGCCAGGTTGAAATCGTGCGCCAATTCACGGCCGGATGTGCCTGACTCTGATTGGTCGTGTCCCGTTCCATTACAGACAGAAGTTAAAAGTTAGACAATTACAGTGCCTACAAGTAGTATTCAACCCCCTGCAGATTTAGCTGGTTGACACATACGGAATTAACTTGGCATTGTGACATTTGTACTGTAGATCAGCCTGGAAGTGGGAAATGCACTGCTGCAAAAATTTTTGTTTTAATTTTTTTTTTTTTTTTTTTAAAAACGTTAAAAGTTAATTCAGAGTGTCATTTATTATTCAACCCCTCAAACCACAAGAATTCTGTTTGGTCCCCCTAAAGTATTAAGAAGTAGTTCAGGCACCAAGAATAATGAGCTTCACATGTGTTGATTAATGATCTCTTTTGCCAGCCTTTTCTGACTATTTAAGACCCTCCCCAAACTTGTGAACAGCACTCATACATGGTCAACATGGGAAAGACAAAGGAGCATTCCAAGGCCATCAGAGACAAGATCGTGGAGGGTCACAAGGCTGGCAAGGGGTACAAAACCCTTTACAAGGAGTTGGCCCTACCTGTCTCCACTGTTGGGAGCATCATCCGTAAGTGGAAGGCTTATGGAACTACTGTTAGCCTTCCACGGCCTGGACAGCCTTTGAAAGTTTCCTCCCGTGCCGAGGCCAGGCTTGTCCGAAGAGTCAAGGCTAACCCAAGGACAACAAGGAAGGAGCTCCGGGAAGATCTCATGGCAGTGGGGACATTGGTTTCAGTCAATACCATAAGTAACGTACTCCACCGCAATGGTCTCCGTTCCAGACGAGCCCGTAAGGTACCTTTACTTTCAAAGCGTCATGTCAAGGCTCGTCTACAGTTTGCTCATGATCACTTGGAGGACTCTGAGACAGACTGGTTCAAGGTTCTATGGTCTGATGAGACCAAGATCGAGATCTTTGGTGCCAACCACACACGTGACGTTTGGAGACTGGATGGCACTGCATACGACCCCAAGAATACCATCCCTACAGTCAAGCATGGTGGTGGCAGCATCATGCTGTGGGGCTGTTTCTCAGCAAGGGGCCTGGCCATCTGGTCCGCATCCATGGGAGGATGGATAGCACGGCCTACCTGGAGATTTTGGCCAAGAACCTCCGCTCCTCCATCAAGGATCTTAAGATGGGCCGTAATTTCAACTTCCAACAAGACAACGACCCAAAGCACACAGCCAAGAAAACCAAGGCCTGGTTCAAGAGGGAAAAAGTCAAGGTGTTGGAGTGGCCTAGTCAGTCTCCTGACCTGAACCCAATTGAAAACTTGTGGAAGGCGCTCAAGATTAAAGTCCACATGAGACACCCAAAGAACCTAGATAACTTGGAGAAGATCTGCATGGAGGAGTGGGCCAAGATAACTCCACAGACATGTGCCGGCCTGATCAGGTCTTATAAAAGACGATTATTAGCTGTAATTGCAAACAAGGGTTATTCCACGAAATATTAAACATAGGGGTTGTATAATAATTGACCCACACTTTTATGTTTAAAATTTATTAAAATTCAACTGAGCAACATAACTTTTTGTTTTGTAAGATTTATGCTTCTGTTAATAAATCCTACTCTCGTTTGCAGTTTGAAGGCTCTAACTTATTTGCATCTTATCAAACCAGCTAAATCTGCAGGGGGTTGAATACTACTTGTAGGCACTATATATATATATATATATATATATATATATATATATATATATATATATATATATATATAATATATATATATATATATGTGTGTTAGGGTCTGCGGAACGCACCAAATAAATATAAATAGGTGTGTTCGTAGCCCGGGGTCCACCCTGCAGGCAGAGCCTGTTGCTAGTAATATAACTGGATATGGCGGTATAAGCGAGCTCTGTTACTTCAGAGAGTCGCAGACATAGACGCTGTGGCACTATATGGCGGTATGAGCGATCCCTGTTACACCACAGAGTCGCTGACATAGATGCCGAGAAAGAGACTGTGTCCTGTTAACACCACAGGAGTCCACAGATAACTGCTGAGTGGATAGCAGTCTGTGGTCATGCAGTCAGTAACGCAAACAACAAACTCCTCACTGGAGTAGCCGGTAGTCTAGAGGCTATTTCAGCCAAGCCCTGAACACTTGCATACAAAACTCCTCACCGAAGGTGCTGGTATTCTAGGGCTTATTTCAGCCGAGCCTAACCGCATGCGTACATGACCACACTGGCGCAAAGCACATAACAGAATTGATACTAGCGCATGGCCGTGCAGCCATGCAACCCTTTTATAGCAGCAACTACAAGACCTTCCAGAAAAGGACCAATGAGAAACTGTTCCAGAACACAAGCAGTTTCAGGACCTTCCAGGCGGACCAATAGGAGTTGCTGAAGTACCTGAGCAAGTGACCCTTGGTCTCCAATGGAAGACCTTGCCCTGGGCATGCTCAGAAGGGGAAAAGCAGTACTTAATCCCACAGCCGTCTGCTCGCCGCTGACCAGTACTGGCTACAATGACAGAACCTGGAAAGGCAGCAGTAACCCTTTGTACCATATCAGGTCAGGCTGTGCAAGATGCTGGGACCGACACCAATAATTGGTGTGTTGAAACCATTAAAAACAGCTCTTACTACAAATTGGTTTCCACCGTAAAGACAACATATGCATATATACCTTTTCTTTGGAACTTAAGGGTATGCCACACTAAACAATATCGCTAACGGGATCGCTTAAAAACGTCACTATTTAGCGATCTCGTTAGCGATGTTGTTGTGTGCGGCATCTACAGACGACGTGGCCCCTGCTGAGATCCTGCTGTGATCTCGCTCGTCGCTGACATCGTTCCGGACCCTATTTTATCGTCGGCGCTCCCGCTGGGTAAGTATTATCGCTGAATGTGGCACCTTTTTGTGAACAATGTGCGACCTCATTAACGATGCATTAGTCAGCGGCGGAGGCGGGACTTTGTTTTCGTTCATAACGCCCTTCAGCTCCGATTGGTGACCACAACATCACCTCAGCTATAATAACTGCGCCCCCATCCATTGTTTCCAGAGCACTTTGTGGATGATTCCAACTGTGCTTTGTGCGTTTTTGTGAGGATAGTATCGCGTGTCGGTGTTTTGCGATCATATTTGTGGCGCAGTGGTGGGTTTTGCGATCCTGTCTGAGTCGTTAGAGCACCATCCATCCCCATTTGGATTTGGATCTTCGGGATATTTGGATTTGGATTCAAGGTACATATTGTTTGTGATGTTGTGATGTTGTTTTGATAATGTTTTTGACCTTATTTTTTTTTTCGTCCTCTGCTTTATTGCTTTTACACCCCTGACCTTATTTATTTATTTATTTTTTTTTTCGTCTGCTTTATTTATTTTACACCCCAGACTTTATTTATTTTTCCTTTTTTTTTTATTTATTTATTTTACACCCCTGACTTTATTTATTATTTTTTTTTTTTTGCTTTATTTATTTTACACCCCTCACCATTTTAGACATTTGTAAACTGTATAAACTGAAAAGTTTATTTTTTTTTTGTTATATAATTTTTATTTTATTCTTTATTTTATTCTGTTTAAACACTTTAGTAATAGTAATTAATTAGTCATTAACTTTTCTATTTTTTACCGTACAGGTTGCACATAATGAACCTCTCCACCGCGGAGCGTATGATTGTGGCAGTTGCACTATCTATGGAGGCAGATCGTCAGGAAGAGGCGCGGGTGGAAGAGAGGCGCTCCAAGCGAAAGTGTCGCATGTGGACCAGAGAATGGCTGGAGCAGAGGTCCAGATTCACCCACATGCATCTAGTGAGGGAGTTGCAGGAGAAGAATCCGCAGGATTTCCGGAATTATCTACGGATGTCGGAGGATTCATTCAAGCTCCTACTGGAAGCTGTGAGGCCACTCATTGAACGGCAGGATACCCGGATGCGTGCAGCTGTTTCAGCAGAGGAACGTTTGGCAGTAACGCTGCGATTTCTGGCAACCGGACGTTCAATGAAGGATTTGCAATATTCTGCTGCAATTTCTCGGTCGCTGCTTTGAGAACTAATTCCGGAGACATGCAACGCCATCGTCCGCAGTTTACGGAGCTACATGCCATTTCCAAAATCAGTGGCGGAATGGCAAATTATTGCCTCTGATTTTGAAAGGATTTGGCAGTTCCCAAACTGTGGTGGTGCCTTGGATGGCAAACATGTGCGGATCACGCAACCAGCCAAAAGCGGATCCTTTTTTCATAATTACAAGGGCTACTTCAGCGTGATCCTCATGGCCCTTGTTAATGCCAATTATGAATTTATTGACGTTAATGTTGGCATTAATGGAAGGGTTTCTGACGGTGGCGTTTTGGAGCACACAAGTTTTGGTGATCGGTTGTTTAATAATAAACTTAACTTGCCAACCAACATGGACACCACTGCCAACCTAAACTTTGTGTTTGTGGGTGATGAAGCCTTCCCCCTTCATGAGCATCTTGTTAAACCATACCCACAAAAGACTTTGACAGGGGAAAGGCTGATTTTTAACTACAGACTGTCTAGGGCACGTCGCGTTGTGGAGAATGCCTTCGGCATAATGGCCAATCGCTTCAGGGTTTTCCACACACCAATCAACATGAAGCTGGAATCGATAGACTCTGTGGTGTTGGCCTGTTGTGTGCTGCACAATTTTCTACGCCAACGCGATGCTGGTACTTACAGTCCGCCAGGCTTCATGGACTCTGACAGCAATGGTGACGTGGTGCTCGGAGAATGGCGTGACAATGATCCCGCTATTGCAGGCCTTCAACCTGTCAATCAAGGCAGGAGCAAGGACAATGCGAAGGCCGGCAGAGACAAGTACTGCCAATACTTTAATGGGCCTGGTGCAGTGAGTTGGCAGCATGAGGTCTAGTAGGATTTTGAGAATGTTTTACTTTACCCTTTTTTTTAACAATGTTTTGGTAATAAAATATTTTTATTTTAAAAATGCATTCGTGTTTTTTTCAATTATTTTACCAATATGGGAGAAGGGCTAATGATGGGTGAGATGTGGGGAGGGAGTAATGGGGATGGCAAAGAGACATGTTACCAGCAGCTGTAGTTTTTAAAATCTTTTCAAAGGCTTTTTTTTCCCTATTTTTTGTTATACATTGTATCTACTTGTCACACACGTGCTCATGGGAGTACCATCAGTCATAGGAGTTAATTGTTACAAAAAATAAAGAAAAAAGTTTCAAATATTTTCAATTATTTTAAGGGCCTATGGTCTCACTAGCGTTCAAACATTATAATTATATATAACAGATAATACACCACAGCTGCATATTTAAAGTTTAAATATATAATATATATATTTTAGTCATAATATGAAAGATTAAAAAATTGTTATACATATATTTGAAAATTCTTGGGAGGTAAAGGTCAACATTCACCAGGGAATCAGCTATTCACAGATATGCGACGTCATTGTGATCGCAATGTGACTACTCACACAAGTAAACAGATATGCATACAGATCTGCAAAAAGCCATTGTGATTTGCAAGGGGATTAGCGAGCCCCAGCCATCAAGATATGCGACGCTATTATGATCGCAATGTGACTACCCACGCTATGCAAAAAGCCATTGTGACTTGCAAAGGGGATTAGCGAGCCCCAGCCATCAAAATATACGAGGCTATTGTGATCGCAATGTGACTACCCACGCTATTCAAAAAGCCATTGTGACTTGCAAAGGGGATTAGCGAGCCCCAGCCATCAAAATATATGAGGCTATTGTGATCGCAATGTGACTACCCACGCTATTCAAAAAGCCATTGTGACTTGCAAAGGGGATTAGCGAGCCCCAGCCATCAAGATATGCGACGTTATTGTGATCGCAATATGACTACCCACGCTATGCAAAAAGCCATTGTGACTTGTAAAGGGGATTAGCGAGCCCCAGCCATCAAGATATGCGACGTTATTGTGATCGAAATGTGACTACTCACACACTGCTGCTACACAGGTATGCAAACAGATATGCAAAACAACATTTGTGATTTGCAAGGTGAATATTGACACGAGCCCCAGCCATAAAGACATGACACGCCATTGTGATCGCCTATCTTGGAATAGTGGTATTGCGAGTGCAACAGCATCTCATATCTGTGCTTGGCTGCCGCATGGCTGCTGCGGTCACTTTTTAATCGCAAAACCGTTTTGCGTCGCGGTGCGGCCACACGTAACGTGCGCAAGCTGTGACGTCATGGCGCTGGCGTCGCCCAATACGCTGTTGTTTGTAAAATGGCGGCGGCGAGACAGAGACAGCGCGGGCCAAAATGGGCTGATGAAGAGGTCCGTTATTTGATTAAAAAAACTGACCTGTGGGACTACCACTGCAGGCTACCTGTGGCGCATCCAATGCGCCACAAAAGGGTATGCCTGCAGGGGATCCAGCGGGCCTGCAGAGGAGGTACAATGTGCTGCGCACAAAAGCGCAAATAAGGAAGAAGCTGGCGGACCTGCGATACCGCTCACGCGATAGGGTCGCCAGCATCCGTGCCCAGCTCCGCAGGCCTCTGAGTGAGTATTCATGAGGGTATCTGGAGAGCGCAGCGCACGACAAACGCACATGAACGCGTGCAAGCGCGCCCGCCGTGGGAGTACCGCCAGTGATGTTGCATGTTGCAGGCAGCGATGGGAGTACCGCCAGTGATGTTGTATGTTGCAGGCAGCGATGGGAGTACCGCCAGTGATGTTGTATGTTGCAGGCAGCGAGGGGAGTACCGCCAGTGATGTTGTATGTTGCAGGCAGCGATGGGAGTACCGCCAGTGATGTTGTATGTTGCAGGCAGCGATGGGAGTACCGCCAGTGATGTTGTATGTTGCAGGCAGCAATGGGTACCGCCAGTGATGTTGTATGTTGCAGGCAGCGATGGGAGTACCGCCAGGGATAATGGGGATTCTGAATTGTATATTTCATTTACAGCACCACCTTCACCAGCACCAGCTGCTCCACCGTCCCCAGCTACCCCTCCACCTCCATCTTCTCCTTCCCCGGCTACCCCTCCACCACCAGCATCACCTCATCTTTCCACCCCTTCACCGCCAGCAACCCCCCCTCATGACTCTGTGGGTTCCAGCCCTTCCCCCGACATTGCCTTCTCTCCAGCATCATCCCGTCACACGGATGCAGGCTCCCCATCAGGTAATTAACGCACATTATATAAGCTTCAGACATGTTTGAGAACTTTGTAAGGTCTTATATGTAATGGCTGTTGTGATATTATTTTTTTTTCTGTGTTTACCTAGCCGGCGGAGCATCAGGTTCTGGGTGGGCGGTCAGTGGTTCCTCTGAGGAAAACCGTAAGTGTTAATTAACATAACATGTACATGTTGATGTTGCAACAGAATTCACTATTAACTGTTACCTTTTCCTCCACAGAAATCCCGACTGCCCAGGACCTGTTGGTGTCCCACCGCCGGCTGATGGCGAAAATGAGCAGCGCTGTGGCAGCGATGAATGCAACGGTGGCAGCCATGAGTACAGCGGTGGCAGAGCTGCAAAGTGCAATGGGAGCTCTGCATCAACACGGGATGATGCTGGAGAGGGCAGCGGCTGGACACCGGGGCCCTCAGTAATTTATTTTCTTTGTTATTTATTTTCTTTGTTAATTATTTTGTAGTTAGTTATAATTTTTTTATATTTTGTTATTTTGTTATGTTACTGTTTTTTGTTTTTATTTAAATTTTATATTTTATTTAAAACAAAAAAATATATATATAATATGACATAAATATATATTTTATATTTTACGTTAATCTACGCAGGTGTGGTGTATTATTTTTAGTATAAGGTTTTAGCGTAGTGTGACCAGGGGCCTTAAAAAAAATGTTAATTTTAGATATTTTTTTCATTTCATTTTTTCCCTATGATGGAACACCTATGATAGCTAGTACTCCCATGACCTCATGTGTGACAAGTAGATGTAATAAAAATACAACATTTTAATAGTTGACATCACATAAGAAAAGACCACAATTCATTAGATAAATAAGTTTTTTTTATTAAAAAAGGTATCAATGTAAAAATATAAAAACAACCAAAAAAACCTTTAGTAAAACATTTTAAAAACTACAACTGCTGGTAAGATGGATCATTGCCATTACCACGCTGCCTCTGGGGTGAATAAAAATAAGGGGGAGCACCAGCGTTTGGGTTTATCCCAGCTGGGTTTGGCACAGGATTGTGCGGCCATGGGTAGTCCGGGTACTGCGGTCTTGGCATCACGACATATCTGTGGTCCAGGTTTCCAAAAGACGCTTGATTCAGTACCTCTAACATCAGTCTCTCAGCATGAAGCCGCTGAACAGGATCCAGAGTAGGCAGCCTCTCATTCGCAAAATATGCAAAGCCAGTTATTTTTGTTTCTTTTTCTGCCGTAAGAAGTTTTTTGCAATTTCCACCAATTCAGGAGTAGCCGAGGTGGGAGCCGAGGTGGTGGGAGCCTTCCTTTTCGTTCCTGAAAGTGAAAGCCGCCTCCGCACAGATGATGGTGGCTCGACTACTTCGTCTATGTGATCCGGCATGCTGTCTTGTTCAGTTGCAGGTGTGGAGACCGCCTCTTCTGTGTCCTGCATGAACAAAAAACAAATGGTAAATAACAAAGAAAAAGAAATTAATCTTCACACTATAACACCCATATACAGCAAAAATGTGAAAACGACACTTGTATAGAAAAAGAAATTAATCTTCACACTATAACACCCATATACAGCAAACATGTGAAAACGACACTTGTATAGACAAAGAAATGTATCTTCACACTACACCCAAAAACTGCAAAATTGTGAAAAAGACACTTGTAAATGGATAGGCCTCAACCGTTGAGCTAGATAAATTATCAGTACATGAAGGGATGTAATGTATGTGGTACAGTTCATATAGCGTCTTGTGCTTGGGTGCGATGAAAATACTTGAGACACAGGTTGATAAAGAAAGTCTTGTATTGCTTCATACAAATTGGCAAAAATAAACTCACAGGTTGCAAACACAGAAGCAGGAGACACAGCAGGCCAGAGTAATCTAAGCTCAGCAATAACTCTCCACAACAGATTCAGATCTTCTTCTCTGTTACCGCAAGTCCATGCAAACGTGAGGCTCTCAAGAGCAGAGTTCAGAGTCCACAAGTGCTTCAGAGTTCCTCAGTAGGAATGGCTGGAGTACAAGGTCCAAGGCTTCAGGAGTCAGAACACAGGTTCACTGCAGGCTAGATTCTGAAGCACTGATTGCTCAGCTGTGGCTGTTTAAGAAGCAAACGGAGAGAATCAGGGCGGGAACATGCAAGCTGGAAAACTCCATTTTGACTGAGGGCAAGATAGCTGCAGCAAAACAGAAAGCAAAATGGCCGACGAACAAACTGAGTTTCAGAAACAGATACACAGAACCTTACATTACTCCCCCCTTAGGGACAACCTCCGGATGACCTCAGACCAGGCTTGTGTGGGTACCTCTGATGAAACTGACGGAGCAAGCGAGGAGCATTAACGTTATTGACTGGCTCCCATGAGTTGTCCTCCACTGGGTAGCCCTGCCATTTAATCAGATATTGTAACTGATTTCTATACAACCTGGAATCTAAAATCCTTTCCACCACAAATTCCTCCTGACCATCGACTAGCACTGGGTCAGGGCAAGGAGAAGAACGTCCAGGAAATGTATTGGGTGTCGCAGCCTTTAGTAGGGATACATGAAAGACAGGGTGGATTCTCATAGTTCTGGGCAATTGAAGACGACAAGCAACGGCACTTATAATTTTACTGATTTTATAGGGTCCAATGTACTTATGTCCCAACTTAGACGATGGAATCCTTAACTTAAGATTTCTGGTTGACAGCCAGACCAGGTCTCCTACCTTAAAAGCTGGTGCAGGTTTACGAAATTTATCTGCTGCCTTCTTGTACCTTTCCTGAGCCGATTCCAGATTCTCCTTTAGAAGATCCATATTCTTCTGTAAAGTCGTGACTCTTTCAGCCACTGCTGGCAAAGGCGTCTCTATGGGAAATCGTGGTAGAATGTTAGGATGATAACCTAGATTAGAGTAAAAAGGAGACTGCTTAGTGGAGGCGCTCTGAGAGTTGTTGTAAGAGAACTCAGCCAATGGAAGTAGATCCACCCAATCATCCTGTAGGTGGCAGATAAAGCAGCGGAGATACTGCTCCAGGGTTTGATTGGTTCGTTCGGTTTGTCCATTAGTCTGGGGATGAAAAGCAGAAGAAAGGTTTACTTTAATGTCCAATGCTGCACAGAAATTTTGCCAAAACCTAGAAGTGAATTGCACCCCTCGATCCGAAATAACCTCATCCGGTACTCCATGTAAGCGAAACACATCTTTAATCATCAAATCTGATGTCTGTTTTGCAGTGGGTAAGCCCACACAAGGGATAAAATGAGCTGCCTTTGTTAGACGGTCAACCACCACTAGAATAGTGTTCTTCCCTTGAGAGGTTGGTAATTCCACAATGAAGTCCATAGAAATGGATCCCCACGGGCGGGACGGGGTGGGAAGAGGCTGTAACAGACCAGTTGGTGAAGAGCGAGGTGTTTTGCATCTTGCACAAACCTCACACGAAGTGACATAGTCCAAAACATCCTTCCTACAAGTGGGCCACCAAAAGAAACGAGAAAGAAATTCCTGTGTCTTTAGAATTCCTCTATGCCCGGCTATTTTGGAATCGTGAATGAGTTGCAATACTCTCAATCTGACTGTTTCAGGTATATACAGACGTTGTCCCAGAATCCACACACCATTCTTAAAGACAAGACTTATGTCCCTTGGGGGTTGAGCCAAAAAAGAATCCGCATGGTATGCTTCCTTGATGTCTTTAATTAGGTCTTAATGATGAATCACTCCTAGGAATCTAGAGTCAGGAAGAATAGTCTTAGGAGGAGTAATTGGACGTGTCTCTGCTGAGTAAATCCTAGAGAGTGCATCAGCCTTTCCATTGCGCGATCCTGGTCTATAAGAAATAATAAAATTAAATTGGTTTAAGAAAAGATTCCAGCGAGCCTGGCGAGGAGTCAGGCACTTAGCCGACCTGATAAACTCAAGATTACGATGGTCTGTCAGAACAACTATTTGCTGTGCAGCTCCTTGAAGAAGGTGTCTCCATTCTTTGAAGGCGGCAATAATGGCCAACAACTCTCTATTGCCCACATCGTAGTTCTTCTCAGCCGAAGACAACTGCTGGGAAAAGAAGGCACAGGGATGCAAGACATTCTTCTCACCTGTTCTCTGAGAGAGTATAGCTCCCACGGCACAGTCTGAAGCATCCACCTCTATTATGAAGGCAAGCTCTGGGTTGGGATGTACTAGGATAGGTGCAGTGGTAAATTTATCTTTTAGACGGGAAAATGCTTCCTGGGCTTGGGGAGTCCAGGAGAACTTAGACTCTTTCCGGGTAAGTTGGGTGATAGGTGACACTACCTCAGAGAAATTTCTAATGAAACGTCTATAGAAGTTTGCAAACCCGATGAAGCGCTGTACCTCCTTCACATTTCTAGGACTTGGCCAATCATTGATGGCTTGGATTTTACTTCCATCCATACTAATTCCTTGTGTAGACAGTACATACCCAAGAAATTGAATTTCGGTCTTATGGAATTCACACTTTTCAAGCTTGATGTAAAGATGATTTTGTCTTAGACGTTCCAAGACCATTCTCACATGTCCATGATGTTCCTCTGTGGAGTTAGAAAAAATTAAAATATCATCCAAATAAATTACCACAAATGTATCCAGGAGATCCCTGAAGATGTCATTCACCAAGTGTTGGAAAGTGGCTGGGGCGGTACTCAGACCAAAAGGCATAACTAGATATTCAAAGTGTCCATAGCGTGACCTGAATGCAGTCTTCCATTCATCCCCAGGTCTAATACGGACTAAGTTATAGGCCCCACGAAGATCTAGTTTAGAAAAAATTTTGGCATGTCGCACTCTCTCCAATAACTCAGGGATTAAAGGCAATGGATAACGGTTTCTAATAGTAACCTTATTGAGTTCCCTATAGTCTACGCATGGTCTCAGGGATCCATCTTTCTTCTTTACAAAGAATATGGGTGCCCCTGCAGGAGATGAAGAGGGGCGTATGAAGCCCTTGGCTAGATTTTCGTCTATGTACTCTTTTAAAGCCTTCAGCTCGGGCCCCGCCAGGGGTAGATCTTACCAAAAGGTATCTCTGCTCCAGGCAATAATTCAATTGGACAATCATATGGACGGTGAGGAGGAAGCTGGTCAGCGTTCTTCTTGTCACATAAATCCACATAGTCCTGGTATACAGCTGGTAGTTCAGGGACTGACATGGTTCCTTTAGGAACAGAGCAAGCTGAAATTTTTGGACTCATCTGTTTCTCTGGAAAGTGTAATTCCTTGGTCTCCCAGTTAATGGTAGGATTCTGAGCCTGCAGCCATGGTAGCCCTAGAATAATGGGAAAGTGAGGAGAAGAGATAAGCATAAAGGACAGTTTCTCTTGATGATCTTTACCCATAAGAACCTTTAAAGGCTCTGTTTCCTGATCCACTGGTCCAGAGGTCAGCAGGGAGCCATCCACAGTTTCCATCTGTACTGGAGTAGCCTTCTTCACTGAACGTATTCCCTGTTTCAGAGCAAAGGAGACATCCATAAAATTTCCACTTGCACCTGAGTCGATCATAGCAGAGCTAGACACCCAGGCTGAGTCAACCCAGAGTTTGATGGAAAGAAAACAGTGAGAATTGTTTTTTTTACAACTCAGCTGGGACACCGCTGAGGAAACTTGAAAGATGGCAGCATTTACACAGTCAACGTCCTCAGAGGTAACGGAGTTTAAGTCCGAGAAATCAAGATCTGTTGCTGCAGATCTCTCTGGAGCCTGAGGCTCGGACCTGACAGATCCCCTCTCGCAACACTCACAATGAATGAGTGCTGCAGTAGTCTTGCGAGAACGGCTGGGGCAGTTAATAATAAAGTGCCCTGACTTACCACAATAAAAACATAGATTCTCCTTAAAACGATGTTCCTTGCGTGCATCACTAACCCGTCGTAGTAAAGAGTCTACCTGCATGGGTTCAGGTTCAGGTTCCCGTGTAATCCTATTCAAAGGTTCCTTAGCTGGAGAGGAAGGTAGGAAAAGGTTAGTACGATTGCTTTCGAACCATCTCTCTTGCCTGCGTTCAGTTAAACGAGTATCAATACGGATGCAGTAGTTAATAAAGTCACCTAACGCAGTGGGAGGGTCGGCACGAGCAAGTTCATCCTTAATCAGTGGAGATAACCCCTTTCGAAAAATAGATTTTTTGGCGGAATTGTCCCAGGTGGTATCAAGGGCCCATCTCCTGAAATCCAAGGCATATTCAGCTACCGAGTGCTTACCTTGGCGCAAAGCTAACATGGCTGCTTCAGCTGTTGCACCTCGATTGGGGTCATCAAACACCTGCCCCATGGCTGAAATAAAATCATCAAGGTGATTCAAACAATCATCCTCAGTCTCAATCAGAGGGTTTGCCCACATCAAAGCCTTGTTGGTAAGCAACATAATTATAGTAAGCACCTTAGATCGTTCAGTAGGAAATTGTGAAGCATGTGCAGAAAAAAAAAGATTGCATTGATTAACAAATCCCCTGAATTTTTCACGTTCACCACCAAAACGAAAAGGGGGCAACTTGGGAATCCCAGAACTCGGGGCCACGGCAGGAGCCTGGACTCGCCCCTCCAGAACCTCAATCCTGGCTCGCAAATCCTGGGTAGTCTGTCCAACCACTTGCAAATTGTGATTATTTAGGTCCTGAAGATTTGTAAAACGGGTCTTTATATTCTGCAAATCTGCAAGGATATTATCAGTCACTCCGCAAAGTTCCTTTATGCGGGCCTCCATTTTCCAGATCTTTTAAGACAGGATACTGGAAGAAGAGGAGAAAAAAAAAAAACAATAGTGTTCACCTGTGGCAACACTGAAGAAAGAAAAAACTTTAAGGGAACTGCTCACCTGGAATGGTTGTGAGAAGTCACAACCACTATCATCACAGAAAGCTTTCAACCAGACATCTGATATCCAGAGTTTCAGCAGACAAAAAGAGAAGAGAAAAAAAAAAAAACAATAGTGTTTACCTGTGATAACACTGCAGAAAAAAAAACTTAAGGGAATTGCTCACCTGGAATGGTTGTGAGAAGTCACAACCACTGTCATCACAGAAAGTACAACCGGACATCCGATATCCACAGTACAGCAGACAAGCCTTTCCAGACCCAGCAGACACTAACGTTTGGCTTCAGAATCTTGTAATGTATGTGGTACAGTTCATATAGCGTCTTGTGCTTGGGTGCGATGAAAATACTTGAGACACAGGTTGATAAAGAAAGTCTTGTATTGCTTCATACAAATTGGCAAAAATAAACTCACAGGTTGCAAACACAGAAGCAGGAGACACAGCAGGCCAGAGTAATCTAAGCTCAGCAATAACTCTCCACAACAGATTCAGATCTTCTTCTCTGTTACCGCAAGTCCATGCAAACGTGAGGCTCTCAAGAGCAGAGTTCAGAGTCCACAAGTGCTTCAGAGTTCCTCAGTAGGAATGGCTGGAGTACAAGGTCCAAGGCTTCAGGAGTCAGAACACAGGTTCACTGCAGGCTAGATTCTGAAGCACTGATTGCTCAGCTGTGGCTGTTTAAGAAGCAAACGGAGAGAATCAGGGCGGGAACATGCAAGCTGGAAAACTCCATTTTGACTGAGGGCAAGATAGCTGCAGCAAAACAGAAAGCAAAATGGCCGACGAACAAACTGAGTTTCAGAAACAGATACACAGAACCTTACAAGGGATATATTCTGCCATTTTATCTACATTTCACAATAATATTTTTTAAATTTAAGTCCACTTTGGCATGTACATTAAAATGTGTTGTAATACAAAGGTACTTACATGTATGACAGGGGAGTCCGGCTG
Organism: Oophaga sylvatica; assembly: GCA_033576555.1. NCBI lineage: Eukaryota > Metazoa > Chordata > Amphibia > Anura > Dendrobatidae > Oophaga > Oophaga sylvatica. The sequence continues at coordinate 300,002,455 of JARQOD010000003.1, read as the reverse complement.
GATCACTGGGTCTAGATCCGAAATGGATGACCCTTGTCTGGGTACTTCTTGGTCCCTTGTAAAAGCGAAGAGATCAAAGTACCACAGTTGGGGGATATAAACTTCTTCGGCCCCAGCTCCAGATTTGGTTGAATTGATAACTTTATTGAGCTCTTTTTTATAAACCGTGCGGAGGGCCTGAATCTGTTTTTTAACCGTTGACTCATCCGCCGGTTCATCAGGGTAATGGCTCCTGCAGAGCTCCACCAGTTTTTGGTAGGCGTCCTTCTTTTTCAACCGGTTACTGTAATCTGCAGACTTAATTTTCCAGAGGCGCGGCATTGTGCGGTACAGCTCAATAAAATCACGCAAAAACTCCTGCTTATCAGCCATCTGTAATAAAAAAATGATTATGTGAGAACAGCAGAATGGTTAAATAAAATGCTTGCATAGTCTACAACATAGAACACAGCAGGGATCACAAAATGGTGGTTGTGGGCGACGCAGGAGTAAACATAGATAGAGCTGGGATCTTAAAATGGTGGTTGTGGGCGACGCAGGAGTAAACATAGATAGAGCTGGGATCATAAAATGGTGGCCGTGCCTGAACAAAACAATGAAAAAACATGATGGACGACAATGGTTAACAACAGCAGAGATCTAAAATGGATCGGTACAATTAAAGACAAAAGAAAAATTAAATGTGACAAAAAAAATTACCTACCTTACAAAACTTGTATGATTCTGAAAAAAAAATAAGGAAAACTAGCGTCACAAACTGGATCGCAGAGGATACTCCACAGACGATCGCAAAAACTCCAACGTAGAACGTAGCAACCGAAATAGTGGCGTAAACCGGATCGCAGTAGCTACCAAGACTAGCAGGACACACTGGGTGATTTGAAAGAACCGCTTCTGCTCGAGAGCAATGGAGAGGAGTGCTGATACGTCGTCTTTTATGACGCGGTCATCCAATCACAAAGCGGGAGAGCTGATAAATATCTATGACATACATAGTGACCACCAATCTGTGACGAGGGGCGTGCAAAAGGTCGCGCTCAGTCACGCCTATCGAGGTCGTGATCTTTCACAGTACATGCAGTGTGGCACATCCCAACGACCGCCAAAGCAGAAATGCGACGAGATTGTGATCGCAATCTGAGCATTCTCAAACAGCTATACAGACATTGCATACAGATCTGCAAAGCCATTGTGATTGCATGGTGATTATAGCCCCAGCATACAGATATGCGACGAGATTGTGATCTCAATCTGAGCATTCTCAAACATCTCTGCAAAGCCATTGTGATTTGCATGGTGATTATAGCCTCAGCATACAGATATGCGACGAGATTGTGATCGCAATCTGAGCATTCTCAAACATCTCTCTAAAGCCATTGTGATTTGCATGGTGATTATAGCCCCAGCATACAGATATGCGACGAGATTGTGATCGCAATCTGAGCATTCTCAAACATCTGCAAAGCCATTGTGATTTGCATGGTGATTATAGCCCCAGCATACAGAAATGCGACGACATTGTGATCGCCTAGTTTAAACCCGTTGTCTTGCGATCGCAATATCATCTCATATCTGCTTGCTGGTTACATGGCTGCTGCGGTCATTTTTCGTTAGCAATACCGTTTTGCGACGTGAATTTAGCCGCACGTAACGTGCGCCGTAAAGTGTGCACGCTGTGACGTCATGACGCTGGCGTCGCCCAATGCGGTATTATCATGGCGGCGAGACAACGCTCAGTAAAATGGGAGGATGGAGAGGTCCGCTATTTGATCAAAAAAACGGACCAGTGGGATTATTTCTGCAGGGTACCTGTGGCGCATCCAAGGCGTCACAAAAGGGTATGCCTGCAGAGAATCCGGCGGGGCCTGGAGAGGCGCTTCAATGTTTGGCGGACCCTGAGACAAATCCGCAAGAAGCTGGCGGACCTGCGATACCGCTCACGCGATAGGGTCGCCAGCATCCGGGCCCAGCTACGCAGGCCTCTGAGTGAGTATTGATGAGGGTATCTGGAGAGGTTATGTTTTATGGGTTAGGCTACTTTCACACTTGCGTTTTTTTGCGCTGCATTTCGATCGCACATGAAGCGCATTAAAAAAACGCATGCAAACGCTTGTAATAGCTGTGATATTTTGTCGCATCAGCATACGCATTTCAAAAATAAAAAATAAAAAGCGTTTGTCTTCGATTTCATTTGTTTTTTGTAGCCATTTGAGTTTTTTTGGCGCATGCGTTGTCTATGTGTCACATTTCTATCATCTCTGTCTCCATCATCTCTGGCTCTATCATCTCTGTCTCCATCATCTCTGTCTCCATCATCTCTGTCTCAATCATCTCTGTCTCAATCATCTCTGTCTCAATCATCTCTGTCTCAATCATCTCTGTCTATTTTGACCGTGAAAAAAAAAAAAGACAACATGTAGCGTCTGAGCGCACACCGGGAAAATGCGCAGCGCACGACAAACGCACATGAACGCAGCAGTATATGGGGCCATTATTCAGTATGCAGCAGTATATGGGGCCATTATTCAGTATGGAGCATTATGTGGAGCTATTATACAGTATGCAGCAGTATATGGGGCCATTATTCAGTAGTTTTTTTCTTTCCCATCTTTCTCTCTCTGTTCTTTCTTTCTTGGGAGTACCGGCAGTGATAATAGGGATTCTGAATTGTATATTTCATTTACAGCACCACCTTCACCATCACCAGCACCACCTGCTCCACCGTCCCCAGCTACCCCTCCACCACCATCCTCACCTTCCCCGGCTACGCCTCCACCACCATCCTCACCTTCCCCGGCTACGCCTCCACCACCATCCTCACCTTACCTCTCAACCCCTTCCCCAGACGTTGCCTTCTCTCCAGTATCATCCCGTGACACGGATGCAGGCTCCCCATCAGGTAATTAACGCCCATTATATAAGCTTCAGACAAGTTTGAGAACTTAGTAAGGTCTTATGTGTAATGGCTGTTGTGATATATTTTTTTTTTTTTTTTTCCCTAGCCGGCGGAGCAACAGGATCAGGGTGGGCGGTCAGCGGTTCCTCTGAGGAAAACTGTAAGTGTTAACAAACATAACATGTACATGTAGATGTTGCTACAGAATTCCCTGGTTAACTGTTACTTTTACCTCCACAGAAATCCCAACTGCCCAGGACCTGTTCCTGTCCCACCGCCGGCTGATGGCGGCCATGAGCAGTGCTCTGTCTGCCATGAATTCAGCTGCCACAGCCATGGATTCAGCAGTCATAGCGCTGCAAACTGCCATGGGAGCTGTGCATCACCACGGGATGATGCTGGAGAGACAATTTTCTGGACTCCGGGGCCCTCATTAATTTATTTTTTGTAAATAATTTGTTATGTTAATATTTTGTTAATAATTTTTTATTTTATTATGTTAATGTTTTATTTTTATTTAAATTTTAATTATTTAAAAAACAAAAAAAAAATATATATGAAAAGAATATATATTTAATAATTCACGTTAATCTACGCAGGTGTGGTGTATTATTTTTTAGTATAAGGTTTTAGCGTAGTGTGACCAGGGGCCTTTAAAAGAAATGTTAATTTTAGAAATTTTTTCCCTATGATGGAACACCTATGATAGCTGGTAGTACCATGACCCCGTGTGTGACAAGTAGATGTAATAAAAATACAACATTTTAATAGTTGACATCACATAAGAATAAAAGACCATAATTCATTAGATAAATAAGATTTTTGTTAAGAAAGGTAACAATGTAAAAAAAATATAGACAACAAAAAAAATTTTGAAAAACATTTTAAAAAACTACAACTGCTGGTAAGAGGGATCATTGCCATTACCACGCTGCCTCTGCGGTGTATAAAAATAAGGGGGAGCACCAACGTTTGGGTTTGGCACAGGATGCTGCCTCTGCGGTGTATTACAATAAGGGGGAGCACCAACGTTTGGAGCACCAACGTTTGGGTTTGGCACAGGATTGTGCGGCCACGAGTAGTCCGGGTACTGCGGTCTTGGCATCACGACATATCTGTTATCCAGGTTTCCAAAAGAGGCTTGAGTCAGTACCTCAAACATGAGTCTCTCTGCATGTAGCCGCTGAACAGGATCCAGAGTAGGGAGCCTCTCATTTGCGAAGTATGCAAACCCTGTTATTTTAGGTTCTTTTTCTGCTGTTAGCACTTTTTTTGCAATTTCCACCAATTCAGGAGTAGCCGAGGTGGTGGGAGCCTTCCTTTTCCTTCCTGAAGGTGAAAGCCGGTGCCGCACAGATGAGGATGGTGTCTCTTCTTCATCTTCGATCAACGGCATGCTGTCTTGTTCTGTTAAAAACCCAAAGAAATCATGGACTAGGAGTCATAATGAAAAATTGTAAACTTTATTAAATACAAATCAAAAAAATAGATAAAACCAATAAGGTCAAGTAAAAGTCAGAATAACAAATACAAGGGAGAAAACAGCATCCGAATCTTAATCAGCAAGTCAGTTATAATAATGATATAACAAATTTGTACAGCAATGTAGACAATCCATACAGTCAGAATGGATCTCTGATTTTTATATATATGTAGATATAAATATATACATCTGAGTACCTCCACTGAAGATCTATATACAACAATAAATATTTATCAAATATATATACATAGAAAGAATATGGTCAGTATAGACAAATTGATGTTTAAATAGCTAGTGCATAAGGTATCAAAGAGATCTCAAGCATAAAGACAAAGTGTGTCTCAATAATGATAGCCAAAAAGTTTCTGAGGTTAGTGTTCAGTGCATGAAGCATCTGACCAGTTGATGGTGTATATATATATATATATGTGTAGAGAGAGTATATATGCAGCAAAATCATCAAAGAGGCAGGAGAGGATCATCAGTATGGAGGCAAAAATTGCCACGCCCCCCGAGGAAGCTACATAGCGAAACGCGCGTTGGGGTCTTCCAGCTCTTTCTCAGTAAGTCTGAATGTCCTCTCTGTCCTGGTTATATATGCCTATGTGTATGCATTGTTATTGGTAGCACTTTAGCTCTATGTAGCAGAAAGGTGGATTTACTCTGTACTGTTAGCATTTGCTTCATTGTACCATGAAGGTAGCTTTACCTCTATATTGATTATCTCCTTCTACCACCTGCTTTTTGAGTTATGCCTATACATATGCACCATTAGTGACAGTGTAATTGTTCATTTGAGCAGGAAGGTGGTTTCACCTCCATATTGAATATTTGCAGCTTTTTGTCTTTTGTATCTCCATTTATGCATCTGTATCATCAGTGACAGGATGTTTGCTATTATGGCAGGAAAGCAATTTTTGCCTCCATACTGATGATCCTCTCCTGCCTCTTTGATGATTTTGCTGCATATATACTCTCTCTACACATATATATATATATACACCATCAACTGGTCAGATGCTTCATGCACTGAACACTAACCTCAGAAACTTTTTGGCTATCATTATTGAGACACACTTTGTCTTTATGCTTGAGATCTCTTTGATACCTTATGCACTAGCTATTTAAACATCAATTTGTCTATACTGACCATATTCTTTCTATGTATATATATTTGATAAATATTTATTGTTGTATATAGATCTTCAGTGGAGGTACTCAGATGTATATATTTATATCTACATATATATAAAAATCAGAGATCCATTCTGACTGTATGGATTGTCTACATTGCTGTACAAATTTGTTATATCATTATTATAACTGACTTGCTGATTAAGATTCGGATGCTGTTTTCTCCCTTGTATTTGTTATTCTGACTTTTACTTGACCTTATTGGTTTTATCTATTTTTTTGATTTGTATTTAATAAAGTTTACAATTTTTCATTATGACTCCTAGTCCATGATTTCTTTGGGTTTTGTTCAATATATGGATGAGTATATTCATACTTTGCCTTCTTTTTGGGTTATATAATGTCTTGTTCTGTTGCAGGTGTGGAGACGGACTCTTCTGTTTCCTGCATGAACAAAAAACAAATGGTAAATCACAAATACAAAGAAATTAATCTTCACACAGCAAAAATGTGAAAACGACACTTGTAAAGACAAATCGATGTGAATACTTTTCTGTCCAATTATGACAAGAGCATTCTTAAGGTGATACCTTTATAATGTAATTATTCCAAATGTAATCTTGCCTGAACAAGGAGCCTGTGCGCTCTGAAAGCTAGCGAACATATAATTTTCTGGTTAGCCAATAAAGGTATCACCTTAAGAATGCTCTTGTCATAATTGGACGGAAAAGTATTCACATCGATTTTTCTGGCTAACACGGTACCACAATATAATTTATTATTGTACACCTTGTAAAGACAAAGCAATTTACTACACCCATATACAGCAAAAATGTGAAAATGACACTTGTTAATGGATAGGCCTCAACCGTTGAGCTAGATAAATTATCAGTACATGAAGGGATATATTCTGCCATTTTATCTACATTTCACAATTATATATTTTAAATTTAAGCCCACTTTGGCATGTACATTAAAATGTGTTGTAATAGAAAGGTACTTACATGTATGACAGGGGAGTCCGGCTGGATCACTGGGTCTAGATCCGACATGGATGTCCCTTCTCTGGGTACTTCTTGGTCCCTTGTGAACTCGAACAGATCAAAGTACCACAGTTGGGGGACATAAACATCATCGGCCCCCGCTCCAGATTTGGTGGAATTTATAACTTTATTGAGCTCTTTTTTTATACACTGTGCGGAGGGCCTGTATGCGTTTTTTGACCGATGACACATCCGCAGGTTCATCGGGGTAACGGCTCTTGCACATCTCCACCAGTTTTTGGTATGCGTCATTCTTTTTAAGCCTGTTACAGTAAACTGGTGATTTTATTCTCCATAGGCACGGCATGGAGCGGTAGAGCTCGATAAATTCCCGCAAAAAATCTTGTTTATCAGCCATCTGTAATAAAAAATATTATTATGTGAGAACGCCAGAATGGTTAAATAAAATAAAATGTTTATAGCCTACAACATGGAACACAGCAGGGATCACAAAATGGTGGTTGGTGTGTTTGGTGGCCAGAACAAAACAAACAATGGCAAAAAAAAAAAAAAATTGATGAACGACAATGGTTTACAAAAGCAGAGATCTAAACATGGATCTGTAAAATTAAAGTTAAAATAAAAATGAAATGTGACAAAAATAATACCTACCTTACACAAGTTGTGATTCTGGAGAAAAAAGAAAACAGGGAAAATAGCGTCACAAACTGGATCACAAACTGGATCACGCCAGAGACTGGATCGCAGAGGATATAACGTCAGAGACTGGATCGCAGAAAAACAACGTCGTAGACCGGAACACAGCAACAGCAATAGTGGCACAAATGGATCGCAGTAACTACAAAGGCTAGCAGGACACACTGGAACGATGCTGGAGATTTGAAAGAACCGCTTCTGCTCGAGAGCAATGGAGAGGAGTGCAGATACGTGGTCTTTTATGACGCGGTCATCCAATCACAAAGCGGGAGAGCTGTGATAAGTATTTATGAGGTAAATAGTGACCACCAATCTGTGATGAGGGGCGTGCAAAAGGTTGCGCTCAGTCACGCCTATCGAGGTCGTGATCTTTCACAGTATATGCAAGTGTGGCACGTCCCAACGACCGCCAAAGTCGTTAAAAAGATCGCTACTGCTGATGCGTCGTTAATTAAATCGTCCAGTTTGGCAGCTACTAGCGACATTAAAACGATCACAACCAACGATCTCATTAGTATGCGTCGTTATCGTGATCGTTAGCGATCTTGTTTAGTGTGGCAGTACCTTTACGTTGACAGGCTCCACACCACTATTGTACTTCATCTAAAGGTATCTTATCACTATCAATATATCCATTTAAGGCAGTGTTTCTCAACTCCAGTCCTCAGGACCCACCAACAGATCATGTTTTCAGGATTTCCTTAGTATTGCAAAGGTGATGGAATTAATGCTTGAGCAGGTGATAAAATTATCACCTGTGCAATACTAAGGAAATCCTGAAAACATGACCTGTTGGTGGGTCCTGAGGACTGGAGTTGAGAAACACTGATTTAAGGCTTGGGCACCTGGGATTATTTATTGACTTTCTTGTCTCAATTTTTTTTTAGGTTTGCAGCAGCATTTACTCTTCGTCAGAGGATGTTAAATTTTGTACAAAACATCCAGTATTACATGATGTTTGAAGTGATGGAGCCAACATGGCACATCCTGGAGAAAAGTCTCAAATCAGTAAGTATTCAGAAAATTAGTTTCGTATAAAATTGAACCTGCCCATTAAAACCTATGCTGTTTTATTTTTATTTTGACTGGACCTTTTGATTATATTATAAACACTTCAAGAAATCACTATGGTTTATTGTCCCCTATGGGTGTCCTTTCCCTATTTTGCATCATGTTTTAAATGTCCCCATAAGTTATGTGACTAGTTTGACAAAATACACTGGACTCTATGGTAAAATAGCAGTCCAGGCATCCAACACGCAGTCCTTGCGTTTCCAACTTGATTGTCTGGTAGTCTTTATTTTTTGTGTTTATGGTGTACTTAGCATTCATAAAAGTAGTTCATCCTCCTATTAGCTACTTCTCCTCCATTTTGAATCTCCGATTTCGCCCTACATTCTTTCACCTATGTTGTCAATCCCATGATGTTGAGTACTTTGAAACAAACGATCCAGCTCTAGAAGATGAGATCCAAAAGTTTTATTCAAAATCCAAGTAACAGAATAAAAAATACCCGACCGAACTGCCCGGAAGAGAGGTTGCTAGTGAGAGACTGAACATGTTTCGAACAGGTGTTGACTTCAGTATGTCTCTAGCAAATAGAAGGTGAGTATAAAAACACACAACACAGGTGAAATTAATTACAAGCCAATTAATGATACAGCTTGAACAAAATACAAGGACAAATAGACAAAATAAAAACAATTAATAATATAACAAGAACTCTCTTTTTAAATTTAACCCCATGGGTACCTTGGAATCCAACAAAAGAATCCATAGAGCTTTCCTATCACGTAAAAGTCTTTCACGATTACCTCCGCGTGGAGGTCTGGAAATATGTTCTATTGTGAAAGTATTAAAGAAAGAAGTATCTCTGTTATGAACCATAATGAAGTGTTTCCATACATTGGATATATTGCGGGTTGTAGAATGCAAAATATCATAGAGATGTTAGCGTATGCGATCTTTTAATCTTCTGATAGTAGAACCTACATATTTTACATGACAATGCTTACATTCAGTAATATAAACAACATGATCCACATTACAGTTCAAAAATTCATTAATCTGAAAAATTTATTTCAAATGGAATTAGAGAAACTGACAGTTTTTGATGAATGTGAAAAAGTCTTGCATGGAAATTTTCCACAACGAAAAAACCCTTAAACAATTACCAATTGGCATTGCCTGATTTACATTTAGAACAAACAAAACTAGGTGACAAAAAATTGCCGAGAGTGGTAGCTCTTCTGGAAACAATTTTAATGCCCTCTCCTAAAATTTTATCCATTATATGATCGCATCTCAGAATATCGATGTTACGTTTAACAATGTTGGAAATAGACTTAAAATAAGCACAATAGGTGAGGACCAAAGTGGGGCAATTGTTCTGGGATTTATTGTTAGGGACAGATCGATCTGTGTCCAATAAAGTGGTACACGATTTATTGTCAACTATTCTCTGTGCTCTATTCAAACTCCAAACAGGGTAATTGCATTTAGTCTATTACAAATGTGTTTGCTTTCTTGTTCAAAGGAAGATTCAACACTACAATTTTGTTTAGCCCGAGTGAGTTCCCCCACTGGGATAGACTTAATAGTGTGGGCAGGGTGAAAACTATCCGCATGTAGAATGGTGTTACCAGCGGTTTTCTCGCATTATGTTGAGGTGGTGATAATATTCTGGGGAATGCCTTCCAAAGAAAGATCCAAAAAACAAATAGTTTGTCAAAACTGTGAGTAAAAGTAAGATCAATAGAATTAGAGTTGAGATAATCAATGAAAGGAGAAATACAATCAGTATCTCCTTTCCAAACCAATAATAAATCGTCTATGTATCTAAAATAATATTGAATATTATTTAGAAACGGATTATCACCATTGAATATATGTAATTCCTCCCACCATGCCATGACAAGATTGGCGACAGATGGAGAAAATTTAGCTCCCATACAAACACCAGAGATTTGCAGAAAAAATTGATTGTTGAACAAAAAATAATTCTGGGTTAATAAAAATCTCAGAACCCTGATGACATAATCTTGAAATTCTAAACTAAAATGTCCGTATTTTTTGAGGTGAAAAGATACCGCTAGGATTGCAATATTGTGTGGTATACTGGTATACAATGCAACAACATCGCAACACAGCCATGACCATGTCGAATCCCAAAAAAATATTATGGAAATTCTTTAGGACATCTCTCGAGTCCTTCAAATATCCGGGAATGCGACGCGCCAAAGGTTGTAAAATTGAATCTAACCATTGTCCCTGGTGTTCACATAATGAACCAATCCCTGAGACAATGGAACGCATTGGGGGAGGAAAAATCTGTTTGTGAGTCTTTGGCAAAGCATGTATTATCGGAACAATAGGATTGGTTACAAACGAAAATTCGGATTGTTTAGTAGTAAAAAATCCCTGTGTTACACCACTATCAATGACCGTTTTCACTTGAAGAAAATAAGCTGAAGTAGGATCATAATTAAGCTTGAAATAAATTTTATCATCGGACAACATTTTGTTAATCGCATGCGCATAATCAGTAGTATTTAGAACAACAACTGAGCCCCCCTTGTCAGACATTTTAATGGTAATATCAGGATTAGATCGTAATTTAGACAATGCTTCTTTTTCAAATACTGATCAATTATGATTAACTCGGACAGGAGATCTCCACAAATTTTTGATATCTCTTTCGATATTTTCTTGGAAACGGTCGATTGAATCCGTCCTGGTCTGCACAGGATAGAAAGAAGGATTTTTTACTCGGAAAGGAAAAAAGGAACAAATGGACTCCATTTGATTGTCGAAAGTATCCAAATCAGATAAATGTAAAAAAGCGCATTGCTCGGAAAAATTCCTTTGGGAAAAATGGAACATTAATGGACTCAAGAGAAACATCATCTTCAAAAAAAGTCGACGTACAGTAAGACCTCTAACAAATTTATTTACATCTTTGAGTGTAGAAAAAATGTCCAAACGTGAATATGTAGGAACAAAATTCAAACCTCGAGATAATTTGTATTTGATATCAGAAAATGCTGAGGAGGAAAGGTTAATGACATCTAATGATTGTTCCTGTTGTGACTCCTCAATCGATGTTTGAAGAAAGTGGCAGTTTCTGCGATGTTTCCTGCCTGACCTCCTTGCTCGTTTTTTGACTTATGTTTTCTTGGGCATTGATAATAATTGGATTGAGCCCGAGAACTAGTAGTCCTGTTATCTTTATCAGAATAAAAAGAACTTTAATTTAAATTATCAGTGGAAACATCAGACGATTCAGGATCTGAAGAAGAAAATGTAAACTGATTTTTGTGAGAAGAGTTGGTGAAAACACGTGTACGTTTATTCAAAATCGATTTAGGATGTGGGCTAGATCTCTCCCACCTCCCCCATTCATAAATTTGGTTATTGGCATAATCAAAGGTGTCACGGTTAAATCTCAGTTTCTTAAGATTAATAATGGAGTCTTCCAGAGACTGAATTTTGGTCTTTAATTCTTGTTGAAAACTTTGAAAAGAATCCTTTGCCATAGTAGATTTCGAAGAGGCAAATTTAGAATCAATATCTGTTTGGATTTTAGTTAATTCCAGAGCTTCATATTTCACAATAAGCTCCATTAATTTGGATGAACATCCTGATAAAATGGTATTCCATTCAGTCACAAATAAGTCATTATAAACAGTAGTGGGAATCTTCTTGATTCTCAAGCCTCTTGGTACCATGTTACGTGATAAGTAATTCTCTAAGGTGGTTTTATCCCACCATACACGTGTTTCATTCAGACTCAATTTTTCTACCTCCTGCATGAGGTTAATGAGATCAGGGGAAATATCAGCTTTGGTGTGAATAAGTTGAAAAACTTGTGCCGCACGTTCATTCCTAGTAGCAGCAACGATGGGGGTCCATGATGACCAGAAAAATATCAAATAATCAGAGAGAGTTCAAGTTCATAGAGTATAAAAATACAAAAAGCAACCTCTCCAATCCATTTACAGGTTAATATAGGCTTCATGCTTGATTCTCCATAATCACAGTTGCAAAGGGAGAACGGAAAATCAGAAGTAGACAGAACAATGAGACAAAGTTCCAGCTCACCCTTTGAATGCCAATCAATCCTTGAGACACGGACCACGTCCCTGCAAGACGGTGGGTGATGAGTACTTTGAAACAAACAATCCAGCTCAAGAACATGATTCGGGTCCGTTTTTAACGACCCCAGTGTTGCGATCGCCGTTATTCACTGAATAACGGTGACTGCAAAAAAAAAAAAAAAAGTCTGATTTCCCATTTAATTTCTCTCTCCTCTGATGTGATACAATGGTAATGTAAGTATTTCCATTAGAGTTAGTGTTGTGAGTGGGCTTGGGATGAGTTCTGAGCAGAGGCTCCCTCTGGTGGTTACAAGCGGTGCTGGTCTGTCCAGTGAAGATTGTGAGGATTGGGAATCAGGTGTTACTGACTGGTCTTATATAAGGGAGTCACCTTCCCATCAGGGTTGCCGGTGATCAATTGTTCTGGTCTCTATCCTTAATTCCTGTTTCCCTTGTAGCCTGCTGTGTCGTGTTCCAGTTTTTTCAGTGGCTGCTGTTTTGATTTTGTTACACCAGAGAACTAATTTAGGTGGTAGAGGTCGTGTGATCTCAGGTGTTTTTGAAATTAGTAGAGTTGGTGCTTTTCAGGGTTTTCTGGGATTGCAGTAAGTACCCTTCCTATCCTTTTCTATTTAGTTAGTTTGGGCCCCAACGTTTGCTCATACTATTTTCTGTCTGTGTCAGTATTTCTTCTTGTCTAACCGCCATTACATGTTTGGGGGCTTTCTATTATCTTTGGGGTTCTGCTCCGGGGCAGATAGCTTTCCTATATCTATCTTTAGGTGTAGTTAGTTTCTCAGGCTGTGACGAGGCATCTAGGACCAACGTAGGAACGCTCCACGGCTGCCTCTAGTTGTTGTGGTTAGTCAGGGTACTGCAATCTCATAGTTTCCAACTGCTCTGGTGTATTGCCTTTTTTTGCCTTCACTCCTCAGCTACCGAAACATAACAGTATCACCGGCCTAAAATTTAAAATTGTATGGTACTCACAGAAGGTAAAAAATTTGTGAAAGAAAAAACGGTTGTCAGATTTGTCAGAGATATTTTTCTGTTTGTTGCATTTTTTATTTATTTTTTCCCTCTGTATCTATGGGTGCTGGGGAGGATTTTTTCTCTCAATGGAGTTTGCACAGTTGTCTGGCCGTGTGGATCAGCTTGCCACCGAGGTTCAGAGTATTGCTGCATATCTTGCTAGGTTGCCTGTTGTGGAACCTAGGATTCCCATGCCAGATTTGTTTTTAGGGGATCGAGCTAAGTTTCAGAATTTCAAAAATAATTGTAAATTGTTTTTTGCCTTAAAATCTAAGTCCTCAGGGAACGCAGCGCAGCAGGTTCAAATTGTCATCTCTCTCCTGTGCGGCGATCCTCAGGATTGGGCTTTTTCCCTGACACCTGGGGATCCTGTTTTGAGTGATGTTGATGCATTTTTTCAGGCTTTGGGGTTATTGTACGATGAGCCTAATGTCACTGATCAAGCTGAAAAAGCCTTGTTGGCATTAAATCAGGGGCTTGATGACGCTGAGTTATACTGTCAGAGATTCCGTATGTGGGCAGTCCTGACCAAGTGGAATGACGACGCTTTGGCGGCCCTTTTTCGGAAGGCTCTGTCAGATAATGTAAAGGATGTTATGGTGGGATTCCCTGTCCCTCTGGTCTCAATGATTCTATGTCATTAGCGATTCAAATTGACAGACGTTTGCGTGAGCGGAGAAGTATGCGTGGAATAGTGTTGCCTTGTGAACCTGCTTCTGAATCCATGCAGTGTGATAGAGTGGTGTCTGGGGCACAGCGTCATGAGTTTCGAAAGTGCAATGGGTTATGTTTCTACTGTGGTGATGCCTCTCATTCTATTTCAGTCTGCCCTAAGCGGGGAAGACGTTTTGCACGCTCAGTTGTCTTGGGTAGTGTTCAGACTAAGTTTTTATTAACTGTCACTCTGATATGCTCTCTGTCCTCATTTTCTGCTCAGGCTTTCGTTGATTCTGGAGCAGCTATTAACCTGATGGATTATGATTTTGCTAAACGTTGTGGGTTTCCCTTGATACCCCTACAGAAGTCTATTCCCCTACTGGGGATCGATTCTACCCCTTTGGCTGAGAATAAACCTCAGTTCTCTACTCAGGTGATAATGAGGGTTGAACCTGATCATCAAGAGTGCTGCAAATTTTTGGTTCTGTATAATCTGCATGATATTATCGTACTGGGTTTCCCTTGGTTACAGTCTCATAATCCTGTTTTGGATTGGAAATCTGTGTCTGTAACCAGTTGGGGCTGCCAATGTGTTAATACCAACACTCCTGTTTTTTCTGCCTCCCCCCAGGCTCAGGATGTTCCTGACTTTTTGATTGATTTTTCTGATGTATTTAGCGAAAGTAAATCTGCATCCTTGCCTCCCCATAGGAGCTATGACTGCGCTATTGAATTAGTGCCTGGTAGTAAATTCCCTAAAGGTCGCCTTTTTAACTTGTCTGTACCTGAACATGACGCTATGCGGTCTTATATCAAGGAGTCATTGGAGAAGGGTCATATCAGACCATCCTCTTCACCCTTAGGTGCCGGTTTTCTCTTTGTGGCCAAAAAGGATGGTTCATTAAGGCCGTGTATTGATTATCGTCTTTTGAACAATATTACTGTGAAATATCAATACCCCTTACCCTTGATTTCTGACCTGTTTTCCAGGGTGAAAAACGCTACTTGGTTTACCAAGCTTGACCTCAGGGGGGCATATAACCTTATTCGCATTAAGCACGGGGATGAATGGAAGACGGTATTCAATACCCCGGAGGGGCATTTTGAGTACCTTGTGATGCCCTTTGGGCTCACTAATGCTCCTTCTGTTTTCCAGTCCTTCATGAATGACATTTTCAGGGATTTTGTGGATAAATTTCTGATTGTTTATTTGGATGATATCTTGATTTTTTCTAATGACTGGGACTCTCATGTGAAACATGTTCGAACTGTATTCCAGATTTTGAGAGAGAATGCTCTGTATGTGAAGGGATCAAAGTGTCTTTTTGGCGTACAGAGGATCTCATTTCTGGGATTCATTTTGTCCCCATCTGTTATTGAAATGGACCCGGTCAAGGTTCAGGCCATCTGTGATTGGGTCCAACCTACTTCATTAAAGGCTCTTCAAAGATTTTTGGGTTTTGCCAATTTTTATTGTAAATTTATTGGTAATTTCTCGGTTATTGTTAAACCATTAACTGATTTGACCAAAAAGGGTTCTGATGTGGTGAATTGGCCTCCTGAGGCAGTCTCTGCATTTCAGGAACTTAAGCAGAGATTCACTTCTGCTCCTGTTCTACGGCAGCCTGATGTTTCTCTGCCATTTCAGGTGGAGGTTGATGCCTCTGAAATTGGGGCAGGTGCCGTTTTGTCCCAAAAAGATCCAGAGACCTCTAAAAGTAACCCTTGTGCCTTTTTCTCTCGAAAATTTTCTCCTACTGAACGTAATTATGACGTGGGTAATCGGGAGTTATTGGCCATGAAGTGGGCTTTTGAAGAGTGCAGACATTGGCTGGAGGGAGCCAAACATCAGGTGGTGGTCCTTACTGACCATAAGAATCTGGTTTATCTGGAATCTGCCAAGCGACTCAATCCTAGACAGGCCAGGTGGGCCTTGTTTTTCACACGTTTTAATTTTGTGGTTTCCTTTCTTCGTGGCGCTAAGAATGTTAAGGCGGATGCCCTCTCGAGGAGCTTCCTTGCGGACTCTCCTGAGTTATCTGATCCTTCTGTTATTTTGAAAGAGGGTGTAGTTCTGTCCGCCATCTCACCTAATTTGAGACTTGCTCTGGAGGGGTGTCAGGAGGATAGGCCCGAGCGCTGCCCTGTTGGAAAATTGTTTGTCCCGGACCAGTGGAAAAAGAGTGTGATGTCTGAGATTCATTGTTCCGCGTTGGCTGGGCATCCCGGAATTTTTGGTACCAGAGACTTGGTTAGTCGGTCCTTTTGGTGGCCTACCTTGTCTCGTGATGTCAGGGAATTTGTGCAGTCCTGCGGGACTTGCTCTCGCTCCAAGCCTTGCTCTCGCTCTAGTGGTTTGTTGATGCCATTGCCTGTGCCCAAGAGACCATGGACCCATATCTCTATGGATTTCATTTCCGACCTTCCTGTTTCTCAGAGAATGACCACCATCTGGGTGATTTGTGATAAGTTTTCCAAGATGATACATCTTGTGCCATTACCTAAGTTGCCTTCCTCTGAATTGGTGCCGTTGTTCCTTCAGCACGTGGTTCGTTTACACGGCATTCCTGAGAACATAGTGTCTGACAGAGGAGTCCAGTTTGTTTCCAGATTTTGGAGGACTTTTTGTTCTAAACTGGGTGTTCAATTGTCTTTCTCCTCGGCATTTCATCCTCAGACCAATGGTCAAACTGAGAGAACAAACCAGACATTGGAGACTTATCTAAGATGCTTTGTGTCTGCTGATCAGGATGACTGGGTCTCTTTTTTGCCTTTGGCTGAGTTTGCTCTTAATAATAGGGCTAGCTCTGCCACTTTGATGTCTCCGTTTTTCTGTAATTCTGGGTTTCACCCTCGATTTTCTTCAGGACAGACGGAGGCTTCTGTCTGTCCAGGTGTTGACTCTGTTGTGGAGCGTATGCAACAGATTTGGGACCAGGTAGTGGAGAGGTTGTCCCTCTCTCAGGAGAGGGCCCAGCGGTTTGCTAACCGGCATAGGACTGATGGTCCTCGGTTTAAAGTAGGGGACTTGGTCTGGTTGTCCTCAAAAAATATTCCTATGAGAGTAGCATCTCCTAAATTTAAGCCTAGGTTCATTGGACCTTATAAGATCATGGAGATTCTTAATCCTGTTTCTTTTTGTTTGCTTCTTCCAGGGACATTTAAGATCCATAACGTGTTCCACAAGTCCTTGTTGAAGAGGTTTGTTGAGCCAGTGGTTCCTGCTGCTGTGCCTCCTGACCCTGTTTTGGTTGAGGGCAATCTGGAGTTTGTGGTTGAGAAAATATTAGATTCTCGTTTTTCTAGACGGAAACTCCAGTATTTGGTTAAGTGGAGAGGTTATGGTCAGGAAGACAATTCTTGGGTGTTTGCTTCGGACATCCATGCTAAGAGACTCATCCGTGCGTACCATAGAACTCATCCTGACCGACCTGGTTGCTCAAATGAGGGTTCGGTGACCCCTCCTCAAGGGGTCGGGTACTGTTGTGAGTGGGCTTGGGATGAGTTCTGAGCAGAGGCTCCCTCTGGTGGTTACAAGCGGTGCTGGTCTGTCCAGTGAAGATTGTGAGGATTGGGAATCAGGTGTTACTGACTGGTCTTATATAAGGGAGTCACCTTCCCATCAGGGTTGCCGGTGATCAATTGTTCTGGTCTCTATCCTTGATTCCTGTTTCCCTTGTAGCCTGCTGTGTCGTGTCTGCATCTCCTGCTAACAGATAAAACATTTTCTTCTTTTTGTTTTTGTGCTTGATTTTTGCATTTTGTCCTGCACTTCTGTGGGGGCCTTCAGGGTCCCCTCCGGGGGCTTTTGCCCTCTCAGTTTATTTCAGCCACTGATGTTTGTACTTTTGATGTTTTTAGCTGCTGTGTCGTGTTCCAGTTTTTTCAGTGGCTGCTGTTTTGATTTTGTTACACCAGAGAACTAATTTAGGTGGTAGAGGTCGTGTGATCTCAGGTGTTTTTGAAATTAGTAGAGTTGGTGCTTTTCAGGGTTTTCTGGGATTGTAGTAAGTACCCTTCCTATCCTTTTCTATTTAGTTAGTTTGGGCCCCAACGTTTGCTCATACTATTTTCTGTCTGTGTCAGTATTTCTTCTTGTCTAACCGTCATTACATGTTTGGGGGCTTTCTATTATCTTTGGGGTTCTGCTCCGGGGCAGATAGCTTTCCTATATCTATCTTTAGGTGTAGTTAGTTTCTCAGGCTGTGACGAGGCATCTAGGACCAACGTAGGAACGCTCCACGGCTGCCTCTAGTTGTTGTGGTTAGTCAGGGTACTGCAATCTCATAGTTTCCAACTGCTCTGGTGTATTGCCTTTTTTTGCCTTCACTCCTCAGCTACCGAAACATAACAGTTAGAGTTGGGCTAAAGTTAGGAATGAGCTAAGGTTAGGGTTGGGGCTATGGTTAAGCTAAAGTTAAGCTTGGGGCTAGAGTTATGGTTGTGATTGGGATTACGGTTAGGGTTGGGATTAGGGTTAGGGGTGTGTTATGGTTAGGGTTATGGTTAGGGTTGGGATTAGGGTTATGGATGTGTTGGGGTCAGGGTTGGAGTTAGAATTGGGGGGTTCCACTGTTTAGGTACATCAGGGGGTCTCCAAACGCGACATGGCGCCACCATTGATTCCAGCCAATTTTACGTTCAAAAAGTCAAATGGTGCTCCCTCCCTACTTAGCCCTGCCATGCTTTCCTCCACATACGGGGTATCGGCATACTCAGGAGAAATTGCACAACAAATTTTGTGGTCCATTTTCTCCTGATACTTTTCTGAAAATAAAAAAAAATTGGTTCCAAAGTAAATTTTTGTGAAAAAAGTAAAATGTTCAATTTTTCCTTCCACATTGCTTTAGTTCTTGTGAAGCGCCTGAAGGGTAAATAAACTTCTTGAATGTGGTATTGCGCACCTTGAGGGGGCAGTTTTTACAATGGTGTTACTTTTGGGTATTTTCTGTTATATTGACCCCCCAAACTCACTTCAAATGTGAGGTGGTCCCTAAAAAAATGGTTTTGTAAATTTTGTTGGAAAAATGAGAAATCGCTGTTCAACTTTTAACCTTTATAACGTCCTAGCAAAATAAAATTGTTTCCAAAATTGTGCTGATGTAAAGTTGATATGTGGGAAATGTTATTTATTAACTATTTTGTGACACCACTCTGTGATTTAAGTGTGCAAAAATTAAATTTTGAAAATTGCTAAGTTATATCGAAGAAATTTTACCAGTATCAGTATTTACAAGTACAATATGTCATGAAAAAACTATCTCAGAATCAGTGGGATTCGTTAAAGCATTCCAGAGCTATAACTTCATAAAGTGACAGTGGTCAGAATTGTAAACATTGGCTTTGTCATTAAGTACCAAATTGGCTCTGTCACTAAGGGGTTAAAATTCTGAACCCTTTCTTAATACAATGACCTCTCATCACTACCTTAAGACCTTCCCACAGCATTGAAGTTGAATATACCTATCCATCATTAATTTGTAAAAAATCTAAAAGATGACATAAAAGTATTTTCCTAGTATTAGGATCTTTAACTAGGAAAACTGGGAAGAAGAATGAGAGGATTTCACAGCCAACAACAACGGAGCGTGCTACGACCAAGTGATTGGATCTATTTCCACTTAATCCATCTGAGAATTTGTATATTAGCAAATAGTAAGTCTATTCTTGTATGGGACCGATGGGGAGCGAAGTAAAAGGAATAGGCTCTTTCCTTAAGGGTATGCCACACTAAACAATATCGCTAACGGGATCGCTAAAAAACGTCACTATTTAGCGATCCCGTTAGCGATGTTGTTCCGTGCGGCAGCTGCCAGCGACGAGCTTCCTGCTGTGATCTCGCTCGTCCCTGGAATCGTTCCGGACCCTATTTTATCGTCGGCGCTCCCGCTGGGTAAGTATATATCGCTAGTGTGGCACCTTTTCTTAGCGATTTAGCGGTACTTTTGTACCGCTAAAGTCGTTAAGAAGATCGCTAACGGCGATAGCGTCGTTAACTATATCGCTAAATGTGGCCGCATTTAGCGATATAGAAACAATCCCGCTAGTGATCGCATTAGTATGCGTCGTTATCGTGATCGCTAGCGGGATTGTTTAGTGTGGCAGTACCTTTAGGATGATCCATTTCCAAAGATCAAAAATATAATTAGCTCTAATTAGTCTGACCAGTGTGATCAGATTAGCAGTGAGGGGAATGCCACATATTGAGTGTCTCTCAAAATTGAGAAGGAAACATTGAAGTAACCTCCAATTAGTAAAGACACTGGTGTAAATTTCTGGTGCAAGGAATTTATTTTGCACAAAAAGCAAAACTGGCCACAGTTTGGCACATATATGTTACCCAAAATTATTACAGTAGCTAATATGTTGGTAGTTTGTTGGGCTCTCCATGCATGTGCTGTGACTGTGACACAGCAGATGCGACGCCAATCAGCTGCTCGGCCGGCGTGATCCAGGAAGCCGGGTTCCCTCTGCAGCTTATTCGTTAAGCACTATAGCTTGCCGAATAAGAGGGAACCCAAACAAATTCGCTCAACATGACTCCTGACCCCTCTCAGCTCCTCATATTAGAAAGGAGCTAAAGACTCATTACGAGCTCCGCAGGACAGAGGTGAGTGATGTCTGCAGCCATGATGATGCCTCTGTCTTGTGAATGTGACTATGTTTACAATAATGTGTTTATATAGTGAGTCTGTGTGTATATGATAGTGTATATATAGAGTGTGTGTGTGTGTATATATTGTGGTGTAGTGACCCCTGATGCAGCTAGGGGCACTGTGTAGGCTCCTCGGGATATGCATGGAAGCATGTGATGGATGGACGTTATGTATCGCAGAGGTGGGCGGCCCTGTGATGGAAGCCTGGATTTGTTTTGGTTCAGCAGATCTATTGCTGAGAGTTGTACTATATATTGGGAGGCTTCCAGGTGACTAGGAGAGCTGGGTGGGTCCAGTCACCTACAAACCCACCCAAGGGGTATGTGTCTGAATACCTAAGATAAAACCTGTATATGGTTGTGTGTATCTGAAGGACCTGTGATGAGGTCATGATCAGGTGATCCTGACCTTACCTGTGGGCGGGGTTACAGCTATGTAACGAAGTGTGCTTGGCACCTGAAGAGAGTGTTGTGGGAGTCTGTAAGTGTGAACAGACTACCATGCGTCCAGGCGGGACATTACAGAGAGGTCTCTGTGTCTGAAGAGAATGTGGGAGTCTACCAGTGTGGACAGACTTCCATGCGTCCAGGCGGGACATTACAGAGAGGTCTCTGTGTCTATGAGGAGTGAGGCTCCAGGCAGGAGCTGAAGTACTGAAGATTTGTATTGCATGTGACTGTGAGGTTTATGATGTAATAAAGCTGATGATTTTTTGGATAAGAAACGTGTCTCCTGATTACCTCTGAAGCAGCCGAGTGAGTTGAAACCTTACAGTATGTATGTATATATAATATATATATATTATATATATAATATATATATATATATATAGTACAGACCAAAAGTTTGGACACACCTCATTCAAAGATTTTTCTGTATCTTCATGACTATGAAAATTGTAGAATCACACTGAAGGCATCACCTTTTCTGCGTACAAAGCAGTGATCAAAGCAAAAGGTGGCTACTTTGAAGAACCTAGAATATAAGACATATTTTCAGTTGTTTCACACTTTTTTGTAAATTGTAATGTATAATTTCACATGTGTTAATTCATAGTTTTTGATGCCTTCAGTATGATTCTACAATTTTCATAGCCATGAAAATACAGAAAAATCTTTGAATGAGAAGTTGTGTCCAAACTTTTGGTCTGTACTGTATATACCGTATAGAGTGTGTGTGTATATAGTAGTGTATATATTGTGGTAGTTCACTCACGTGGCAGCACAGAGAGGTAGGAAAAATGGGTACACAGTCTCTAAGTCCTTGATCGTTTATTATCATGCAGCATAAACCAACTTATGGGAACAAAACTCAGGCTTTCTAGCTAAAACAGGAACAAAACAATCAATAGGAATAAAAAAAACAATGCTGCAACACAGTCCGTATGTTGCATGTGGCACGCCGCTGGAGCAACACAGGTTCAGTCTGTGCCCGACGAGCCACAAAGCCTCTGGAGACTCCTCACTCCTGGCTAGCTAAACCCCGTCTGCCTGTAGAGCTTGGCTATTTAAACCTAAGCCTGTGATTCCCATCAGGTCCTGGCAGGGGAAATAAAGTCGATCTTCTCCCACCCGCTCTGTGAGGTCCACATAAAACCAGCCCTTTTATGCAACTCAACCCTCACAACACGTAGTGTGCTGGAGATAAAATGCTCTGTTTTCATATCACTGACACCGTTAAGCGCAGTGACAAATATCTCCATTCTACCACCCTGCCAGTGATTGTGTGTATATATATATATATATATATATATAATATATATATATATATATATATATACAGTCATTGCCAAAAGTTTTGAGAATGACACAAATATTATATTTTCACATGATCTGCTGCCCTCTGGTTTTTATGTGTGTTTGACAGATGTTTTTATCACAGACAGAAATATAAGAATTGCAAACATATGAGTAACAAAAGCATATATTGACAGTTAGTATGAGTTAATGCAGCAAGTCAATATTTGCAGTGTTGTCCCTTCTTCTTCAGGACCTCGACAATTCTCCCTGGCATGCTCTCAATCAACTTCTGGACCAAATCCTGACTGATAGCAGTCCATTCTTGCACAATCAATGCTTTCATTTTGTCAGAATTTTTAGGTTTTTGTTTCTCCACCCGTCTCTTGATGATTGAACACAAGTTCTCAATGGGATTAAGATCTGGGGAGTTTCCAGGCCATGGACCCAAAATCTCTATGTTTTGTTCCCTGAGCCATTTAGTTATCACCTTTGCTTTATGGCAAGGTGCTCCATGATGCTGGAAAAGGCATTGTAGATCGCCAAACTGCTCTTGGAGGGTTGGGAGAAGTTGCTCTTGGAGGACATTCTGGTACCATTCTTTATTCATGGCTGTGTTTTTAGGCAAGACTGTGAGAGAGCCGATTCCCTTGTCTGAGAAGCAACCCCACACATGAATGGTTTCAGGATGCTTAACAGTTGGCATGAGACAAGACTGGTGGTAGCGCTTACCTTGTCTTCTCCGAATGAGGCGTTTTCCTGATGTCCAAAACAATCGAAAAGGGGATTCATCAGAGAAAATAACTTTACCCCAGTCCTCAGCAGTCCACTGCCTGTACCTTTTGCAGAATATCAGTCTGTCCATGATGTTTTTTTCTGGAGAGAAGTGGCTTCTTTGCTGCCCTCCTTGAGACCAGGCCTTGCTCCAAGAGTCTCCACCTCACAGTGCGGGCAGATGCACTCACACCTGATGCACTCACTTTTAAGAGACGATCCTGGCGCTTGCTGGTCTTTCTTGGGCGCCCTGGAGCCTTTTTGGCAACAATGGAACCTCTCTCCTTGAAGTTCTTGATGATGCGATAGATTGTTGACTGAGGTGCAATCTTTCTAGCTGCGATACTCTTCCCTGTTAGGCCATTTTAGTGCATTGCAATGATGACTGCACGTGTTTCTTTAGAGATAACCATGGTTAACAGAAGAGAAACAATGATGCCAAGCACCAGCCTCCTTTTAAAGTGTCCAGTGGTGTCATTCTTACTTAATCATGACAGATTGATCTCCAGCCATGTCCTCATCAACACCCACACCTGTGTTAATGGAGCAATCACTGAAAAGAGGTTAGCTGGTCCTTTTAAGGCAGGGCTGCAATGATGTTGAAATGTGTTTTGGGGATAAAGTTCATTTTCTAGCCAAATATTGACTTTGCAAGTAATTGCTGTTAAGCTGATCACTCTTTATAACATTCTGGAGTATATGCAAATTACCATTAGAAAAAGTGAAGCAGTAGACTTTGTAAAAAATATTTGTGTCATTCTCAAAACTTTTTGCCATGACTGTAGAGGGCAATAATGACTTCACGTGATCGAGACTGTATGCTTCTGTTAATACATCCTAGAATTGTATTTGCCTTTTTTGCTGCTGCATCACACTGTTGACTCATGTTCAGTCTGTGATCTATTAGTGTACCCAAGTCTTTTTCACATGTGCTATTGCTTAGCCCTATTCCTCCCATTCTGTATACGCTTTTTTCATTTTTATTTCTCAGATGTAGTACTTTGCATTTTTCCCTGTTAAAAACCATTCTGTTAGATGCTGCCCACTTCTCCAGTTTATTTATATCTTTTTGAATCCTCTTTCTCTTATCTAGTATTAGCTATCCCTCCTAGCTTTGTGTCATCAGCAAATGTAATCAGTTTACCCTCAATTCCTTCATCTAAATCATTGATAAAGATGTTGAATAATACAGGGCCCAAGACAGAGCCCTGTGGTGCCCCACTTGATACATTCTTCCAACTGGATGTGCAGCCATTTACTAACACTCTTTGGGTCCTATCACTAAGCCAGTTATGAATCCAACTAACAGTTGCCTTGTCCATTACATACTTAGGCAATTTTTCAATAAGGATTGTGTGAGATACTTTGTTGAAGCTTTGCTGAAGTCAAGATATAATATATCTACAGCATTTCCCTGATTCACCCAGTCAGTGATTCTGTCATAGAAGGAAATTAAATTAGTCTGACATGACTTATTAGTTATAAACCCATGTTGACTTGGTTAAGCACTTCATTCTTGTCCAGGTACTTACATACATGTTTTTTAATAATTTGTTCAATGATTTTTCCCGGTATAGATGTCAGACTCACAGGCCAATAGTTCCCTGGGTCCACCTTCTTCCCCTTTTTGAAGATAGGAACAACATTTGCTCTTCTCCAGTCTTCTGGGACTTCTCCTGTTCTCCAATAATTTTCAAAGATTATGGAGAGTGGTTCAAAAATGTATTCTGCTATCGCCTTCAATACTCTGGGGTGTAATTCATCTGGACCTGGAGACTTGAATTCATTTATGTTAGCTAAGTGTTTCCTCACTGTTTTTCTGTTTATAGATATCCTGGATTCTTCTATTCCCTTAATAGGACAGTGACGATCAGTTGATGTTACATTTCCTTTCTGAGAGAAAACAGATGCAAAATAGGAATTTAAAAGTTCGGCCTTCTCAACATCCTTTCTTACCATTTCATCATTTTCATCCTGTAAAAATCCTATAGCATCTTTGACTTTTCTTTTACTTTTGACATATCCCCAAAATCCTTTTTTATTGCTTTTGACAGCTCTTGCAAGCCATAATTCATTGTCAGCTTTAGCTAATCTGATTCTTGCCCTGCAGGTTCTGCAGACGTCATTATATTCTTCTTTAGATATGCCTCCCTCTTTCCATTTGATAAACATTTATTTCTTCCTTTTTCATGTGTTTAACTTCTTTGTTCATCCATCCTTGTTTCCTTAAATGCTTCCTATTCTTCCCTCTTTTTGGAATTGTTAATAATTGTGCTTTGAGAATCTCATTTTCAAGATTTCCCATCCTTCTTGGACATTTTTGTCCTTAAGGATATCCAGCCATTGGATCCCTCCGATTCTCTTTCTGAGTCCCTTAAAATCTGCCTTTCTGAAATCTAACCTTGAAGTCTGAGTATTCACAGGTCTTCCGCCTCTAGTTATCCAAAATTCTAAAATAGCATGGTTGCTACCTCCTAAGGTCCCAGCCACTCTTACCTCCTCAACCATTTCCTCCCTGTTTATAAGGATTAGATCCAAGGTAGCAGATCTGCTTGTTTTCTCCCCTACCTTTTGGAAGATAAAGTTGTCAGTAAGAGAGGATAAGAATTTCCTGGACCTGTTAGTTTTGCCTGAGAGAGATTCCCAACAAATGTCTCGATAGTTGAAATCTCCCATAACCACTATGTCATATTTTTGGGAGAACTTGGCCATTTGATGCATAAAGAGTTCATCCATATCTTCAGCTTGAATAGGCGGCCTGTAGTAAATGCCTACAATGGTGTCCTTTCCATTGTTCGCTCCTTGTATTCTTACCCAAACAGTTTCCACAGAACTCCCAGTCTCTGAAGCTTTAATCTCTGTGCAGATATACGCTTTTCTAACATATAATGCCACACCTCCTCCTTGTTTATCAAGTCTGTTTCTTGCAAATAAGTTGTATCCTTCTAGCCTTGTATTCCAATCATGTGTATCGTCCCACCAAGTTTCAGTGACATCATATTTATTTTCCTGCGTTAGTAGTTCCAATTCTCCTTGTTTGTTGCCCATGCTTTGTGCATTTGTATAGAAATTTTTTAGTTTGTGATTGGTTTCTCTTCCTCTAATATTTTTATTATTTAGAATTTTTTGTCGTCATTCTTCCTTTCCACTTCTAATAGCAGAGTTCTCAATAGCATTTGTCAGGTGTATGGGTTTTTCTGGCCTTTTGCTTCCCTTCCCACATTGTTCTAGTTTAAAGTTCTCCTGATGAGTGTAGCAAGGCGACTTCCAAATCCATGTTTTCCAGTCTTCGTAAGGTGCACCCCATCTCTAGCAAGTAGTCCATCGTATAATTCACTCTGTGATCCAGAAATCCAAATCCTTGCTGACGGCACCATCGACTTAGACAGTTATTCACCTGCAGAGTTTTATTCCACCTCTTTGTTCCATGGCCAGCCACTGGAAGGATGGAAGAGAAGACCACCTGCGCTCCAAGTTCTTTCACTTTCTTGCCTAAGTTTTCAAAGTCACTGCAGATGGTTTCCAGGTCACTTCTTGTGGTGTCATTTGTCCCCACATGTATTAACAGGAATGGGTAGTCATCTTTAGGTCTGAAGAGTCTTTATATCCTGTCAGACACATCTTTAATTTTTGCACCTGGAAGACAGCACATTTCTCTTGAGGTTATATCCGGTATGCAGATAGTGGCCTCTGTTCCTCTCAACCGGGAATCCCCCATGACCACAACTCTCCGTTCCTCAACAACATTTTTCTTTCTCCATCCAGGAGGACTCTGCCCACAAAGAACAACCTTGTACGCCCTCAAAGTCTTATCCTGATGTTTTTCTTCATCGTTCTCCTGTGTGAGAGCATGGTACTGGTTCCTGAGCAGTATGGGTGCTGACTGCCTCCCGATCCTCCTGCTTCTCTGGGTCACATGCTTCCATTCCTCTGTTTCTTCAGGTGCACTTCGAATTTCTTCTCTTTCTGTACCATGAAGAGATAATTGTGCTCTGTCTAAGAACTCTTCATCTTGCTTAATGATCTTCAATGTAGCTAACCTCTCTTCTAGATTTCACAACTTTTCCTCCAACATGGACACAAGCTTGCATTTCTGGCATGTAAAATTTGGCTTTTCCACTGGTAAATCTGTGAACATGTAGCAAGAAATGCAGCTTACCACATGGCTCCTGGCCTCCTCCATGCTCTTATTGTTAAAGAGATATCAAAGTGGTGAAAAACGTACCAAAATTTGCGTTCCATTAGGCGCGCGGCTTACCGATGTCCTCCTTTCAGCTGCAACGACCAAAACCCAGTGTTCTGGGAAATCGCGGAGACTCTTCACTTATCCCAGAATGAACTGGGAATATGCAAATGATCTCCTCAGGACTCCTCCTGGTTTATCGATGTCCTCCTTTCAGCTGCAACGGCCAAAACCAAGTGTTCTTGTAGCTCGACGAGACTCTTCACTTATCCAAGAATGAACTGGGAATATGCAAATGATCTCCTCAGGACTCCTCCCTTATCATGGGAGACTTCTAAAGCTCCACCTCCCCAACTGCATCCCAGCTTCTATCTCTAGCCATTTCTCGTGGCCGCTCACAACTTTCAAACTCTGAAAAAAATAAAGAATGAACACTACTACTTACCCATAAATGCAGGCATTACTGACAGAGGTGCCACATTCACCCAGAAATTCAGATATCACCCTAATAGAAGTATGTTCACATTAGGTCAGGGACTCACCAGACTTGACCACCTTGACGATGGTTGGTGGGCTTTTAATGTTTGGCCAAATGTTTATACTAAGCGTCTCAAATTTTTCCTTATACTCCAAAGCCATATTGCTATTCAAAATTTCATCTATTCTATGTTGTCATGCTTTAGTATGATAGAGTGCAGCCTTTTCTTGTATGTTTTACATGGGGTTAGCTCCCCTTGGTTTGCATCTAGTTCACATTAGTCTGGATTTCCAGTCAGGTTTTTTTGTCTTTTGAATGTTAGCTTACTGACCGAGCACTCCGCCCCCACCAGGTGGTGATTTTAATTACAGCAGGTCCCTACTTACCCATAAATGCAGGCATTACTGACAGAGTTGCCACATTCACCCAGAAATTCAGATATCAGCCTAAAAGAGGTATGTTCACATTAGGTCAGGGACTCACCAGACTTGAGACCACCTTGACGATGGTTGGTGAGCTTTTTTAATGTTTGGCTAAATGTTTATACTAAGCGTCTCAAATTTTTCCTTATACTCTACAGCCATATTGCTATTCAAAATTTCATGTATTCTATGTTGTCATGCTTTAGTATGATACAGTGCAGCCTTTTCTCGTATGTTTTACATGGGGGCAGCTCCCCTTGGTTTGCACCTAGTTCACATTAGTCTGGATGTGTCAGTCAGGTTTTTTTGTCTTTTTGTTGTCTTTTGAGTTCGCCATCACACCTTCTCAGGCAAGTATTTCCAGATTCTCACTGCCCTAACAGTAAAGAATCCTCTTCTATGTTGGTGGAAAAACCGTCTCTCCTCCAGACGCAGAGAATGCCCCTTGGGACCGTCCCCTTTCTTGGCATAAACAGATCCTCGGAAAGATATTTGTACTGTCCCCTTATATACTTACACATGGTTATTAGATCGCCCCTTAGTCGTCTTTTTTTAGACTATTCCTAATTTTGCTAATCTTCCTGGGTATTGTAGTTCCCCCATCCCCTTTATTAATTTTGTTGCCCTCCTTTGTACTGGCTCTAGTTAAATTATATCCTTCCTGAGCATCGGTGCCCAAAACTGTACACAATACTCCATATGTGGTCTAACAACGGATTTGTACAGAGGCAGTATAATGTTCTCATCATGTGTATCCAGACCTCTTTTAATGCACACCATAATCCTGTTTGCCTTTGCAGCCACTGCCTGGCACTGGCTGCTCCAGGTAAGTTTATCATTAACTAGGATCCCGAAGTTCTTCTCCATGTTAGATTGACCCAATTGTTTCCCGTTCAGTGTGTAATGGTGATATTGATTCCTTCTTCCCATGTGTATAACCTTACAGTTATCATTGTTAAACTGCATCTGTCACCTTTCAGAACAAGTCTCCAACTTATCCAGATCCATCTGTAGCAGAATACTATCTTCTCTTGTTTACATAGTTTTGTATCATCTGCAAATATCGATATTTTACTGTGTAAACCTTCTACCAGATCATTAATAAATATGTTGAAGAGAATAGGTCCCAACACCAACCCCTGCGGTACCCCACTGGTCACAGTGACCCAGTTAGAGAATATACCATTTATAACCACCCTCTGATTTCTATCACTAAGCCAGTTATTTACCCATTTACACACATTTTCCCCCAGACCCAGCATTCTCATTTTGTGTACCAACCTCTTGTGTGGCACAATATCAAACGCTTTGTAAAAATCAATATTTACCATGTCCAATGACTCACCTTGGTTCAGTCTATAGCTTACCTCTTCATAAAAACCGATTAGATTGATTTGATAGGAGTAATTCCTCATAAACCCACGCTGATATGGAGTTAAACAGTTATTCTCATTGAGATAATCCAGAATAACCTCCCTCAGAAACCCTTCAAATATTTTACTAACAATAGAGGTTATACTTGCTGGCCTTTAATATCCAGGTTCACTTTTAGAGCCCATTTTGAATATTGATACCACATTTGCTATGCGCCAGTCCTGTGGAACAGACTCCATCGCTATAGAGTCCCTAAATATAAGAAATAATGGTTTGTCTATTACATTACTTAGTTCTCTTAGTGCTCGTGGGTGTATGCCATCCGGACCCGGAGATTTATCTATTTTAATCTTATTTAGCCGGTTTCGCACCTCTTCTTGGGTTAGATTGGTGACCCTTAATATAAGGTTTTCTTTGCCTATCGGCATTTCACCTAGCATTTATTTTCCACTGTAAATACCGTGGAAAACAAGGTGTTTAATATATTATCTTTTTCCTCATGAACTACAACCATTCTTTCCTCACAATTTTTTAAGGGCCTACACTTTCACTTTTTTTCTCTTAATATTGATATAGTTGAAGAACAGTTTGGGATTAGTTTTACTCTCCTTAGCAATGTGCTTCTCTGTTTCCTTTTTGTCAGTTTTAGTTTTTTAGATAAAGTATTTTTCTCCCTATAGTTTTTAGAGCTTCAAAAGTGCCATCCTGCTTTAGTAGTTTAAATGAATTCTTTTTACTGTTAATTGCCCTTCTTACTTCTTTGTTTAGCCACATTGGGTATTTCCTATTTCTTGTCCTTTTATTCCCACAAGGTATAAACCGCTTACAGTGCCTATTTAGGATGTTCTTAAACATTTCCCATTTATTATCTGCTTTCCTATTTCTGAGGACATTGTCCAAGTCAACCACATTAAGGGCATCTCTGAGCTGGTCAAACTTTGCCTTTCTAAAGTTCAGTGTTTTTTTGACTCCCTGACAAGTACCCCTAGCGAAAGACAAGTGAAACTGTACAATATTGTGGTTGCTATTTCTTAGATGCTCGACGACCTGCAGATTTTGACACAGTGGATAATTCCCTCTTACTAGAGACGTTCTGATCTGTAGACATTACAGACTTGGCCCTTTGTTGGATCTCCTCGTACCTAACAGACGGAACATTCAGTGTCTCCCACTCACACACCACCTCCTCATCTCGCCCCCTATGTGTCGATGTCCACCAAGGTTCAGTTATAGGACCAGGAACTATGCTTAGAGGGCACATGCGCACCCTCCCTCCCTCTTAAAAGGACCGCCCGCATCAACCTAAGGTATTCACAACCTATAGCTGGGAAACACCTTCTATTTAAGGCTTCTCCTCCAATATCGAGGTGCCTGAGCTACGTTGTTAGTTTGCCTTGCATGCTTGCTAGTTGTCAGGTTCCCCAGGTCTGTCTGTCTGCTTATCAAAAACTGACCGGCACATCCAAACATAGATCCAGTGTGAACAGGTGCTAAACCTAGAGTCACCAACTCATATACATACAAGAAAAAAAGTTAGCACACTGTAGCGCTATAGCTTGCAAACACGAAATATGAAAATATGAAAAATATGAAAAATGAATTGCATCATTACCTTAGAAATATGAAAAATTGAGAAGTCTTAGCGCATAAGATGGCCAAATTATGTGAGCCTGATAGCCACGTCAAGGCTCTTCTCGTATATCAGGTCCTAACTAATGCCAATCCTCACTTAGAAAAGTCTGTCTGCATGGGAACATATGAATCCTCTCTTCAGACTAAAATCTACATCTCTGTTGAGGGGTAATGAACCTGGTGTAATTAAAAAGCCTGTGACCAACAGGTGGAGTGCTCAGGTAGAAGGTAAATGAATACATATCAAAAAACTGACCGGCACATCCAAACATAGATCCAGTGTGAACAGGTTCTAAACCTAGAGTCACCAACTCATATACATACAAGAAAAAAAGGTAGCACACTGTAGCGCTATAGCTTGCAAACACGAAATATGAAAATATGAAAAATATGAAAAATGAATTGCATCATTACCTTAGAAATATGAAAAATTGAGAAGTCTTAGCGCATAAGATGGCCAAATTATGTGAGCCTGATAGCCACGTCAAGGCTCTTCTCGTATATCAGGTCCTAACTAATGCCAATCCTCACTTAGAAAAGTCTGTCTGCATGGGAACATATGAATCCTCTCTTCAGACTAAAATCTACATCTCTGTTGAGGGGTAATGAACCTGGTGTAATTAAAAAGCCTGTGACCAACAGGTGGAGTGCTCAGGTAGAAGGTAAATGAATACATATCAAAAAACTGACCGGCACATCCAAACATAGATCCAGTGTGAACAGGTGCTAAACCTAGAGTCACCAACTCATATACATACAAGAAAAAAAGGTAGCACACTGTAGCGCTATAGCTTGCAAACACGAAATATGAAAATATGAAAAATATGAAAAATGAATTGCATCATTACCTTAGAAATATGAAAAATTGAGAAGTCTTAGCGCATAAGATGGCCAAATTATGTGAGCCTGATAGCCACGTCAAGGCTCTTCTGTATATCAGGTCCTAACTAATGCCAATCCTCACTTAGAAAAGTCTGTCTGCATGGAACATATGAATCCTCTCTTCAGACTAAATACATCTCTGTGAGGGTAATGAACCTGTGTAATTAAAAGCCTGTGACCAACAGGTGGAGTGCTCAGGTAGAAGGTAAATGAATACATATCAAAAACTGACCGGCACATCCAAACATAGATCCAGTGTGAACAGGTGCAAACTAGAGTCACCAACTCATATACATACAAGAAAAAAGGTAGCACACTGTAGCGCTATAGCTTGCAAACACGAAATATGAAAATATGAAAAATATGAAAAATGAATTGCACATTACCTTAGAATATGAAAAATTGAGAAGTCTTAGCGCATAAGATGGCCAAATTATGTGAGCCTGATAGCCACGTCAAGGCTCTTCTGTATATCAGTCCAACTAATGCCAATCCCCTTAGAAAAGTCTGTCTGCATGGGAACATATGAATCTCTTTCAACTAAAGTCTACATCTGTTGAGGTAATGACCTGGTGTAATTAAAAAGCCTTGAGACACAGGTGAGAATGCCAGTGAAGGTCATGAATCATATCTAAAACTGACCCACATCCAAACATAGTCCAGTGTGAACAGGTGCTAAACCTGAGTCACCTCTCTTACATACAATGAAAAAAAGGTAGCAACTGTTGCGCTATACTTGCAACACGAAATATGAAAATATGAAAATTGAAATGAATGCATCTTACCTTAGATATGAAATTGAGAAGTCTTGCGCATAAATCCATTGGGCCTGATACAGTCAGGCCTCTGTAATCAGTCTAACTATGCCCTCACTGAAAGTCTGTCTGCTGGAACTATACCCCTTCAGACTAATACATCTGTGAGGAGACCTGTAATTAAACCTTGACAAGTGGTCCAGGTAAGGTAATATAAACAAAATGACGACACAACATAATCTGTGAACAGTTAACTAGTACACCAATAACAAAAAAAGTACACACTTAGCATGTGCACACAAATTGAATTGAAATAAAAAGAATTGCATCATTACCTAGATAAAATAGAGTCTGCGCTAAGCCATTATGACTGACACTCAGGCTCTCTAATAGTCTAACAGCAATCTCACTAAATCGTCTGCATGAAAGACAGACTTCTTGTGAGGTATGACTGATAAAGCGAAAGGATGTAGAATATGATCTACAAAAAAATCCATCACATATCCAGGAAATCAACAATCACTTCTAGAAAAAGTGCAATAGCCTAAGTGCAACCAAATGTGAATAAAAGTTCATTACATTAAATTGAAGTCTCCTGAGCAATTGTAGCTACAGTAAGCTCTCTATCGTCCCAGCATCTCATTAGAGCTGCTCTGCATACTTCTTAGACTAAACACCCTGGGATGAACCTGATAAAACTGCCACGTGGGGTCAGTAAAGGTACATATAATCAACTGATGGCCAAATTAGTGGCCTGATAGCCAGTCAGGCTCTTCTTCGTATATCAGGTCCTAAGCTATGCCAATCCTCACTTAGAAAAGTCGTCTGCATGGGAACATATGGAATCCTCTCTTCAGACTTAAAATTCTACATCTCTGTTGAGGGGTAATTGAACCTGGTGTAATTTAAGCGCATAAGATGGCCAAATTATGTGAGCCTGATAGCCACGTCAAGGCTCTTCTCGTATATCAGGTCCTAACTAATGCCAATCCTCACTTAGAAAAGTCTGTCTGCATGGGAACAGACAGACTTTTCTAAGTGAGGATTGGCATTAGTTAGGACCTGATATACGAGAAGAGCCTTGACGTGGCTATCAGGCTCACATAATTTGGCCATCTTATGCGCTAAGACTTCTCAATTTTTCATATTTCTAAGGTAATGATGCAATTCATTTTTCATATTTTTCATATTTTCATATTTTGTGTTTGCAAGCTATAGCGCTACAGTGTGCTACCTGTTTTTCCTGTCTGTCTGCTTGTCTTCCCTGTACCCGTCTGCTATTACCTGTTTGTGCCCGTTTGCTCGTACCTGTCTGCGCTCTTCTGTCCATCAGCTGGTCTAGATCGCACCTGCTAGTACCTATCTGCCTAACACCTGGTACAGACCGCACCTGCCAGTGCTTTTCTGTTCCTCAGCCGGTCCCATCTGCACCCGTGGTTCCAGAGTCCTTACAGTGCCTGCCTGCCTGCATTTTTCATCCCTCCTTTGGGCCTTAGCAGCTTACCCGCTGTAGGGGGTCAGCTGCCACATTCTGTAGGCCAGCCATGGAGTAGCACCTGGTGCCGCCTCTTTGTAGCTTCTTGGGTCGCAGTTTTCGCCTGCTTCCACTTGTCCGAGTAGGTATTTGGTAGGCCACCTAGTTACGCCCCTTCCAGGCTTTCAGAGGGACACGGAACAGTGATTCCACCACCTTTCTTGTTACAGTCTCCCATCTGCTGGGTTGGCTGTAGTGGAAGAGGTGTCGGTCCCCGCTATACTAATTATACTTTATTGCAATTGATGACACTTTGTTGGTGTCTGCCACTAATTTTTGTACATGTGTAGACTTCTGGTTGAGTCTCTTTCATGCATGTTGCCTTTAGCATTAGGCCTCCAAGACCGTCAGCAGGGCCGGCATCAACACCCGGGCAAGTGCCGGGGGCCTGAGCAGGCAGGGGGGCCCACTCGCCGTCGGGCACCCCGGCTCACGTTAGCGGTGTCAGCGTCGCCACTGGACCCCCCCCCCCCGCTTGCTCAGGGCCCCGCAGCAGCCAGCGCAATACTTACCTCTCCCCGTGCCTCCGCTGCCGCAGCTCCGAGCTCCAGGGGGCGCCTGCGCCGGCGCTTCCTCTCTCACAACAGCGCCGCTGAATAACGTCATCATTCAGCGGCCGGCTGTGGCAGAGAGCACGCGGACGCTGGACAGGTGAGGCGTGTGTGTATGTGTGTGTGCCTGCGTGTGTGTATGTGAGAAAGTGCTGCCTGCGGTGCTGTATGTGTGTTGGTGGTGAGGAGGCAATGATGATGATGATGGGGAGGCAATGATAATGAGAAGGCAATGATGATATTAATGGGGAGGCAATGATAATGATGATGATGGGGAGGCAATGATAATGGGAAGGCAATGATGATGATGATATTAATGGGGAGGCAATGATGATGATAGGGAGGCAATGATGTTGATGGGGAGGCAATGATAATGGGAAGGCAATGATGATAATATTAATGGGGAGGCAATGACAATGATGATGGGGAGGAAATGATAATGGGAAGGCAATGATGATGATGATATTAATGGGGAGGCAATGATGATGATAGGGAGGCAATGATGATGATGATGGGCAGGCAATGATGATGAGGGAGGCAATGATGATGATAATGGGCAGGCAATGATGATGATAATGGGAAGTCTTTCCACAGCGCCCTTTCCTGAGCCGTAACAGTGCAGAACGCAGCACAGTGTAGAGGAGAGCTCCATATTTTGTATGGAGCATTATATGTGGTCCAGTATTCTGTATGGAGCATTATATGGGGGATGGCGGGGTGACATCCTGCATGGGGTATTATATGCTTGATGAGGGGGAGACTGTGGTGGCCATAATATTGTATGAAGGACTGTACTGTCCAGTCTGTACTGTGCGCTGTGAGGATTTGGCGGTTTTTGAGCTGTTGTACAATTTACAATAGGTATCAGTCATGTAATGGAAGAAGAGAAGTGTTTGGCGTTGTGCTATACCCATATTTCTCTGCAGTATCTGTGCATCATGAATCGTGGTCTGTGTTAAGGGGGCCCACTGAGACTCTTTCGCCCGGGGCCCCTAAAAACCTGGAGTCGACCCTGACCGTCAGGCCTCCACTTCCTTGGACTCAACTACCTGTGTTACTATCCTTAAATTTTTTTGACAATGGTAGTCTAGAAAACTGATATTTGTGCCACCTGAGTGTGGCTCAACGAAGCAGAAGAGATGGGCGCACTAGATACGTAATAGTAGAGGGGGGGTGCGAAACGGTAGAGAGAGCAATCATGGAAATATAAAGAAAAGAACCACCGTATATGACGCACACCACCAAAATACAAATATATATATATACAAAATACAAAACTTTATTGGCACATACAAGAAAAATTACAATAAAACATAATTAAAAATACAAGAGAACATGTCACAGAAAGCTGCCTCAGTGGAAAAAATGCAAGAAAATATATATATACATGTATTTATAGCATAATTCAAAGTGGCTAAATAGTCAATCCATACCCACATGCAGATATATAGTAAATACTGCAGAGTAAAGGCTGGAAAGAGAGACCCTGTATGGACCCAAAATAGATGGTACCAGGAGGTATAAAAGGGAAGGGAGCGACACAGGAGGTTGCTTATAAAAGATGAGAATTGTGAACCAGAAGTGATACCATAAGGGATCAAAGCCTGCCTGGAATAGAATCAGGGTACTAGCATATAGTGATGCAATAAAGGGTCACAGCCTGCCTGGAAATGAATCAGGGCACTAACATATAGCCATCATGATGGAAACATGGAACTGAAATAGTTACCAACAACGAGCCCTCATAATAGAGGAGCCGGTACGGGGCAGCAATCAGGACAGTGCTCTAGACGAGGTCCCACGCGTTCCGCCGCAGCACGTGCGGCTTCATCAGGGAAGGTACCAGTTATGTTGCCAATGCGGTTTTAAATACCCGAATAATCTGTGCAAAAGGACCTGCAGCTGCGGGTCACGTGACCGCTGACAAGACGGAAGTGAGTGGAGGCATGAAATCTGTGCAAAAGGGGCCTGTAGCTGTAGGTCACGTGATCGCTGACAAAGCGGAAGTGGGTAGAAAGTGGAAACATGAATGGGCAGACGTCTCTGCATATGTCATAATACTACATGCATGGGAGGGGCGGACGTAGTACGTCCCTGCACGCATAGTATTTCAGCATGAAGAATAGCCGAAGTAGCGCAAGAATGTGCTCAAACTAAGGTGAGTCAAAGAGGAATGTAAGCGCAGCGGATTCAGATACCCACATGATCAGATGTGGAAGATATCGAGAATGGCGTGTGTATGCGCCCAACTGTGATAAGAGTCCGGATAAAAATATATATATATATATATATATATATATATATATATATATATATATAAAAAAATACATAGTCATAGTTATATATATATCCGGCAAAAAGGGGAAGGATGACAGACAGGGGAAAGACATGGGGAAAACACATAACATACAACCTCATGCGAAACTATACACTCAGCACATACCCACCAAACAATAAGGAAAGTTGGATAATGATTTTTATTAATATCAAAGTATATAATATGAAAACAATTACTACATGAAACTGCAAATTGCAAAAGAATTAACAGTACATATATAAAAGGTGAGTTCAAATAGCAGAACTATTATTGCAGCATAAGGCTCAGATAGCACCTTTATCACAGCACCTGACAATAAAGTAGGTAATAACATCATAGAGAAAAGGATAAACCAAGAAATGGAACCCTGATAAATCACTGTTAAAATGAAAACACCTCCCTTACAATTTGGAAGTGTAAAGAATGATAAGATACGAGATGAAAAAGAGGAAAATCCCCATTCAAGATCAAGGTCCATACAGATAATGGTCTCGAAAATAGAAGAATATGTATACACAACACAAAAGATCACGGGAACAAGCCTAAAAAGGATCCAAACTGATTAAAAATGAACGGTATATGTCAAAAATGATCAAGATAATATAGAAAGACCAAGGAGATATATACTAAAGGACCCAAATATCCAGATATAGTATGGATTAGAGATACAGTTCATCAAGCATAATGGTGTACCATCTTCAGTAAAATTCATGGTGCAATGAAGCTCTGCATATGCCATCCAGGAATAAAGGTATAGTCCATGTGTATCACGTCGAGGATCAGAATCTAATATCGTCCTTTATCCAAGATATCCCGTGAATAACAGCTCTTCATTTAAACCTGTAGGAGTAGTGGAATTCAGGTTAAAAATCCATCTGGATTCCATTTGTAAAAGGAGCCTCTTAGGATTCCCCCCCTGATGGAAGTAACAATCTTCTCCAATCCAACCACTCTGGTATTGCCAATCTTGCCCGAGTGCTGCATAAAAAAATGAGATGCCACGGATGTCAAGGGCTTACTTTTAGCCAAATCCGATTGTGCCAGATTGATAGTAGAGAGATGTTTTTGAATTCGTCGTCTTAGTTCCTGGGATGTTTGGCCCACGTAGACCTGAGAACATGGGCAAATCAAAGCGTAAACCACACAAGCCGTCTTACAATTGATGTAATATTTCAACCTGTGTCGAGTGTTGTCCTGTGGATTAATGAACCAGTTGTTCAGTGGACGCATGTAGGCGCATATATTACAGCTACCGCAGGGGAAGGAACCCCTGAGGTTAACGCCACTGTTCAATCGTGTAGTTTGTCTAACATAGTGACTGCTGATAAGCAAATCTCTTAAGTTGGGAGCACGCCTAGCCGTCAAGAGTGGCTGTTCGCTTACCACCCTTGAAGTTTGCAAATCCGTGGTGAGGATATTCCAGTGTCTCTGAAGAACACCCCTGATTTGGTTCCAATGTGTATTATATTTGGTAATAAACCGTGGTTTATTGTCCTTCCTCTTAGTCCTGGGAATCAAAAGAGTTCTGTGTCTGGTCCCTAGCTCGTTGGTAGGTCATGGAAATCGTTTTACGTGGGTACCCCCTATCCCTAAATCGAGTAGTGAGATCAATGGCCTCATTGGAAAAATCTGTATCCAAAGAGCAATTCCTCCTAATGCGGAAGAATTGACCCATTGGAATGCCCCTCTTAGTATGAGGAGGATGAAAACTCCGATAATCCAGGAGGCTGTTGGTGGCCGTTGGCTTGCGGAAAAGTGTGGTATGGATGGTGCCCTCACTGATGGCAACATTGAAATCAAGAAATGTGACTGAGGATGTAGACATATGATGGGTCAGGAAAATGTTAAATGTATTCTGATTGAGATGGTTAACAAATTCCTGACACTCCTCCATAGTGCCAAGCCAAACAAAAAAAATATCATCGATAAAGCGTGACCAATATCGAACATGATCCCTAAACCGGGTAGATGGAAACACCACTGTTGCTTCCCACCACCCAAGAAAAAGATTAACGAGAGCCGGGGCACACCTGGCCCCCATGGCCACACCAGATGTCTGTAGGTAAAACCCACGATCAACAAAAAAAAGTTATGTGTTAGAACAAATTCTAACAGATTGATTATAAATGAGTCGTGCATCCTATCCGAACCAATATTAAATCAAAAAAATACAGAACAGCCGAAATGCCATCACTATTATTGATATTGGAATATAGCGACTCGACATCGCAGGTGACAAGAATGGCCTCTTGTGGTATTCTGATATCCTTACAAATTCGTAAGAAATGCGAGGTATCTAGGACAAAAGATGGAAGGTCCTTGACCATCGGTTGTAAGAAGTGGTCCACATATACACAGGCCTTCTCGCAGAGGCTACCAATGCCAGCCACAATTGGGCGTCCAGGCGGTTTATTCAAATTCTTGTGCACCTATGGAAGCATGTAAAAGGTGGGTGTGATAGGATGTTCTACCCACATAAATTTGAATTCCTGGTTGTTGATAATGCCAAGATCTTTGGCCCTTTCTAGAAGCCTTCTGAATTTGGTAGAAAATATCCCAGTGGGATCCAAGGGTTACTTACGGTAGAATCTCACATTACCTAACTGTCGATGTTCCTCCTCTAGATATAATGTGTGTGGCCATAGAACCACATTACCACCCTTGTCGGCCTCTTTGATAACGAATGATTGATTAGCCCTAAGTCCCTGAACAGCTGCCCTTTCAGACGGGTTCAAATTATTACCAAAGGGGGCAGATGATGGTAAAGCAAGGATATCTTTTTTAGTTCAAAGAATATGGGTATGGCCGGAACCAATGAGAAGGGAGGGGCCGCCAGAGATTTAGTCCTATGTGGGAAGCGGTTCTTACCTCCGATCACCTGATTTTCTTGTAGAAGATCCAGCAGGTCACGTAAAACCTGCCTATCCGTGGAATCCATGGTGTCTCCATTGTCAAGTATCTGTGGTCTGGAGTGCAACACCTTAAGGACCAGGCTTCTACAGTAGAGGTACAGATCTTTAATGATGGTGAACTTATCTAGAGGCTGAACAGGTGAGAAGGTTAATCCTCTCTGTAATACAGAGGTTTCGACAGGGGTAAGCTGATGTTCAGACAGATTAATGACATTCAAAGCATTATTAGATACCTGTGAGTCAGATGACACTGGGTCCAACCCGTAATCAGGGTTTATCTGCGTGCATTCCTGTATAGATTTTGAGGCGGAAACTTCCGTCCTCTGTATCTCGTTGTCCTGGTGAGGCTTCGATTTCCGTCTTCTACCCCTTCTGAGTTTGGATCGGGTTCGCTTTCGGCCGATGATAAAAAA
Source organism: Oophaga sylvatica (assembly GCA_033576555.1). Classification (NCBI taxonomy): domain Eukaryota; kingdom Metazoa; phylum Chordata; class Amphibia; order Anura; family Dendrobatidae; genus Oophaga; species Oophaga sylvatica. The sequence continues at coordinate 299,961,838 of JARQOD010000003.1, read as the reverse complement.
TCACTACTGGAAGCCTGTTCTTTCAACTGTGTTGCATCACGTGTATCATTATTACGTTCATATGTGGAGGGAACCACCCGTTGATTACCCTGATGCTTCCAATTAAATGCGCGTTGAGAGTCAAAGTCTTTACGGTCCCTTTGGAATTTGGATTTTTTCTTACGTGTAATATCTGAGTCAAATTTGTCTAGGATATCCTTCAATTTACGTTTGAAAGGCTGAACCTGTACATTATCATCAAATGTGAGTAATTTGGTTTTTCAATTCTTTGATACTCTTTTTAGTGGCCGCCAATAGCTCCCTGTCATGTTCTAATAGCATGTTCATGATAACGTTAGAACAGCGCAATAAACCCTGCTCCCTTGTGGTGCGAAAATTAGTACTTGGTTCCCATGCGGGATATATCTGGATCCTAAGACCCCTGGGTACTATACCAGTTTTGATGTACTCCTCCAGACTTCTGATATTCCACCATAATCTGATCCCAGTCTTATGCATAGCGGTTAGCTCAGAGGTTAGTTGGAAAAAGTCCGAACTGGGATTAGCTGAATATGTCATGGAAAAAACGTTCGAGGATTGTACACGCCAGGCTGCCTCCCGGGAATCCCAATCCATAGTGACTGCGGTCAAGGCCCACAAGGCCAATTGGCACAGAGGATAAGGGTATTTATAAAAAAAGGATTTTTTATATAAGTAAAATTCCTGAAATGAAACAGATGACACTATTAATAAATAACGTCAAGTAATAATTAAACGTCCCTAATAGGACGTGTGCTGCCCAGCAAGGAAACGCCACCCAAAGGGGTAGGCTGTGAATATACTAAACGAAGCAGAAGAGATGGGCGCACTAGATACGTAATCCGTTGCGCTTACATTCCTCTTTGACTCACCTTAGTTTGAGCGCATTCTTGTGCTACTTCTGCTATTCTTCATGCTGAAATACTATGCGTGCAGGGACGTACTACGTCCGCCCCTCCCACGCATGTAGTATTATGACATATGCAGAGACGTCTGCCCATTCATGTTTCCACTTTCTACCCACTTCCGCTTTGTCAGCGATCACGTGACCTACAGCTACAGGCCCCTTTTGCACAGATTTCATGCCTCCACTCACTTCCGTCTTGTCAGCGGTCACGTGACCCGCAGCTGCAGGTCCTTTTGCACAGATTATTCGGGTATTTAAAACCGCATTGGCAACATAACTGGTACCTTCCCTGATGAAGCCGCACGTGCTGCGACGGAACGCGTGGGACCTCGTCTAGAGCACTGTCCTGATTGCTGCCCCGTACCGGCTCCTCTATTATGAGGGCTCGTTGTTGGTAACTATTTCAGTTCCATGTTTCCATCATGATGGCTATATGTTAGTGCCCTGATTCATTTCCAGGCAGGCTGTGACCCTTTATTGCATCACTATATGCTAGTACCCTGATTCTATTCCAGGCAGGCTTTGATCCCTTATGGTATCACTTCTGGTTCACAATTCTCATCTTTTATGAGCAACCTCCTGTGTCGCTCCCTTCCCTTTTATACCTCCTGGTACCATCTATTTTGGGTCCATACAGGGTCTCTCCCTTCCAGCCTTTACTCTGCAGTATTTACTATATATCTGCATGTGGGTATGGATTGACTATTTAGCCACTTTGAATTATGCTATAAATACATGTATATATATTTTCTTGCATTTTTTCCACTCAGGCAGCTTTCTGTGACATGTTCTCTTGTATTTTTAATTATGTTTTATTGTAATTTTTCTTGTATGTGCCAATAAAGTTTTGTATTTTGTATATATATTTGTATTTTGGTGTGGTGTGCGTCATATACGGTGGTTCTTTTCTTTTTATTTCCACACCTGAGTGTGGCTCAGCATGAAAGTAGGTAGAGGTGTTGCTGGTGGTGTCAGGGCTCCCAGCAAAGGGGCCCTACACCGAACTCTCACCCACCTCATCTTACTGTGACGTTCATTGGAAAACTGTAAATGCTCTCCCAGACCTCGATACCTCATGCCTGGCTGATTGCTGCAGTTCCATGCTGCAATTTGTACTGTGGGTGAATTGAGGCCATTTTCCTGGTGTCTGTCCCTCATTTGATGTGTTTTGGCAGCATTATAAGGTGTTGTGCATGCGTTTGTTTTTGCCTCCCATTAACTATAATGGCGTTTGGTAATGTTCGGCGAATATTCGACAAATTAATCTGCGAATATTGCAAATTCGGCGAGCGTAATCCGAATTGAACATTGAATTATTCACTCATATCTACTGTCTTGGCTGAATCTCTGCATCTCTCTGTCTCATAGAGGCATATCACCCCTTTTTATTTTAAACAGGTGTCCTTCAATCCAGCATCACTGATAATTTTAACCACCAGAGATATTTTTGGTTTTGCATTTTCATTCCCATTCTTCCCAGAGCCATAACTTTTTTATTTTTTGGTCAAAATGTCCATGTGAGATCTTGTTTTTTACGAGACAAGTTGTAATTTTGAACAACACCATTGGTTTTTCCATGTTGTGTACTCGAAAATGGGAAAAAAATTCCAAGTGCGGTGAAATTGCAAAAAAGTGCAATCCCACACTTTTTTCACCATGTTCACTAAATGCTAAAACTGACAAGCCGTTATGATTCTCCAGGTCATTACGCGTTTATAGACACCAAACATGTCTAGGTTCTTTTTATCTAAGTGGTGAAAAAAAAATTCCAAACTTTGTTTAAAAAAAAAAATAGCGACATTTTCTGATACCCGTAATGTCTCCATTTTTCGTGATCTCGGGTTGGGTGAGGGCTGCTTTTTTGCGTGCCGAGCTGATGTTTTTAATGATACAATTTTAGTGCAGATATGATCTTTTGATCGCACGTTATTGCATTTTAATGCAATGTTGCGACAACCATAAAAACTTAATTCTGGCGTTTGACTTTATCGCTACGCTGTTTTGTGATCAGGTTAATCATTCTTTTTATTGATAGATTGGCCGATTCTGAACTTGGCAATACCAAATATGTGTATGTTTGTTTTTTTTATTGTTTTATTTTGAATGGGGCGAAATGGGGGTGATTTGAACTTTTAGATCTTTTTATTAGATCTTATGTTTTTTTTATATTTATTTATTTATTTTCCTTTTGTCATGCTTCAGTATTTTCCATGGGAGACTAGAAGCTGCCATAACCCGATTGGCTCTGCTACATACAGGCAGTGATCAGATCACCTGTATGTAGCAGATTTGCTGGCTTGCTATGAGCGCCGACCACCTAGCCACTCACCACCGGGGCCCACATCAAAGAGAGGGAGTCCAACATCGGCATAAATGTACGCCCTATGTCAGAAAGGAGTTAAGGATAGTAAGGACCAAATCACATTGTTTGATTGTGTTATCTTTTTGCATAGATTTTCCTACTCTGTTTTAAAAGTCAACAAACTATCTGGCCTAGACAATTTATAATTAGCATATCAATGTAAGCATCACTTGTCATCAAGTATAAGAGCACAATATGTTACATCAATTGCCAACTTGCAAGTCAATATTACAGGCTTACACAAGCAAAAGTCTGTCTTCTTGACCAACCAGAAATGAACACTTACATTCAAAAGTCGTCATATAGATAAGTCTATTATATTTGGCTTGCTAAAAATAGTTGTCTGGTAAATTAAGATACAATGCTGTGTCTTCACACTCACTTGTTACCTATTCAGTAATCATGGCACAATCTAGTTAATGTTTTTGTTTGTTTGTTTTCTCTCTCAGGTTTCTAACATAGATGATGTACTTAGTCGCCACACAAGTTTCCTTGACAACTGTTTGAAGGATTGCATGCTTACTAATCCTGAGCTTCTTAAGATCTTCTCAAAGCTTATGTCAGTGTGTGTTATGTTCACCAACTACATGCAGGTAAGTGTTGCCTATCTTTCAAACTGTGTGCTCTTGGGTATTTAGGTGAATTGAAAAAGTCTATATACCCCTGTTAAAATGCTAGATTTTCCCTCACGTCACGACAGCACTCACCGAGAGAGGGGATCCGCCCCCAAGGACAGGGAACCTACAGATAAAAAGGGGCGATCCCCCTCGCCCCGCAGTTAGTTTACAGAGCATTTGAAAGGAACCGCCATGATGCAATTATTATATATGCGCTAACTATATGAACCTTAAGGTGAGGTAACACCATGCCAGTGACCTAAACATACACACTGCAATTGTGTGAACCAAAAGTGAGCAAGGGAGGGAAGTGAGTGGGTGCTGTCTTGGCTCTATAAAACACGATTACAGGTAAGTAATCTAGGGTTTTCCCCCACGCCATGACAGCACCCTCAGAGAGACTTACAGAGACTTATTCACGGGGGGGAACTATTGTGCCCAAAACCAATCTACCGAACTCAAGCCCCGCGGTTGGTTTCCTGTCCTTGGGGAAGGACCCTTCAGATAAAGATATTCACCCGCGTCCTGATGCTTCCGTGCGGTGCTTCCGAGGACGGCGGAATCCAGGACTTCGGAAGCAGCATCGGGGAGCCCTGTTTCCAGTCTCCCCCTCCTCTGATCCAGGATGGCGCGACCCCATGGTCCGGGAGAGGCCGACATGGATCTTGTGGGAGCGGCGGGTCCCCGCGTGCATCCGACGTCCATCCGGCGGCGGCAGGGTACAGGAATCAGCCGCCCTGCGCCGCAGAAGGACTACTTCCGGTCGGACGGCTCGCGCAGGCAGGGGAAAATATGTGTAAATGGAAGAACTGGCTCATGGATAGGAAACAAAGGGTGATTATTAATGGATCACACTCGGACTGGGTCACGGTTAGCAGTGGGGTACCACAAGGGTCAGTATTGGGGCCGCTTCTCTTTAACATATTTATTAATGACCTTGTAAGGGGCATACAGAGTAGTATTTCAATATTTGCAGATGACACCAAACTCTTCAGGGTAATCAATACAGAGGAGGACAATTTTATATTACAGGAGGATTTATGTAAACTAGAAGCTTGGGCTGATAAATGGCAAATGAGCTTTAATGGGGATAAATGTAAGGTCATGCACTTGGGTAGAACAAATAAGATTTATAATTATGTGCTTAATTGTAAAACACTAGGGAAAACTGTCACTGAAAAAGACCTGGCTGTATGGGTGGACGACAAACTCACATGCCAGTGTCAGGCAGCTGCTGCAAAGGCAAATAAAATAATGGGATGCATTAAAGAGGCATAGATGCTCATGAGGAGAACATAATTTTACCTCTATACAAGTCACTAGTGCAACCACACTTAGAATACTGTGTACAGTTCTGGTCTCCGGTGTATAAGAAAGACATAGACAGGTTATTACACTTGGGGTTATTTAGTTTGGAAAAACGAAGGCTTAGGGGTGATCTTATTACAATGTATAAATATGAGGGGAGAGTACAAAGACCTTTCTAATGATCTTTTTACTCTTAGACCTGTGACGGGGACAAGGAGGCATCCTCTACGTCAGGAGGAAAGAAGGTTTAATTATAATCCCAGACGCAGATTCTTTACAGTAAGAGCATTGAGACTATGGAACTCTCTGCCATATAATGTTGTAATGAGTGATTCCCTACTAAAATTTAAGAAGGGACTGGATGCCTTTCTTGAAAAGTATAATATTACAGGCTATATTCACTAGTTTCCTAGATATTGCGTTGATCCAGGGAGCTAGTCTGATTGCCATATGTGGAGTCGGGAAGGAATTTTTTTCCCCAGTGTTAAGCTTACTGTTTGCCACATGTTTTTTTTTTTTTTTGCCTTCCTCTGGATCAACATGTTAGGGCAGGTTAGGATAGGATATGGGTTGAACTAGATGAACTTAAAGTCTTTCTTCAACATTAATAACTATGTTACTATGTTACTGGCCAGAAGTGTGCCCAATGCCCTGGAAGTCCTCTTACAGCTTCCAGGAGGGCCGGGGGAGCGTCCCGGGGCGGGGAAGCCGGAGGGGCAGGGCCCAGGCTCAAAATTGCGGTGCAGCACACAGGAGTGTGCACTTTGGAAATGTCGTCCCCCCGGGACGCAGAGGAGCACCCACCACCTGAGGTGGTTTCGGTCCGACAGCGGACCATCGATGGCAGGCGTCCCAAAAGTGGATTGTCGGACGCCAGGAGTGGACGGAGCATCAGTAAGTCCTCGGGGTCCAGCACTGTGCCTCCTCCTCCAGACCCGGTGCTCGTGGATGGCTAGAGGGTCAGCTGACCTTCTACCCCCCTCCTCTTCCCCTGTATCCTTAGGCAAAAAAGACTTGTAAGGCCAAGCACAAGCAGTGTGGCCTTTGCGCCCAGCTCCTTCCTGACACACATGAGAAACGGCTATGCCATGTCTGTATAGGACAGACGTTAGAGGAAGAAGCCCAGATTAGAGCCGCAGATCTCAAACAGTTTATCAGGGACGAGATCCGTAGTTCCCTTCAAGAAGTCAGGAGTAGGCCCAGGGCGTATACGCCTGAATTTCCCGGCTCCGGTGAAGATTCCCCAGTAGAGTCCAGAGATTCTCCCAGATCTCTATCCTCCTCAGATGAGGAGAGGAAAACATGCTTCCCTGTTCAAGAGGTGGATAGCCTAGTAAAGAGCATCAGAGCGACCATGGGCCTAGCAGACTCCAGCGAGCCCCATTCTACCCAGGACTTAATGTTCACGGGCCTCTCCCAGAGAAAGCACAGGGCCTTCCCGGTCAATGAGTCCATCAAGGGTCTTATTCAGACGGAATGGCTCAAGCAGGATCGGTGGTTCCTGCCATCGTCATCTAAGAGGCGCTATCCCTTTGATGACCAGCAGCTGATAACCTGGAGCAAAGTTCCCTGGGTGAATGCAGCAGTAGCCTCATCATCATCACGGGGCCCTAGTCTCCCCCTAGAAGATGGGGGACTTTTGTCAGACAGGCGGACGGACCTTATACTAAAGAAAGCATGGGAGTCTGCAACCGTGGCCTTTAATCCAGCAATTGCCAGCACATGTGTAGCGAGGTTGATGCTGGTCTGTTTGGAGCAGACTCCTAGCCTCTCTCCCTCAGATCCGTGGATCCGCGGCCTACTTAGCGGATGCATCAGTGGACTCCCTGTGTTCTGTCCAGCCATATAATTGCTGTCTAGAAAGTATAGTCATCGTTTTTATGTCTCCAATTGTTATAGACATTGCAATCTTTGAATGTATTGGTCTTTCATACATTTTATGTTGTAAGGTAGCAGCGCCACCTGCTGGCTGTTTGATGCATATATTCTAGTTTAATTTGTAATGTCTTGTGGGAAGTTCCAAGAGCATTGTGGGATTGTTCTTGTTGCATTATGGTCTTGTTTCACACTGTGAAGGAGAACAGCAGCCATTTATTCTCCATGTGCCTTAAGAGAAACTACATCACTCGTGTTCTTCATGTTTCTTAAACAGCCTGCTCTAAGCATAGTCGGTAAGCACTATCTAGGTGTTATAATCATGTGTTTATCAGTATGTTTGTTGTACTAAGTAGGTAATAATCAGTTTGTGTATTCTGTATATTGTAAACTATTTGTGTTTCATGCTCTGTGCAGTTATATATTCTGAAATGCTCTTATTATTGCATTCTATAGTTTTACCCTTTCCTGTCACATCTGCAATCAATAAAAGAAGGTTACAATTTTACAGCCTCTTTTTCTTAAAGAAGACAGGGGGTTTAGCTACATGCCTCATCGCACACCCTGCTAACGTGCATGAGGACAGAATAGTAAAACGACTGCTGAGAACAAGCTCAGAAGATCAGACATACAGAGCCCCCATTATCCAAGCATACGGTTATTGCATGCGGATATTGCAGCAACCTCTTAACGGTCGGACCGAATAATCGGACAATACAGAGCCAGCCATTATCCACGCAGAGCCGACAAAGGGATATCACAGCGGTTAGCCCAACTGTCGAATCATGTCTCAAGGACGAGCATCCTCTTTCAAGATGACATCACGAGTTGGTTCCTCCAAGACATCCTCCGTCAGCAATGCCGCCGCTATTGCCCGCGCAAAGGCTGAAGCGGCAAAAGCAAGTAGCACCTTTGCTGAGCAGGAGATAGAATTGAAACTACAACAAGCATGCCTGGATGCAGAGAAAGTGCGCCTTGAAGCAACATTACAGAAACTTGCTATTGAAAAAGAAACAGCAGCTGCCATAGCAGAAGCCCTAGAAACTGCCGTATATTCCGACGGTGAACACAGCAGACACAGCAGTGTGCTAGGTCTACAACGAGTTACTCACGATCCATTGCAGCGTACTGCAGAGTACGTCCAGCGACATTCCAAACCAAATGACGATCCAGACCCACAGGCGAAGACAGAGCATTTTGTCAACAAGCCAAGCCAACTAGATAATTCGGACCCCAGAAAGCCAACTATCAGTGTCCCTACCAAAAGCAAGGAGATACACATTGGGATGATACTGACTACAATAATCTTTCTCCAGAGCAGAAAGTCCGAAATCTGTCCCGGTTTAAAGAGAATCCCTTCGCTTCAGAAAGGTACTACAGCAGTTGGACGAAACCAGAGACACCTAACAGGTATGATCGCACAGCACACATGTACTCTGACAACACTCCATCAGCTGGCATCAGTGCCAATCAAGCCACAATGGACTTTGCCAAGTTCCTTGCTCGATGTGAGTTGGTCACTAAGGGACTTGTAAAGTTCAGCGATCGCGCTGAAAACTACAGGGCTTGGCAAGCCTCCTTCAAAAATACCATAAGAGACATAGGTCTATCATGTAGTGAAGAAGTGGATGTCTTGGTAAAATGGCTAGGAAGTGAGTCCGCCGAACACGCAAAGAGAATCAGAGACATTAATATAAATTATCCAGATGTCGGCATCAAAAGAATTTGGAATAGACTTGATGAATGCTATGGCTCAGTAGAGGTTATAGAAAATGCCTTGTTTAAAAGAATAGAGGATTTTCCTAGAATAGCAAACAAGGATTATTCAAAGCTCAGAGAATTAACTGACTTGTTAATGGAGTTGTGTGTAGCAAAAGCAGAAGGAGATCTTGTGGGGTTGACATATCTCGACACTGCTAGAGGTGTGAACCCCATAGTTCAGAAACTCCCATATAACCTGCAAGACAAATGGGTTACATATGGATCTAGGTATAAACAGACTTACAATGTACCGTTTCCTCCATTCGATGTGTTTGTAGATTTTGTCTCAGAACAAGCAAAAATTAGAAATGACCCTAGCTTTGATTTCATGTCGTCATGTGCCAATAACTCTGTTAGCAAACCTCGTAGAACAACTGTAGAGGTCCACAAAACTAACATTTCTCCCACAGGTCCAGTTCACAAAGAGTTCAGCTCCGGTCAAGGAGAAGACAAATCCAAGGATCCAAGCAGGCAGTGTCCCTTACACAAGAAGCCACATTCCTTACTTAAGTGCAGAGCTTTCAGAGAAAAGTCATTGGAGGAAAGGAAGGCCTTCCTTAAGGAGAATCGCATCTGCTACAAATGCTGCTCTTCAACATCCCACTTTGCCAGGGACTGTGAGGTTAGTGCAAGGTGTACCGAATGTGACAGCACCGAACATAACTCAGTTCTACACCCTGGATCACCATCAGATACTTTGCCCCAAGAGCATAGCGGGGAGCTGAATGACTCAAATACTGAAACTCCAGCCATTACTTCTAAGTGTACAGAAGTTTGTGGAAATCTCATGGGAGGCAAGTCTTGCTCTAAAATTTCCCTAGTGAGAGTCTACCCAGCAGATGAAAAGGACAAAGCCATCAAAGTATACGTGATTTTAGATGATCAGAGTAATAGGTCACTAGCCAAGTCTGCCTTCTTTGATAGCTTTAACGTCAGAGGACCCAGGGCCCCTTACTCTTTAAAAACCTGTGCCGGTATAATAGAGACAGCTGGTAGGAGAGCAACAGGATACGTAGTCGAGTCTATAGATGGCCAAATGTGTCTGCCCTTACCAACCATATTGGAATGTAACCAGATTCCTGACAACAGGTCAGAGATACCTACGCCTGAAGTGGCATCGTACCATCCTCATCTGAAGCGTATAGAACGCCTGATTCCTAACCTTGACCCAGAGGCTCAAATAATCTTGCTCTTAGGGAGAGATATTCTACAAGTTCACAAGGTTAGACAACAGATCAATGGCTCACACAATGCTCCATATGCTCAGAGACTTGACCTTGGGTGGGTCATTGTAGGAGAGGTCTGTTTAGGAGGTACACACAAACCGACAGTAGTTAACAACATGTTTACCAGGACTCTCGAGAATGGACGTCCATCTCTCCTTCAACCATGTGAAAATCACTACTTCATAGGGGAGTTGCTACACAGTACTTCAGCACCAAGTATCTTAGCGAGTAGTGCCAATGATGATTGCATTCAGAATTGGGACCAAGATCAACTTGGGTGTACAGTCTTCCACAAAACCAAAGAAGATAATCGTATAGCAATGTCATTTGAAGATAAACTGTTCCTAGAGATGATGGAGCAAGGAATGGTGCAGGACAAAACGAAGAAACTGGATTGCACCTCTACCCTTCAAGCCTCAAAGACAACGCTTGCCTAACAACAGAGAACAAGTTTACAAACGATTTGTCTCCCTCAGGCACAGCTTCAATAATAAACCAGAGATGAAAGGTCATTTCTTTACCTTCATGGAGAAAATATTTAAAAACGGTCATGCAGAGTTAGCACCTACACTTCAAGACGCTGAAGAACGTTGGTACCTGCCTCTGTTTGGAGTGTATCACCCGAAAAAGCCAGGTCAAATCAGAGTAGTATTTGATTTGAGTGCTAAGTATGAAGGTGTTTCATTGAATGATGTCTTGTTATCAGGCCCAGATCTGAACAACAAACTTTTAGGAGTGCTTATCCGTTTTCGTAGAGACTCCATTGCATTCACAGCAGACATCCAACAGATGTTCCACTGCTTCTTTGTTAAAGAGGAACATAGAAATTTCTTGAGATTCTTGTGGTTCAAGGATAACGATCCTTCCAAAGAGATTACGGAGTATCGTATGAAGGTACATATTTTTGGTAATAGTCCTTCTCCTGCAGTAGCCATCTATGGGCTGAGACGCGCGGCTCAAGAGGTTGAAGCAGAGTACGGAACAGATGCCAGACTGTTTATAGAGAAAGATTTCTATGTGGATGACTGTTTGAAATCGATGCCAACAAATGAGACCGCGATTAGTCTTCTGAAAAGAGCCAAGGACATGCTCGCTGTATCTAACCTGAGGTTGCACAAGATCGCTTCTAACAGCAAGGAAGTGATGGAAGCCTTCCTCCTGAGGATCATTCAAGTGACTTGAAGAATTTAGATCTAGGCATAGACTCCCTACCGATGCAGCGGAGCCTCGGCCTACTATGGGACATAAAAGCTGATACCTTCACCTTCCAGGTTAACAGAGAAGATAAACCCTTTACTCGCAGAGGAGTATTGTCTACCATAAGCAGTTTGTATGACCCACTGGGGTTTGTAGCTCCTGTAGTCATCGAGGGCAAGGCTATGTTAAGAGAGTTCACCACAGAGGTGACGAACTGGGATACTCCTCTTCCCACAAAAGAGAAAACCAAATGGATGATTTGGAAAAATTCCCTCACAGCCTTGTCAAGTCTTCATATAACATGTTCGTATGTGTCTGTACCGAGTACCAAGATAGAGACACAAACCCTTTGTGTGTTCTCCGATGCTTCAATCAAAGCTATTGCTGCGGTAGCCTATTTGAGGACGATAGACACAAGTCAACAATGCCATGTAGGGTTTGTCATGAGCAGAGCAAAACTAACACCGCTCCGTGAACACACCGTACCACGCCTGGAACTTTGTGCCGCCGTGTTAGCAGTCGAGTTGGCAGAACTCATTGCTATGGAAATGAATCTAGAAATTAAAGACTTTGAGTTCTACACTGACAGCAGGATAGTACTTGGGTACATCCATAACGAAGTGAGACGCTTCTATGTCTATGTTAGCAACAGAGTGCTCAGAATTCGAAGGTCTACCTCACCTGAACAATGGAAATATGTGCCTACACATCTCAACCCTGCGGACCAGGCTACCAGATTTGTTGCTGCCAATCGCCTCAAAGACACGATTTGGTTTACAGGCCCTGAGTTTTTGTGTAGGTCATTGCCCAACATGACAGAAACGTCCTTGTTTGATCTAGTAGATCCACATGCTGACGTTGAAATTCGCCCTCAAGTGTCTGCGTTACATACTGAAACTTTGAAGCGCCACCTGGGATCTCAGCGATTCACTAGGTTCTCACTTGGAATTCACTTGTTCGTGCCATCGCCTGCCTGACCCACATAGCTCAGCCTTACAAGGACCGTTACAGGAGTCGATGGAGACAAGTGCAGAGTCTCTCCAATGCCTTTTGGGACAAGTGGAATAAACAGTACCTGCCTACCCTGCAGCAGAGGAGAAAGTGGCAAACCAGCAAGCCTAACCTCCAGCCTGGCGATGTAGTACTAATGAAAGACTGTCAGTCTCGGAGAAATGAATGGCCATTAGGTCTCATTACTCAGACATTCCCAAGTAAGGATGGAATCGTACGTAAGGTGGAAGTAAAAATAGGGAAACAAAGCGAGACCAAATTGTTCCTCAGGCCAGTAGGGGAACTCGTTCTGCTGTTCTCGTCCAATAAACACAATAGTGACGTCGGCTGACGTCAAGCGGGGAGTGTTCTGTCCAGCCATATAATTGCTGTCTAGAAAGTATAGTCATCATTTTTATGTCTCCAATTGTTATAGACATTGCAATCTTTGAATGTATTGGTCTTTAATACATTTTATGTTGTAAGGTAGCAGCGCCACCTGCTGGCTGTTTGATGCATAGATTCTGGTTTAATTTGTAATGTCTTGTGGGAAGTTCCAAGAGCATTGTGGGATTGTTCCTGTTGCATTATGGTCTTGTTTCACACTGTGAAGGAGAACAGCAGCCATTTATTCTCCATGTGCCTTAAGAGAAACTACATCACTCGTGTTCTTCATGTTTCTTAAACAGCCTGCTCTAAGCATAGTCGGTAAGCACTATCTAGGTGTTATAATCCTGTGTTTATCAGTATGTTTGTTGTACTAAGTAGGTAATAATCTGTTTGTGTATTCTGTATATTGTAAACTATTTGTGTTTCATGCTCTGTGCAGTTATATATTCTGAAATGCTCTTATTATTGCATTCTATAGTTTTACCCTTTCCTGTCACATTTGCAATCAATAAAAGAAGGTTACAATTTTACAGCCTCTTTTTCTTAAAGAAGACAGGGGGTTTAGCTACATGTCTCATCGCACACCCTGCTAACGTGCATGAGGACAGAATACCCTGCGACTAGCAGCCAGGTCGGCCTGCCTATCCAACTCTGCCCGCCGGACCTTATGGCTCAAAGGTTGGAAGGGGGATGCACATTCAAAGACAGCTATGTGCAATACCGTGTGAGGGTGAGTACCTATTCGGGCCGGTACTAGAAAAGATCCTAGATAAAACTCGGGATAAAGCCCTCCCTAAACCGCCTGCCCCTCCTTACAGGAGACCATTCATGGAGAAGGCAGTACAAGGCCAGAAGGTCGGAGGAAGAACCAAAGAAAAGGGGTACATACTTCGGCGGAGCATCCTCCTTGCGGGGTAGAAGAAAGTTCTAATGACATTAATCCTCCTGTCGGGGCAGATTGGCCTTCTTTTCAAAATCCTGGGCTCACATAACATCTAGCCCTTGGATCCTTAATATAATCTCCTCAGGGCTTAGACTGGAATTTAATAACGTAACCCGGGATGTCTTTCTGGTGACCTCCTTACCTGGCGTAGCTCAGCAGGCTGCCCTGCAAGCCGAGGTACGGGAGTTACTAGTCAAACAGGTATTGATAGAGGTTCCAGGTGATCAGGTTGGATGGGGATTTTATTCCCCTGTCTTCCTGGTACCTAAACCGGACAGATCTTTCAGTACTATCATTAATCTCCGGAGGTTGAATTCTTGTCTTAAAGCCCGAACCTTCAAGATGGAGTTCATCCGGTCGGCAATTAGGCTTCTATTCCCTAGGTGCTTCATGGCTGTGGTGGACCTCAAAGATGCCTACTACCATGTTCCCATACATCCAGATCACCAGAGGTTCCTGAGAGTGGTGGTGGAATTGGCAGGACAGGTCAGACATCTCCAGTTTGCAGCCCTGCCCTTTGGCCTCTCTATGGCCCCCAGGATCTTCACCAAAATAATTGCTGAAGTGATGGCCCATTTGAGAGAGCGAGATACCCTCATCATCCCATACTTAGATGATTTTCTAGTAGTAGGAAATTCAGCGGCCCAATGCAGTACCAGGTTACAGTTTATTTCATCTCTACAGAACCTGGGCTGGCTCATAAACATAGATCTAGATTCTCGAATACAGAAATGCTTTCTTCCACAAGACAAACGGGATGCTCTAATCCACAAAGTACAGTGGGCTGTTATGTTTTGGTAGCTGAGAGCAGGCAATAAACGGCAATACACCAGAGAGGTTGGAATCTATTGGATTGCAGTACCCTGACTAACCACCACAGCTAAAGGCAGCCGTGGAGCGTTCCTACGTTGGTCCTAGACGCCTCGTCACAGCCTGAGAGATTAACTACACCTAAAGATAGAAAGAGGAAAGCTATCTGCCCCGGAGCAGATCCCCAAAGAACATAGGAAGCCCCCAAACATGTAATGACGGTTAGACAAGAGGAAATACAGACAGACAGAAAATAGTATGAGCAAACGCTGGGGCCCAATCTGCCGAGACAGAAAAGGATAGAAAGGATACTCGCTGCAATCCAAAAAAACCCTAAAAAATACCAACTCTACTGATTGCAAAAACACCTGAGATCACACAACCTCTACCACCTAAATCAGCTCTCTGGCGCAACAAAACCAAGCCGCAGCCACCGAAAAAAACGGAAAAGGCAAATGAACAAACAACAGTGGCTCCAGACGAACTGAGAGGAGCCCAAGCCCCCAGGGGGGGGAACCTGGCTAACCTCACAGAAATGCAGAGAAATATGCAAATGGAAAGCACAAAAACAGAAAATATCTTATCTGAAAGCAGAAGAAGAGGCAAGACTCAGCAAACTTCCAAGTGAACCAGGAACCACAGTTGAGACAAGAACAATTGATCACCGGCAAACATGATGGGAAGGAACCTCCCTTATATAAGACCAGTCTGTGAATCCTGATTGCCAATCCTCATTGAATGGTTCAGTACTGTTTGTAACCACCAGAGGGAGCTTCTGCTCAGAATTCATTTCTAAAACATTCACAACAGTGGGCTATAGACGCCAGCGATCTTTCGCTCAGCAACGCCATGTCCCTATTACGGTCCCTGACGTCCTGTATACCGGCATTACCATGGGCCCAATTTCATTCAAGAATCCTGCAGCAGGAGGTCATACGGGCAGAGAAGATCTTGCCGGGCCACCTGGATGGGAGGCTGTACCTCTCCCCCTCAACCCGCCAGGTGCTGAGATGGTGGTTAGTGCCAAGCCATCTCTCAGGTGGAATCCTTTGGGTGATACACCCAGATCATGTCATCACCACAGACACCAGCCACTGGGTTGAGGAGCCCACTTAGGGGACCATCTAGCCCAGGGAAAATGGACAGAATCAGAAGGGTCCGGTTCTTCCAACCTAAGAGAGCTCACGGCAGTGGTAAAAGCGCTCAGGTGTTTTCTCCTGGCCATCGCCAAGTCTCATGTCCATATTCACTCGGACAATACCACAGTGGTAGCATACCTGAACCACCAGGGCTGCACTCGCTCTTCCTCTCTCATGACCATGGTGGAATACATCTTTTCCTTGGCAGAACTCCATCTCCTCTCCCTATCAGCCACCCACATCAGGGGATTAGACAATGTGCGAGCAGACTATCTGAGCCGTCACGATCTCCATCAGGGAGAATGGTCCCTATCTACGTGGGTATTCAAACAGATAGTCCGCCTAGGGGGGGTTCCCGAGATCGATCTATTTGCCACCAGAGCCAACAGGCGAGTTCAAAGGTTCACCTCCTTATGGGCCAGTGACCTTCCAAAAGTGATAGATTCATTACAAATTCCCTGGACGCACAATCTCGCATATGCCTTTCCTCCCATGTGTTTACTGCCAGTAGTACTCAGGAAGATCAGGGAGGAGGGAGCGAGAGTGATACTCATCGCTCCCTTCTGGCCCAAGAGACCCTGGTTCTCTTGGCTTAGGGCAATGTCGGTATCGGACCCCTGGATCCTGCCGACGTCCTGAGATCTGCTCTTTTAAAGTCCATTCCGTCACCCTCTGGTGAGGGCCTCCACCTAACGGCTTGGAACTTGAGAGGTACATCCTGAGGCGCAAGGGGTTTTCCGACAGTGATCTCCACCCTCTTTAAGAGCCGTAAACCTGTAACCTCCAGGATATATTACAGGGTTTGGAGAAAATTTTTACAACTATACCCAGGGTCCTTGTTAGACCAACCACCGATTGCAAATATTCAAGAGTTTTTGCAGAAGGGGTGTGATTTAGGCCTCGCCATCAGTACAGGGTACAGGTCTCAGCCTTAGGAGCCTTATATCAATCAAATATAGCAGGGGACAGATGGGTAACATGTTTTTTCAGGCCTGTGAGTGCAGTGTCCCGGTTCAAGTACCCAGTGTACCCTCTTGGGATCTCAACCTGGTCCTAGAGGCCCTGACAGGTCCTCCTGTTGTGAATGTGTTAGAAATGAGTTCAGAGCAGAAGCTCCCTCTGGTGGTTGCAGACAGTGCTGAACCATTTAGTGAAGATTGGCAATCAGGAGTTAGACTGGTCCTATCTAAGGGAGGTTCCCTCCCATCAGGGTTGCCGGTGATCAATTGTTCTTGTCTCAACTGTGGTTCCTGGTTCACTTGGAAGCTTGCTGAATCTTGCCTCTTCTCCTGCTCTCAGATAAGACATTTTCTGTTTTTATTTTTGTGCTTGCTTTTTACATTCTTTCCTGCACTTTTGTGGAGGTCAGCCAGGTCCCCTCCGGGGGCTTGTGCTCCTCTCAGTTTGTCTGAGCCACTGTTGTTTGTTCATTTGCCTTTTCCAGTTTTTCTTCAGTGGCTGCGGCTTAGTTTTGTTTCACCAGAGAACTAATTTAGGTGGTAGAGGTCGTGTGATCTCAGGTGTTTTTGCAATTAGTAGAGTTGGTACTTTTTGGGTTTTTTGGGATTGCAGTAAGTGTCCTTCCTATCCTTTTCTGTTTAGGAAGATTGGGCCCCAACGTTTGCTCATACTATTTTCTGTCTGTGTCTGTATTTCCTCTTATCTAACCGCCATTACATGTTTGGGGGCTTCCTATGTTCTTTGGGGATCTGCTCCGGGGCAGATAGCTTTTCCTCTTTCTATCTTTAGGTGTAGTTAACCTCTCAGGCTGTGACGAGGCGTCTAGGGCCAACGTAGGTACGCTCCACGGCTGCCTTTAGTTGTGGTGGTTAGTCAGGGTACTGCAATCCAGTAGATTCCAACCTCTCTGGTGTATTGCCGTTTTTGCTTGCTCTCCTCAGCTACCAAATCATAACATCCTCCCTTTGATCCTTTGTCCTCGACCTCTATAAAACACCTGACCCTTAAAACACTTTTAATAGTGGCCTTAACATCAGCCAGGTGGGTGGGGGACATCCAGGCCCTTTCCGTAGATGCCCCTTACTTAATGGTATACCCGGATAGAGTCGTGATGAGAACAGACCCCTCATATCTCCCCAAAGTAGCCACTAAGTTCCACAGAAGTCAGCAAATTTGCCTTCCCTCCTTTGTCCCTAACCCTTCTACTCCGGAAGAAGAGCACTTTCACACGTTGGATGTGAGGAGGGTACTGTTAGAGTACCTAGATAGGACCCAGCCCTGGAGGAAGTGTAGGGCTCTGTTTGTCTCCTTCCAGGGCCACAGAAAAGGGTCGGGGGTCACGAAGACAACGTTTGCCAGATGGATACGGGACGCCATCTTCTCAGCTTATACCACCACAGGTGAGACTCCCCCAGAGGGAATCAAGGCTCACTCTACTCGAGCTATGGCGGCCTCCTGAGCGAGCCAATGTCTCAATTGAGCTCATCTGCAAGACAGCTACCTGGGCCTCACCATCTACGTTCTTTAGGCACTACCGGCTTGACCTGTCCTCTCTTACGGAGCTGGAGTTCGGTAGATTGGTTTTGGGCACAATAGTTCCCCCCCCCCGTGAATAAGTCTCTGTAAGTCTCTTGATGGGTGCTGTCGTGGCGTGGGGGAAAACCCTAGGTTACTTACCGATAATCGTGTTTTATAGAGCCACGACAGCACCCACTCACTACCCTCCCTTGCTCACTTTTGGTTCACACAATTGCAGTGTGTATGTTTAGGTCACTGGCACGGTGTTACCTCACCTTAAGGTTCATATAGTTAGCGCATATATAATAATTGCATCATGGCGGTTCCTTTCAAATGCTCTGTAAACCAACTGTGGGGCGAGGGGGACCGCCCCTTTTTATCTGTAGGTTCCCTGTCCTTGGGGGCGGATCCCCTCTCTCGGGGTTGCTGTCGTGGATCTATAAAACACGATTACCGGTAAGTTATCTAGGGTTTTTGGCATACAGAAAAGTTAGGTCATTAGACCCAATTAAATAGATTAAGGTATAGCACAATAGTGGAAAATATAATTTTTAATGGAAAAATAGTCCAACAAAAATGTGTATAACATAAAATGTAAAAGTGCAAAGAATAAGTAAACATAAAATGTAAAAGTGCAAAGAATAAGTAAAAATAATTAGTTGTATACCCTTTGAATTGATGACATTCAGTTTTGTAGTTGTGGTCTATCAGAATGGGAAATCTAGAATTGACAATCTTTTCCCATTCTCCTTTGCAGAAATGTTTCTAATCTGTCAGATTGTGAGGGCATCGCATCTGTACAGCACCCTCCAAGTTACCCACAGTCACATGCAATATACAACCCCTTATTGCCATTAATTCTTGAAGCTCCTTTACACCTTTCAGCGCCCAAGCATGTTTTCACCTTCATGTAGGCCAAATTTTGCAATTCTGACCAGTGTCACTTTATGTGGTAATAACTCTGGAACACTTCAATGGATACCACTGATTCTGTGTTGTGTTTTTATCGTGACATATTGTACTTCATGTTAGTGGTAAAATGTCTTCGATATGATTTGCATTTATTTGTGAAAAAAAATGGAAATTTGGCAAAAATATTGAAATGTTTGCATTTATTTATTTATTTTTATTCCCTTAAATCAGTTACTTTAATTTTCGGACTATAAGACCCACCAGAACATAAGGTGCACCCCAAATTTTCAGAAGGAAAATAGGGAAAAAAAATTAATGTGTCAAATGGGGGTCCATTTTACAGTCCAAATTCAGCTTACCGGGTGGGATTGTTGTGCTGGTGGAGTGGGGTGACGGGGTGTTCGTTGGTCTGATGATATGACTCCCATCCCAGGCTGGTGCTGCAGGTGTGGTGTCCTGCTGGAAATCCCATGCCAGGTTGGTGAGGCAGTGGTGTGGGGGGGCACTGCCGGCATCTTGTAAAAGCCCGGAGGCCCAGCATATTCATTGCTTCAATGCTGTGGCCTCTGGGAAAATGGCCGCCGGGGGCGGTGCATGCTCAGACTGAGATCTCGGCAACGAGATCTCGTCCCGACTCCTGCCAGACTCCTGCTGCCATCAAAAAAATGTTTGGGAAAAAGTGCCTCTTATAGTCCGAAAACTACGATATGTTACACAAAAAAGATAATAACATTTCCCACATGTCTAATTAGCATTAGCACAATTTTATTTGTTAGGAAATTATAAGGGTTAAAAGTTGACAAACAATTTCTCATTACAAAACTATGTGGAAAATTTTGCATTTTTTCATAAAATGTAACTTTAGACCCAATTTTTTTTATTTTTACAATGGTAACAGAAAAAATGAACCCCAAAATTTGTTGTGCAATTTCTCCTGAGCATTCTGAAACCCCATATGTGGGGGAAAACCACTGTTAGGGAACATGCAGGGCTCGGAAGGAAAGCAACGCATTTGACTGTTTGAATCAATAATTTGCTGGAAAAATTAATGAATGCCATGTCATGTTTAGAGAGCACCTAATGTGCCTAAACAGTGGAAACCCCCCACAAGTAACACCATTTTGGAAACTAGACCCCTCAAGGAATGTATCTAGATGTGTGGTGAGCACCTTGAACCCACCGTTGCTTCACAGAAGTTTCTAATGTAGAGTCATGAAAATAAAAACAACACTTTTCCACAAAAATTTTATTTAGCCCCAAATGTTTTTTTTTTTCACAAGGTAACAGGAGAAATTGGAACCCAAAATTTGTTGTGCAATTTCTCCTGAGTATGCTGACACCCCATATGTGGGGTATACTACTGTTTGGGTGCAAGACAGGATGCAGAAAAGAAATGATGTTTTGGAATGCAGACTATGATGGAATGGTCTGATGGTGTGATGTCGTATTTGGAGAGTCCCTGATGTGCCTAAACAGTGGAAAAACCCCACAAATGAACGCTTTTTGGAAACGACCCCTCAAGGAATCCATCTATATGTGTCGTAAGTAGAGATGAGCGAATATGCTCGGAAAATGATCGCCAAAAGTAATTTCGGCACAAATATGGTACATTCAGATTTGTGATTGGTAACAAGTATTTTTTCTTAAAATCGTAAAAAGTTGGTATTATTCAGTAAAAGATAGAATAAAAGCCGGCAATTCATGTGCCTCGTACAGTAAAATCACAGAGTGACAGGTTAGAATAGAATAGATATATGCACATAGAATACAAAGATATATAGATGGCAGTGACATATATACAGTACAGACCAAAAGTTTGGACACCCTTCTCATTTAAAAATTTTTCTGTATTTTCATGACTATGAAATTGTAAATTCACACTGAAGGCATCAAAACTATGAATTAAAACGTGGAATTATATACGTAACAAAAAAGTGTGTAACTACTGAAATTATGTCTTATTCTTCAAAGTAGCCACCTTTTGCTTTGATGACTGCTTTGCACACTCTTGGTATTCTCTTGATGAGCTTCAAGAGGTAGTCACCGGAAATGGTTTTCACTTCACAGGTGTGCCCTGTCAGGTTTAATAAGTGGGATTTCAGGCCTTATAAATGGGTTTGGGACCATCAGTTGTGAGATGAGCGTTGTTCGACGCGAACTGTTAGCCAATTTCAAATTCGAGCTGTTTTGGGCGGTGTTCGAGCCGTTTGACGAACCCGAACGATTTTGAAAAAATCCGGCTGTTCTAGGTTATGTTCGATAACTGTTCGTGCACCTAAATCGTCACTGGATTTTTTCACGGTAATGCTGAGAATCACTGTTAATACACAGTTTGAGTGTACAGCGGGGAAAGGGGCATGGGATGGATCTCTGCTGAAATAATGAAGATCTCCATTTTTTTTTCTCTTTCCCGCATTTCCGGGGCGGTGCAGTCTGTCAGAAGCGCACACACGGAGCAAGGTACTTTTTTTCACACAAGCAAGGGCATGTGTCATTGGCTGTGTATGTCACATGTCCTTGCCCTATAAGACCCAGCCATTTCCCCCTCGCCACCATTTTCTCACTGCTGCAGCACAGTGTTAGACAGCACTGCTGCTGCTGTTAGCGCTATCTTTCTAACAGTGACTGTGAAGCGAATTTGCACTTAGACAGGAATGTTTAGGGAGTAGGGAGGGACTAGTTAGTAATTGCAGCCCTTTTAAGGGCTAGGATACAGCAGTTCCTAGCACTTTTAGCAGGCAGGTCTGTGCTCTATATAGACAGATAGGTCAACTTTGCCAGCTCCACCAGCGTTGCTATACTCATATTTTTTGCTGCATCTTGCCTGTAGAATAATTGTGCGCATAGTAGCAGTGTGTGGCACTCATTTTATTAGGCCATCTATACAAAGCTCCACCAGCGTTAAAAAAAAAAAAGATTTTTTTATCTGCATCTTGCCTGGACAATAATTTTGGGCATAGTAGCAGTGTGTGGTACTCATTCTATTAGGCCATCTATACAAAGCTCCCACCAGCGTTGAAATACTCATAATTTTTGCTGCATCTTGCCTGTAATATAATTGTGGGCATAGTAGCAGTGTGTGGTACTCATTCTATTAGGCCATCTATGCAAAGCTCCACCAGCCTTAAAAAAAAAAAAAAAAAAAAGAATTTATATCTGCATCTTGCCAGGACAATAATTTTGGGCATAGTAGCAGTGTGTGGTACTCATTCTATTAGGCCATCTATACAAAGCGCAACCAGTGTTAAAACAAAAAAAATATATTTCTATCTGCATCTTGCCTGGACAATAATTTTGGGCCTGTAGCAATGTGTGGTACTTATTCTATTAGGCCATCTATACTAAGCTCCACCAGATTTCACATTAATACAAATTTTTAGCTGCTTCTTGCCTGGAAAATAACTTTGGGCCTGTAGCAGTGTGTGGTACTCATTCTATTAGGCCATCTGTACTAAGCTCCCCAGATTTCAAACTAATACGAATTTTGAGCTGCATCTTGCCTGGAAAATAACTTTGGGCCTGTAGCAGTGTGTGGTACTCACTATATTAGGCCATTTATACTAAGCTCCACCAGCTTTCAAATTAATAATAATTTTTGTTATCTCTGAACGTGTGTTCAGCGCTGCTGGTGGTGTGCGGAGTCTGACAGATAAGCGCACGCGGCTGTCCACTGAGAATGTAGACAGACTCACGTACATAAAGATGAACAAATCTTGGATCCGAAAGGACTTTTCTACCCTGTGTCATCCTGGGAGAGTAAAAGCTTGAGGATTTGTTCAAATCACCTCACCAACCATTTTAAGCAACTCTGGGGCAATTGATGCTACTTAAGTGGTGTCTGTGCCCCAAATTTTGGAAAAAAATGGAGATTTTTTTTTTGAGTCCCCTTGCTGTGTTTTACGTGACGTTGGCATCGTCAATTACAGGTGGGTTGGGTCTTTCCCCACCCCCTTTTAACCGTAAGAAACTACATACACTATGGCTTGGGGTAACACAGATGGTTGAGTGTGAAGAGCTGTTTACTCATACTATAGCCTGGGAATCAGAGGTATTCTCCAAAGCTGTGAGTGTCTGCTAGTCAGCGGAGTAGCCACCGGCTGTAGATCTAATTACAAATTTTTACATGCATCTAGCCCAGTCAATAATTTTGGGCCTAGTAGCAGTGTCTGCTAGTCAGCGGAGTAGCCACTGGCTGTAGATCTAATTACAAGTTTTTAACTGCATCTAGCCCAGACAATAATTTTAGGCCTAGTAGCAGTGTCTGCTAGTCAGTGGATTAACCCAGCTGTTAAGCAAGCTACACCACCTGTACTTTGGACACTTAATTTTTTCAAAGGAAATGCTTCGGACCCCCGGGACAATCAGTGAAGAGCATCGGGGACGCACCCCAAGGCACAGGGGCTGTGACTGGCGGTAGGACGCCTTGCGGTGGTACTGCCAAGCTCAATCCTTATAAAAGCTTTTTAACTGCAGCAGCTTTACTGGACGCTACTGGAGCTGGAACTCTATTTTATTAATAAAATTATCAAAAAACATATAATTACAATACCATACAAATAAAAATCAAAGAAAACCCAAAGTATATCCAAAACACTACTCATGTCAACAAAAATCCAAACCCAGTTGGGGCCAACTCCTTGGCACATAGTCCGTCCACTTCCGGAAAACTCTCATGTTTTCTCCCGGATCCATTTTGAAACTTTGCAGCTCCTCCAGGACCCCCAGCAAGTAAACCTTAAGAAAAGAAAGAAAAAAAGAAAAACCCAAAAAGAAACAGATACCATACATACTCATTCATGCACATACTCACACCCATTCACACCTTATTTACAATATGTACAGGAAAAGAGAACAACAACCACCTGGCCCACTGCCTTAAACACAAAAAATAAAGCCAACCTGGCCATATAAACTTCTTAACTCTAACATTACTTATTAAATCTAACACAGTTTTTTTTGTATTTTTTTTTGTATTTTTTTTTAATTTCCCCCACCACACCTCAGGTCCATAAGTTCATGGCCTATCAAAACCCACCACCCCCCAAGGTCCATTAGTTCATGGGCATAATACACCTCCTTTGTCTTTTCCTTCTTTTTGGTCCATGGGTCCATTAACAGCTCTCGTCAATGCCCAACACCCTAGACAACCCCCACCCAACCTAAACTACCCCCCACCCCTTATTCAAATACAATAACTCTAAACATTCATTTATATACACACTTATACTCAAAATTAATGCAAAAAAAAGCCTCCTAATACAAATAATACCTTACAATCATTATACTTATTAATACTTTGACCATATCCTAACCTGCAAGGCCCAAGTTCGGTGCCTGCAAGCCTCAATATCCATTATTATTCAATTACAAAACAAAAAGCTATATTGTGTCATGCAATAGCCCACCACCAGGAGACTGGAGTCCTAAGAGGCCCTGTCCCTTACTAGCAACACATTCACCCTGTCCCTTATAAACTAAAAACTGTCCCTACTTCTGTTCCTAACAAAACTGTCCCTATTCTATCCCTACTCTATCTAACTTAACTTAACTAACTCTCTATCTGTCCCTCACTCTGACCCTCCCTGACCCTATCTGCCCCTACTTCTCTCCCTCAACACCCACACCACCTTATGCTATCCCTATCACCAGTCACACCCAGACCTACTCTCCTTTGAGTGTGTTTTTAAAAGGAGAAGCCCCCCCAAAGCCAAGAGCCCTCCTCACACCCAGCCTCTCGAACTCCAAAGAACGTACCTTCCCCAGGTCACCCAAGATGTTGCTAACCACCTCGTCCCGGGGGAGGGTTTTTCTGTTGCGTCGAAACTAAACACCATGCATTCCACGTGTAAAACCTGACCACTACACTAACTAGGAATAAAGTGCCCCGCTCTCGGCCACCCAGGGATCTGAACGCCCCATAGACCCACTCGGCGTAGGAAAGGGACGCCAGCCACGGCCAACGTATGAGCACCCCACCCTGTTGTAAACCTCTGCATTAAAGGACACTGAAGGAGGAAGTGCTCCATGCTTTCCAGCACGTCGCCACACTCCTCACGGGACAACCCCGATCATCAGAGTTCCTGTACTTCAGGTTGTCCCTTACATACAGTCTCCCGTGAAAAGCAGCGCCAGGTCAAGTCCCAAAACTTCGTGGGGAATCCGCTTTGATTTAAAAGCCCAAGCCCCACCTCCAGATCCAGCTTGGGCAATCCCTGAGGACCAGGGGCTTCTGGAAATGGGTCAACAGAACCCTTCTGTCAAGACATTGTCTCGACATGGTCCTGATTTCCCTCATTTTCAGACCCCACCGACGGATTACCTTCAGAACCGGGGTAGCGTAAGCCGGAGATGTCCGTGAGGTGTAACGGAGATCCTTCACTTGCCCTCCTGTCTCCCATTCCTGGAAGAAGGGCCGAAACCAACCCCTGCAGGAGAATACCCACGGAGGAGCCCTCTCCAGCCAGAGGTTGGAAATATTGGCTTTAAGAAAGGTGTTCACTAAGAACACTACTGGGTTGACCATACCCAACCACCTAGTCTCCTCGTACAGTACGTGACCTCTCTCTTGATTAGGTTGAGCCTATTCCCCATAACAGCTGGAAGAACAGGCTGTAAACCCGTGTCCAAGAGGTTCTGGCAAGATGTACACACTGCCCAGGTAAATTAATAATCGAAGCAGAAAGCCTTTAGCCAAGCTAACCCTTTCCCTCAGGGTTAAAGACCAACCCTTCCACTGGCCCACCTTTTGGGCGGCAATCTTGAGTCTCCCAATTTTGCTGGGGGGTAGTCCCCCGTGGCCAAATTCGATGTCTAGAATTTTGGCGGAGACCTGGGCTCTGGAAGGGTGCCCGGGAGATCAAAAACTAGGATCCCCCCTCCCAGCCAGAGACTCACACTTTTCCGGTTGATCATGGACCCGGATGCCTCCGAGTAACGTACGACCTCGGACATGACCCAATCCGCCTCCTCCTCTCGAGGATACGAAAAGGGAAACATCGTCAGCGTACGCCACCACCCTCAGAGGGGGCCCAGAACCCGCCTGGTCCATCCCGACTCCCACCAACGGTCCACGATCTACCCTCCTCAGGAAGGGATCGATCGCGAACGCGTATAAAAGTGGGCTCAGAGGACAGCCCTGATGGACCCCAGAACCCACCTCAAAAGGGTCCCTGACCAACCGTTCACGAGCGGGAAAGCCCTCAGCCCCTTGGATACAAGATCTCTAACCAATTTACAAACCTCCCAGCAGACCGTACCTTAAAAGGACAGACCAGGGGTACTCATGGTTAACCGGTCAAAGGCTTTTGCTTGATCTAATGACAGTAGATACCCCTTCCAGTGACCTGCCTACCCTTTTTCCACTGCCTCTCGGACACTGAGCACAGCCCTAAAAGTGTTGCGGCCCGGAACAGAGCAGTGCTGGGCCCCCGAAAGGAGCCGGGTTGCAAACTTGACCAGCCGATTAAACAACACCTTCGCCATAACCTTCCGGTCCGTATTGAGAAGCGCTATGGGACGCCAATTCTCAACGGACGAGTCTTTACCCTTTGACAAAATAATCAGGGCTGACCTCCTCATTGAACCGGGAAGAGTACCCGAGGAAAGACACCATTAAACACACCAGTCAAGAGGGGGACCAAGGATCCCTAAAGTCTTATAGAACTCGGATGTTAAGCCATCCGGCGAAGCCCATCAAGGGCCAGTCTCATTTCCTTTTCCTGATTGCTTCTGCCAAAACACCAAGAGAGGGATCATCCCCTGGCTCAGGGAGGGTTTCACCAGGAAAGCCGACATTTCATCCCATGCAGATCCCTCTTTCCCAGAGGCGTGAGTAAAAGGACCTGACCACCTCCAGGATCCCTGATTTAAATCTGTTCAGGGACCCCGTACTGTCGATCAGTCCTGTCCCATCTTACAATTCACTGACATCTTACAGTTCCTGTAGGGATCGGGTGAGGGGTACTTCCAAAATCCCTCTCAAAACCAAAGATGTGTGCCATCTTACAGACACCTCTTAAGCAAAGACTTCACTCTGGAGTTTTCCTCACGTCACCTCCAGTCGAGACGAGCTGCTCGAGTTTCCTCCCCAGAGCCCGTTACAAGCGATGCCTTTTTAGACTTCTAAGGCCCCAGAGCGGGCGAAAGAACCCCGCCACCCCACTTTTTTGAAGATCTTCCACCACTCTGACTTACTACTAACAGAAATCCAAAAGCGTATCTGGCTCTGAAAAAATCCTTGAAAGGATTGATCTCACCTCCACTTTTTTCCAGCGGGACGAATTCCAGCTTCCACAGCCCTCTTCCCCTCCGGGATTTCTCTGCAACATTCCGAGAAAAGAAAATTAGACAGTGATCGGAGAACTCCACTCAACGGCGGACACAGCAGAAAGATGGCATCCTCCCTTTAAAAAAAACCCTGTCTATAATAGATCTACAGCTACCCCTATGATAGGTGAAACCCCCATGGCCTGGGGTGTGCCGGATGTGGACAATCCACCCCGCTAACTTCAGTGGCTATGCTATTAAGCGTGACGCTGTCATAAGTCAGGCAATTTCCAGGACCCCCCGATCAGGGACCTCGTAATGGTATTGAAGTCCCCACCGAAGCCCACCTGTCGGCTCATAAAAAGAAAGGGCTTAATCTTCAGGAAGAGACATTTCCGGTCCCACTTTGCTGTGGGCCGTAGATGTTTATGAGCCGCAGCTTTTGTCCCCTCATGAAGACGTCAAGGACCAGGCACCTCCCCATTTCTAACTCAAATCACTCGTCTGCATTCCACATCTGTAGTCCTTAAAAAGGACTGCCACCCCACTATACGGCTCGACCGCAAGAGACTAGTATGAGGGCCCGCACCTCCACTCCCTCCGTGCCTTATATATGGCCCCATGTCAGTTAGTCTGGTCTCCTGCAAAAATAAAATTCAGCCTTAATCGGGTGAAAAAAATCAAAGGCCGTAAATCTAGCCGCATCTGACTTAATGCATGCTGGCGACATTAAATGGACGCCAGCGTCAACGGGCGAGTTCAGCCCTCATGAGTGATTGAATTAGACGGCCTTCTTCTTACCCACCCCGCTCCCACCACCCTCTGGGGAGGAGTCAGAACCCTTCCTCTTTAAGGTAGCTGAGGTGTCTATTCCTCCCCCCCTGGGGTCCTCGCCTCTGACTCCGATCTGTCCTCCCCCCAGAGAAACACGTCCCCTGAGGTAGGACTCTGCCGTCCCCTGAAAGAACCCCCCGATGCCGCCCCCGGTCCCTCGTCCTTGTCCTGCGACTCCTCAGTAAGTCACCGAGGGCTTGGAAACCGTTGGAGAGTGTATCAAGGGGGGACGTGGGGCCCTTTTCCCCTGGTACATTCATGGTTGGGGGGTGAGGGGGATTTGGAAGACTTATTCAGCCTCTTCCTCCCCCTCCTATTGGTATGTTTTTCCCCCCCCCATTGATGTTGTAGGCTTCTCTATGACTTTCCTCATCAACACTTCATATTGAGAGGAGCTGTCTGAGTCAGCCTCATTATCCTCCTTCTCCATCCTCCTGATCTCCTTGTTCACCGCTTCCTCCCCCAGGGCCTCAGAGGCTTTAGCCACTGACCAAGAGAGGAGCAGGCATCACCCCCGTTACCCAGGCTCCACCTGTTCCCTACCCCCATGGCGAGCCGCCTGCCTCAGTTGATATGAGGGGCCTCTAGTGACCTTGCCTTTCCTCACCGTTTCCCTAGCCCCTCCCCGCCACCCCAACCGCCTGCTGTGATAGAGAAAAACCCGCCTGAGGTTTCCCCCCCACAGTCTCCCCCCCACCGGGCCTGCATCAGCATTGGAGAAAGAGCGAGTCAGCGGCTATACGGGTGACCAAGGTCACCGCACAGGTGGCAAACCCAATGTCCTTACACGCAGCGGCGAGATGACCCACCCCACCACACAAGGCACATTTCTGCAGCTTGCGCTGAAGTGGCGTGGATCGCCACACTTGTGACAGACCTTCGTTGCCCCTGGTAGAAGACCAGGATCCTGTCCCTTCCTAGGAACATCGAGGAAGGGATGTGGTGACCGAATCGCCTGAGAACCTTCAACTTAACCATGAAGGTCCAGCCCCCCGACCAAATACCAAAATTCGTCCCTGTTCTTTTTTGGACTCGGTGACTTCCCATAACCGGAAAGCCACGTCATTATGTTTATGCCTGAGAGTGACTCGATTACATGTCACCACGGTCACTCTCTTGATGGAATTTTGCAGACACCGCCTGCACAACGAAGCCTCGCCATCCGGGCTCCCCCTTCACCAGCTCATAATTCGACCCGAAGAGCTCAAGCCCCTCTGGCCTGACGAAGCTGATGTCAAAGTACTGGCTGCTGAGGGATGGATCAGGCAAAGATGTCATCCGCCCTGAAGCCCATCTTCAGGAGGAGCCCACCACCCTTGCTCCGGGGGTTTGGGCAAGCTTCACTCCCCGCCACACCGAAGACGGACCACATTCCTCCTCACCGGCCCTTCCCCGGGGCTGTCGGCGGGAAAAGAGCCTGACAGTCCCTCCCTCTCTTCCTTTGGAAGGCGGCCAAACTATGCCCTCTATCCAGAAAGACAAGTTCACCGCCCTCCCCTCTACTATTATCATCTTTCTCCCCTTTTGAGGGCCGCCAGAAAACGGCAGTGCAAACGCGCCCCTGGAGCCAGAGGCGGAGGAGACCCCCTGAGAACTCCCCGACCCCCCTTCGGACCCCTGCAAATGAACGCCGGGGTGCCACGGCTGGGGGTGGCATGGGCCAGTCCCCCTCCTACTCGCCCCACATTCACTTTTTGCATCCACCCCCGCAATCACCACCCCCTTCATCCATACCACTCTCGCTATCATTCACTACCTTCATGCACCGCCTCAGCAAAACTCTCCTCAAAAATGTCCACTCACCCCATCATTACATCCTCACGTCCATATGTACATTATTTACACTATTCACCTTATTATTTACATTGCCTTTATTTGCATTGCTATTCTTTACACCTCCTCCCGGCCCGGCCCTGGTTTCCCACCGAAAAGTCACTGCCCTTTTTTTTGGCCTCTGCCCAGGAGGCCGCTCCCTTAAATGCCCCAGAGCAGATTGCACTCAGTACACTCTGCCACCCCCGGGGAGCAGCACAGCACCCCTGCTCCCCGGGCCCACATTTTTTTTTCTTTTGTGCTTCCTAGAGCAGGGACGGACTTTCCTCCCCACCTTTAACCCTGCCCTCCACACACTTCCCCGCCGGCTTCATCTGGAGCGCCGGACCCCCCGCACCACCAGATGACTTTAAAAGTGGGCTGGGGACTCCGCAACTCCCTACGGTTTTCAGGGCGAAAAAACGATGGTGTGGGTGGGACAGAGGCGACGGCTCGCTGCGGGGCCACGTCTCCCCCAGCCGCAGCACTCCACGGAAAAACGGCACCCCTTTGCGAGGCAACGCTCACCCCGGATGACGCGGACGAAAAGCGGGCGGAGCCGCGACCACCGAGACCACGCCCCCCCGCCGGCCGCATCCCCACGGGGGGGCGGCACCCCTTCGGGGGCCACGCCCACCCCGATGATGCACACAGCGGGCGGAACTGGGCCGAGGAGGCACACCCCCCCTGCATGCCGTGCCTTTGCAGCAGGGCAACCTTCGGGAGGCCACGCCCCCCCTCACGGGCCGTCACCACCTCCTGCACCCACGACCTGCTGTAGGCAAGGCTGGCCACTCCCCTTCGGCCGGATTTCCCTTTGGGGTCTACGTGCCCAGTGCCCATGCTTCAAACCCCGGCCCCCTCCATGGAAGCAAAACCCAACCCTTGCAGGTTTTTTAAATTTTTGCTTTTCAGCAGCATCCACGCCCTTACAGGCTTCTGGACCCCCATAAGCGATCCCCAAAATTAACGAACCCCTGCGTGGGGGGCCCCAGAAGCAGGGACTCTCCTCCGGGGTGCGGGCCCCCGGCTCTACTTGTACCTGGTTGCTGGGTCCCCCCCCCGCCACAGGTGACTGAGCCCAAGCACCACCTCCAACAGGGAACACCAACACCGGCATCGACCTCCAATCGCTGCTGAATCCAACGCCACCACCAGATGCACATTAAGATCCAGGGAGACATTACTCTCCCCGCTTTTCCCCTTTCGCGGACCCACCACAGGGCCCGAGCCGGGTGGGCAGCTGGGTTCCGCACAACAGGACTGGGGCCCCGGGAAAGAAGGGACAAACACAGCTTCTCCACCACCTCTTGTTTTGCCCCACCCATCTCCTATCTCTTCCGTTGCCAAATCCCAAGGCAGACCTCGTCTCCAAAAAGCAGTGTGCCCAACCATGCTGGGGACTCAATCTGCCTCACTTGTTGTAGGGCGAGGCAGCCCCCCGCTATTACTCCCGCTCCACCAAACCTCCCCTCAAATCCCACTTTCCTCCCAGGTCACTGGGTCCAGTGGGAGAGCCACTTGTTTGGGGGGGTATCCCACTGTATGATCCCTAGCAATCTTACCCACCAGTCCTCAGGGGGGCTTTCACAGATGTTCTGCCATCTTTCCCCCTCATCGTCCTCCACCTGGCTGGGGCTCCTACCCCCCAGGAGACCCACCCAGAGCTCTTAACCGGTCATCATTGCGGAGCTTCTCCCCGAAAGGGGCCCCTCCCTCCAGGATGGATGTTCTCCCTTCCTCAGAGTTCTTAAGCCCCCCCTTTAGCCTCTGACCGTGGGGTGATACCTCCACGCCTTTGAGGCAGGGAGCCGATTTTTGCTGTTTACTTGGGCTCCCCTCAACATCCCCCCGGATCCCTCAGCTGCTTAAACTGCTTCCTCGTACTCACAGAGGTGGCGTAGATGCGGGAGGCGTAGACTGTAGCCGGCTCTCCTGCGCCTTGGGCCCAATGTTAGGGGGCTCCCACCACACCTGCTAGCAGCCTCCCTCCGGAGAAGGAGGGGCCACGGTCCAGGCTTCGGGGATCCGGGGTCCTGACCTTGGGGCCCCCCGAGGTCTCCCCTGTTGCCCATTTCCTGGAATGGCTGGGCACGAAAATGGAAACAGGCTCCCACCCCCACCGACTTGCCCGGGGGTGGGAGCCAGGGCACAGCCCGACCTCACCCCCAGGGAAGCTCTCTCTTTTGGGGAAGTGGCAGCCAAGTCCAAGTAGAAAGTCCTCCTTCCCAGCTCAGCACAATCACAGCCAAACCCTCCACAGCAGGAAACCCCCCTCTTCCTCCCAAGCTGCTGGCATAGACTTGCCCTCCAATAAAACCTTAAAAATGGATTTAAAGTGTACTCATTCAAATTAAGAGACAATTTAAAAAATAAGATTAACTCCCCTCCCCCGCAGGGCTCGCTCGACCACCAGGGGACAGCACCAGTATTGGGAAGGGGGCTGGCCGTCAGGGCCCCACCACGCTCCCCAAAAACCCGGCGAAAAGGAGGTCGCAGGGGCAGGAATGGACGGGCCCCATGTCGAAATCGCTTTTTTTTTGGTTTTAAAAGGGGCATTCATTTTAATCTGTGTCCCCCCCCCTTTTTAATCCTCCACCTTCTTATTTTCTCATGACTAATGTACTTTTAATTTTTCCATGGTTCGTTGTGTTTTCTGAGCTTTTGCCCACTTTTGGACACCTTGAAGTGTTTTCTTTTGTTTCATGTGTTTTTGTTTGCTGCCATTGGTTTAACGTGTTCGACGAACATAGGGGTATTCCCTACAACCGAACCGAACCGAACACACTGGGGGCTCACACTATTCCCAACATTTACTTTGGATGGAGACAAATCCAGAGGCCCACAAAAAAACCCTTTCCAATGACTGCCCCTGGGGGCTGGCTTTCCCTTGACTAATAAAGGGTAAGTGTTAGAGGATGAAGAGTGCAGCTCCCCGGGGGCCTCTGTCTGGCATTCTTCACTGTGAAGTTGGATCCTTTGACTGCTGTGGTAGTAGACAGGACTTGGAACTGGCTGTCATCTCTAGGCTCAGATACTCTGTTGAACTTTGGTGGGGGGAAACCCTGCACTGGGCAGGATCGGTGGCTCCTCTCGGTCCTCAGCACCCTGGGAGGGATTAAATTTTACAACATTTTTAGTCACATGCTCTTATGTTTGGCCCCCCTTTTTTCCCCTGTCCTGAAATTATGTATGAAAGTTTTTTTGTTTGAGGTCTTAATTTTCTTTTTTACCTTTGGGGTGTATTACATCTGGTGCTCCATTTTGGTCCTTTTTTTTCCCTTTTTTCCCTTTTGATCTGCTCTGGGTGTCAGAGCATCTTTTCCAGGGTTGTCCCTTTTCCTTTGTTTCCGGATCCATTAGGAGTACAGATGAATGTTCTGGTAAAGCGTTATCACTGCTGCTCTTTTGCTGTTTCTCAGCCGTTTGCGCCCTCTGCTCCCTTAGGTTTCTCCAGGTGCACCTTCACCTTACCACGCAACTCTTCCCGCATCAATAAGGACTCCAAGTTTTTATACAGCCCTTTTTGGAAGTCCTGACAACTTCCCCTTACCAGATGAAGTTTCTGCTCCCAGATTGGGTTTTAGCTTTGTTTTGAGCAACACTTGCATGTTTCTGTCCCAAAGGCCCGCAGTTCGGGCCCCTGGGTGGAAAAACAGTGGGTTTGGGTGCAGCACGGGGATCCTATTTGACTACTGCTAAACCATGTGCGAATGCCTATGGTCCATACCTGGGTCCTCACAGAGCGTCAATCAGGATCTCCCCAAGGTGCACAGTGAAATAGTCAAAATCCGAGGGTTTTGTGCCTCATGTGAGTAGACAAATCCCTGTTGAGCCATTTCAAAAATTTTTCTAACTCTTCCCCTTGTGTGCAAGATGTGGTCTTCATCCCCTTTGCCCCTTGGGAAGTAGGGGAGCAGTTCACCCATCTGGAGATGGGGGTCATTGACGGGACAGAAAAAAGGCATTGAGACCCTAGGTGGCAGACAGTGTGGCCAGAATGCAGTAATGTCATGGGATGCCATTTTCCCTTTAGCTGTGGCCCAAATGACATTTAAAGGGCTTTTCCACAACAGGGGTGCACACAGGGAGCGGGTCAAGGCGGCAGAGGGCGTTACTTCCTCCGAAAGGGTTTTGTCAGACTCCAGTTGCATGGCCTTCTTCTTCCACAGACAAAAAGGGTTGCTTGAGTTTTGACAGCAGTTCTAAACTCTAGTAGACGTATCTCTGGTTGGGTTTTGCCTATGTGTAGGGGTCTGATCATTGAAGTGTACCGTGTGTTTCCATCCACCCCTACACAAATTGCTACTTTAGTGGGCAATCCAGGTCAGTAGATCAATGTTCCTGAAAAAAATCTGCTGCAGCGGTACCAAACCGGGAAATTAGGTTTACCCCCATCCCTCTTTCTATGTGCAGGGTTGTTTCCCTTGCTGTTCTGTTGACTGAAAGGCTTATTCACAACGTTGGGGAAATTTTCCGGGGAATTTCCGCGGCACCGCACTTCCCCCGGGAAATACGCACTTTTTTTGTATCTATTCCCCCAGAATAAACGTTTTGCACGTAATTAGCTTGCAAATGCTAGCTTTTTTCAGCGATTGTACACGCTTGAAAACTAAATTGACAGGTTGTCAAAACGAGTTCAAACAGTGTTTGACACGTGTGACCAACTTTTACTATTGAGCCGCCTATGTCGCATCAAAGAAAAAAGATCTAATGTAAAAATATAAAAAAAAAAAATAAAAAAAATTATATCCCACCTTCTGCGCCCCCCAAAGTTTTCCGCCTCAGCACGCTCCCGAAACCCTTCCCGGTCCCAAGGATGCATTGCGACAAACACCCCAAGACGAAGAAAATCACCGAGACCGCAAGGGCATCGGTGATTCTCGAAAAGGGACTCTGGACCGGGTTGCCGGGAGTCCCTGAAGCGGGAAACCCTGGGGGGGCCCCCGGGAAGGTGAAAAATCATATTTTTTATTTTAATTGTTGTTTTACCGGGGGATAATGGTACCCAGGGTCTGGAGAGAGTCCCCTCCTCCAGACCCTGGGTACCAACCGCACATAAAACCGCTACATCCGCAAAATTAAGAACATGTTGCTATTTTTTTCCGGGGCGAAGCGTTTTTTCGGGGAAAAAAAACGCAACATGTGGCCAAAACATGCAAATCAATTAACATTATGGGATGCTTAATGCTTGCTTTTTTTTCCCCCGGCGAAAAACGAAAAAAACGCAAATATTCTTGAACGTTTGCACTTACCTACCCCACCCCGGCTAAAACAGGGCAAAAGAAAAATTACACAGCGTTTAAAACCCCTGCCACCTCCTGTCCCGGGGGGGTTGCAACGAATCCAACCCCCATGTCCTAGCACAGCACACGGGAGATGAGGGGAGTGTTACTTATCAGTCAATTTTTACAAATCCCGGGTTACCACAGAAGTTTTTACTCTCCTATTTTTTTTTTTTTTTCTTGAAAAGGGAATCTGCTACAAAACAGACAAATATATATTCTCCATAAAAATCATTTTCTAGTGTAAATGTATTGAAAATATTGAAAAGCTTTGCAGGTTGTTTTATTTAAAAAAGCAAATTTTTAAAAAGACCCAAAAATAATGACAAGATGTCAAAGGCAAGTTTAATTTTTCAATGTTCACATGGCTTCCTCTTTTAGGCTTTCACATCTTTCTCTTTTACCCCTATAGTCACATTCTGTTTATCCTGTCACATTTTCTACTCTTTTTGGGTTTGGGGAACTCATAGGTTTTGCTGTGTTTAGTCTGTTCACATCTCCTCTTCTGTTTGGGGCCCGTGTTCACATGTAACTTCTGTTTAGCATGTTCACATTTCCAGCCTGTTAAAATGCATCACATTCGCTTCGTTTAAGCTGGTTCAAAACTCTTCTCTGTTTAGCTGTTTTCATACTCCTTCTCTGTTTAGGATGTTGCAAAATGTCTCCCTCCATTTTTGGGTGTGTTCTAAACTCTGTCTCTTTTAGGCTTGTTTAATATCTTCTCTGTTTAGGGTGTTTTTCACATCTCCTGTTTACGTTGTGTTCACAAAGTTTTCCCCCCCGTTAGGTCGGGGTTTTACACATCCGAGACATCCGTGTCCGTGTTCCATGTGTACTCTGTGTGACACGGTTAGCAACGTTGCACCCTGTGCCCATTAGTACCACCCGGATGCGCTGGGGGAAAAAGCGGCAACTGTAACGCTTTCCCCGTGGCTGGTGCGAAAACCGCTGCATTCTCCCCCCGCCTGCCCGCAAGCAGAGGAGAACGATTTAAAATCCCGAATGCAGCAGGTTATGGATGATGGGGGTAACAAACCCAAAAGTCCCCACCTTCTGTCGTTCGGACTTTTAATATCCCGCTTATCGTTCTCCCTGGGTCGCAGGCAGGCAGGGAGAAGACAGCGCTTAAGTACGCTACTTCCCCGGCGGCCGTCCATGGGACACGGAGGGCATGTGCACGTTTTCCATGTGCACCTGTGCCCGGGACTTTTGCGTCCGTGTGTCCTGTGAAAACGGACATTCCCCGCCTGTTTTGCATACGGACACATCCGTCAAAAAATCAAATGACATTACACACACCCATTCACTTTGAATGGGTCTACGTGGTCAGTGTCTCCGTACATGAGAAAACTGCACCCCACATACCGGGGACACTAAAGGTGAAAGGGGCCCAAGAGTATATTCTTTTTTCGTCAGTTGTGGATTCAGTAGCAAAAATCCTATTAGGGCTGAGGGCCGTGGTGGGGGTCCAAGAGTGGCGGGTGCTGGTGTCACTTCTTCCAAGGACTAACTTGCACTTAAAATCTGAGATCCTGAAACTTTTTATAAATTGGGAAGAAACTTTCTGCAGATTCCCCCTTTTTCCTACCCTGGCATCCTGAAGAAGGGGGCTTGGCTGGTAGGGGTTCTTAGACCAGACTAAAGCTTTCGGAGGAAAAAGTTCCAGGATACATTGGGTTTCCAGCCATTCTACATGCGTTGTCGGGTTTTTAAGCTAATCGCACCTTGCAAAAGGAATACCTGCTGTAATTTTTGTGAGCCCCTTAAATCTGTCCAGAGAGAATGTGCCTTCTGTTTTACACACCTCTTTTAAAATGGGGATGGATGTTATTCGGGTCTGGCAAGCTTTCAAAGGGGTTTTTGTCTCTGGTATTTCCAGAGTCTTTCGGGAAAAAGGGTTTTGTGTGAGAGTGTAAGCTTTTGTGTTCACATGGGGGGGATACAGAAGATGATAATTCCCTTTTCCAAGAATAGTAATGATGCTGGGTCTTTTAGGGTGCTGTGGTTATCATGTTTGAGCTGTTGGTCCTGTCTCCTCGTTCTCCTTGACATGTTCTCCATTCATCCTCATCTATTCTTCATTATTCTTTTTATAGACTGCTTAATCAATGAAGCTACAGGGGTAAGGACAGGGGGTTTTCCATAGAAGTGCCATCAAAAAAAAAAAATTAACTGGAATGGGGTAGGACTATTTGGTTGGTCATCGGACAGTCAGAACAGACTAAACAATATTCTACATTCTGGGCACTGGCACATGTCCAGTTCGTGGGGAAATGTATATAGGAGGTATCATCATAACATTGTCATATTCCTTTCTCCAGGTCTTCTTCTAACTTCCTTGCATTTTTATAAAATTTGCTTCAGGTCCTGCAGACTCAAAAAGCCCTTTGGACGCTGCTTCTAATCATTAACACATTCTTCCTTTTCTTCTTAAATCTAATCCTCTCCTTTTCGGATTGAAGAGTTTTCCCTCACATGTGGTTGCTTCCTCACTCCACTACCAGTTTCATGTACGCCCCCTTGTATTTAGGTTGGGGGGGAATCTGGTTATTTTTTAAGAATAGAGTAGGAGGGTTTTTTTGATATGAAGTGTTGGTTATTTTAAGTGTTTTTATTTTGGAAAAGTGATGAAGAAGTTTATGTGTAATCTTATGTCCAGGAAAGGGGTCCCCATTATATGTGACTCAAATTACCCAACACAGTGATTTTAGGAAGTTACTAACAATTACCCAGGGATTTAAGGAATCTGTCCCCCCCATTTTAGCCATATCAGTAAAATATACTAATAGTGCGTCCCTAACAGGTACGTATGTAGCTTATATCCTGATACCCCCGTTTATAGAAAAATACCTTAGTAAAGTTCATATTTTTGATTTCCCAATCGGGCGGTCCGTCCAATGGGGGGCAGTTATTCGCTTTCCCCACCCCCTCCATTCTTCCGTACGTATTTTTTTTCCCCCCGTCCATTGGCTTGCGCCCCTTTGCGCTGTGAAAAAGTCCCTCGCCTGCCATTTGCATTTCCCAACAGTGGGCAGAAATACAACTTTTACTGCCCCAAGCGCAAGTAATTTCGTCACTTTACTTGACCCGAAAGCGACAAGTCATTGCGGCTGCCGCGATGACTTCCGGCCAAGGAAAGTCGGGAAAAACGTGCTTTCGCAGTAATGATTTCCTACTTTGCCCACTTTTGGGCAAAAGAACACTGCACACGC
Source organism: Oophaga sylvatica (assembly GCA_033576555.1). Lineage (NCBI taxonomy): Eukaryota > Metazoa > Chordata > Amphibia > Anura > Dendrobatidae > Oophaga > Oophaga sylvatica. Next base: position 299,923,497 of record JARQOD010000003.1, on the reverse strand, counting down.
GGGGGCCCCTTTTTTTTCACCGCACAATCCTGAAACAGCCCCTGTTTGGGGATACCCCACCAGACAGCGTTACTGAGAAAGCAAGGGGAAACCGGGGAAAGGAAAAACGCCGCCCCGGACCGGACCGCCCAGAATTTACAGCCAAAAAAAGAACTTTTTTTAAGGATTTTCTATCAAAACGGGGTATCAGATATAAGCTACATAACAAGGTGCTTATGGACGCACTATTCAGTCATATCTTTAGCGAAGCTTAATGGGGTGACAGATTTCCCTTTAACAATTCTTGTCCCAGAAACTATGTAATCTAAAACAACCCAAAAACATCTAATAAGAGTGGGAGACTATTGGCAAAAACTATAAACCCGTGTACATCCCATACTTATATTCCCTATATTAAAAACAAGGAAGGGAAAAAGGTCCATAGTACGAGGGACATTCTCTCCTGCTTTGGAGACTATTTAAAGAAACTATATAATATAGGTGGCCACCATAAAAACATATGCCTATCCAGCAGCTCTTTAAGATAAAGACGTACTTACAACAGACCAAATTACCCACAATATCAGAGACTGAGCTGTTGGTTGTTGGAAAGAGACTTTTCGTTAGAGGAAATCTCTGAAACTATTAATGAATTGAAGAAGGGGAAAAGTCCCGCCCAAATGGGTATTTGGTGGGATTTTACAAACAATTTTCATCATTACTAAGTCCAATATTTTTAAACCTGTGTAATTTCATCTCATCAGGAGACTCTTTACCTTCTCAGACACTGATCGCGCATATTGCTATAATCCCTAATCCAGGCAAGGATCCCTCTGTATGCTGGAGTTATCATCCAATTTCTCTGATAAACCTGGATATCAAAATATATGCAAAAATGATAGCAAAAAGATTATGCCCCCTGTTACCAGATCTGATAAATCAAGATCAGGTGGGATTTGTGCCGAGACGGGAGGCCAGGGACAACACTATTCGAACTATCTCCTTGATCGATAGGGCAAGTCAAAGAGGGCGAACCCATGTGCATTCTGTCAATTGACACAGAAGGCTTTCGACAGGGTGCACTGGGAGTTTATATTTCAAACGTTAGAAGGAATTGGCTTAAAAGAAACTGTCCTCCGTAGAATTTCTGCTTTGTACTCATCTCCCAGTACACAAGTAAAAGTTAATGACGCGCTTTCAAACACATTTTTAATTTGGAACTGCACGAGGCAAGGTTGTCCTCTCTCACCCTTGCTTTATATACTCACTATGGAACATCTAGCAACTACAATATGGAATAATGCCTCCATTACATTAGAGGTGTAAAAGTCCAATCAGAAGAGCACAAACTGGCCCTTTTTGCAGATGATGTTCTTTTGTATGTCTCTTCCCCAACTATAAGTTTAAAATATTATCTCAGAATTACATTTATTTGGTCGTCTGAGCAATTTCAAAATCAATACTCACAAATCTGAGATTCTCAATATCTCAATACAACCAAGCGAGATGGAGCGATTAACAGCTTCATTTCCCTTTAAGTGGCGCTCAGATTCTCTTACTTATCTGGGAATAAAAATCACCGCCAAAGTATCTAATCTTTATGAAGCAAACTTTAAGACAGCTTTACATAAAGCTGAGTTAGGCTTAGAAAAATGGCATAAATTACATTTATCTTGGTTTGGAAGAGTGCTATTAAAATGGATTTGCTATTCCGTCTCATATATTATTTCCAAACAATCCCCTTATATTTACCCGCCTCCTCTTTCTCACGACTTAAAAAAGCAATTATTCATTTTATTTGGTCACAAAAGCAAGTGCAAATTTCATATTTTTTGTTAAGTAGATCCAAGCAAAATGGGGGAATAGGTCTGCCAGATTTTGCTATATATACAGTACAGACCAAAAGTTTGGATACACCTCATTTAAAGATGTTTCTGTATTTTCATGACTATGAAAATTGTAAATTCACACTGAAGGCATCAAAACTATGAATTAACACATGTGGAAGCACTGTATATACTTAACAAAAAAATGTGAAACTACTGAAAATATTTCTTATATTCTAGGGTCTTCAAAGTAGCCCCCTTTGCTTTGATGACTGCTTTGCACACTCTTGGCATTCTCTTGATGAGCTTCAAGAGGTAGTCACCGTAAATGGTTTTCACTTCCGGTGACCTACCTCTTGAAGCTCATCAAGAATGCCAAGAGTGTGCAAAGCAGTCATCAAAGCAAAAGGGGCTACTTTGAAGACCCTAGAATATAAGAAATATTTTCAGAAGTTTCACATTTTTTTAAGTATATACAGTACTTCCACATGTGTTAATTCATAGTTTTGATGCCTTCAGTGTGAATTTACAATTTTCATAGTCATGAAAATACAGAAACATCTTTAAATGAGAAAGTGTGTCCAAACTTTTGGTCTGTACTGTATAGTCGAGCAGCAATTGGCACCTGTATTTTAGGTTTGTTTCACAATAAAAAGAACAAAAAATTGGTTACAGTAGAAAATGATCTTAATGGATGTGATTCCTGAATAGTTATCTGGTCCCCGAGGGGAGAGAGGGAGCGGGATATACTTTTACCGTTCCTCACTAAAAAACATAATATCACTTATCAAAAGGTGGGATCGAAAACTGGAAATATCATAGTCTCCTGGCCCCCTAACTCCTGTATATGATAATCCATCTTTTCCTGCAAGACTAAAAAAGATGTTTATCTACATAAAAATAGAGATTCATGCCCCATAGTTCATGATTATGTTACAAGGACGGGAATGAGGTCTCTCCAGGACATTTTTAGGGACGAGGAGCCACCAACGGGTGCATGGTTCTTTTATGAGCAAATAAAAAGTTTAATTACTAAATTAGCCAAACTATCCAACCCATATAGAATATTATCCCATTTGAGACTCTTTGTTTATCGACAAACTCTACCGATCACACTATTTCTTTACTATACAAATTCTTCCAAGAAAGTCAGACCTCATTGCAAGATTTACCAGCATTTTTTCAAAATGGGAGATTGACTTGGGTAGACCCATATCAGTTGAAGAAAGAAGAAAGATTCTCTTATGTGCATTCAGGTCATCGCTCTGCTCCACCTCACAGGAGAGTAGCTACAAAATCTTGTTGAGATGGTACAGATGCCCATCAGAATTAAACTTAATTTATCCAACAACACCAGATACGTGCTGGAGATGCTTCAAAGATAGAGGTTCATTTGCACACATTTGGTGGTACTGCCCACTCATACAGAAACTGCGGTTAGCGTTCTTTGATCTCTTCAACAGATTGTCTATAACCAAAATTACACCCACAATGGAGGTGGCTCTACTGTACCTGTGTAGCTTCTCAATTTTTAGATTTAAGAAATGTCTTCTTAGGCATATTCTCACTGCTATTAGGAACGTGATTCCTAGGTTTTGGAAGCAGGAAAAGGTTCCCTCGCGCTCTGATTTGGTCATGGAACTCAGTGACATAGATAGGATGGACCAATTGATAGGACAATTGAATGGTAATACTGGGAAGGTATATAACACTTGGGCCTCCTGGGTTATATTTAGAGAATCGCCGGAATTGGATTCTTGGTTGTTGAATTCATAGACGATGGGTCATATGAGTCTGTCTACAGGATGGGATCACATCTTCTACCCTACTCCTTGAAATCCCCCCCTTTTTTTTCTCTATCCTTCTTTTCCTTTTTTTTTTCGCTATCTTGTATTCTTTCACAGACCTAGAACCTTAGTCTAGGTACCTTCTTATTTAAAATTTATTTCAACTTAGACAAAGTTGTACTGATGTTAATTGCCTACATGAGCAAGCACCTCAGGCGCTTATTCATAATTTGCTTCTTATGTATGATTTTCTAGAGCAAAATTGTCATAGTTTTTATATAATTCTTTTTTGTCTGTGATAGTACAGTCATGGCCAAAAGTTTTGAGAATGACACAAATATATTTTCACTTGATCTGCTGCCCTCTGGTTTTTAAGTGTGTTTGACAGATGTTTTTATCACAGACAGAAATATAATTGCAAACATATGAGTAACAAAATCTTATATTGACAGAATGAGTTAATGCAGCAAGTCAATATTTGCAGTGTTGACCCTTCTTCTTCAGGACCTCTGCAATTCTCCCTGGCATGCTCTCAATCAACTTCTGGACCAAATCCTGACTGATAGCAGTCCATTCTTGCACAATCAATGCTTTCATTTTGTCAGAATTTTTACGTTTTTGTTTGTCCACCCGTCTCTTGATGATTGACCACAAGTTCTCAATCGGATTAAGATCTGGGGAGTTTCCAGGCCATGGACCCAAAATCTCTATTGTTTGTTCCCTGAGCCATTTATTTATAACCTTTACTTTATGGCAAGGTGCTCCATCATGCTGGAAAAGGCATTGTTGATCGCCAAACTGCTCTTGGAGGGTTGGGAGAAGTTGCTCATGGAGGACTGTTGTGAATGGGTTTGAGATGAGTTCTGAGCAGAGGCTTCCTCTGGTGGTTACAAGCGGTGCTGGTCTGTCCAGTGAAGATTGTGAGGACTGGGAATCAGGTGTTACTGACTGGTCTTATATAAGGGAGTCACCTTCCCATCAGGGTTGCCGGTGATCAATTGTTCTGGTCTGAATCCTTCATTCCTGTTTCCCTTGTAGCCTGCTGTGTCGTGTCTGCATCTCCTGCTAACAGATAAGACATTTTCCTCTTTTTGTTTTTGTGCTATATTTTTGCATTTTGTCCTGCACTTCTGTGGGGGACTTCTGGGTCCCCTCCGGGGGCTTTTGCCCTCTCAGTTTAGTTCAGCCACTTATGTTTGTACTTTTGCTTTTTCCAGTTTTTTCAGTGGCTGCTGTTTTGATTTTGTTACACCAGAGAACTAATTTAGGTGGAAGAGGTCGTGTGATCTCAGGTGTTTTTGAAATTAGTAGAGTTGGTGCTTTTCAGGGTTTTCTGGGATTGCAGTAAGTACCCTTCCTATCCTTTTCTATTTAGTTAGTTTGGGCCCCAGCGTTTGCTCATACTATTTTCTTTCTGTGTCAGTATTTCATCTTGTCTAACCGCCATTACTTGTTTGGGGGCTTTCTATTATCTTTGGGGTTCTGCTCCGGGGCAGATAGCTTTCCTATTTCTATCTTTAGGTGTAGTTAGTTTCTCAGGCTGTGACGAGGCGTCTAGGACCAACGTAGGAACGCTCCACGGCTGCCTCTAGTTGTGGTGGTTAGTCAGGGTACTGCAGTCTCATAGATTCCAACTGCTCTGGTGTATTGCCTTTTTTTACCTGTACTCCTCAGCTACCGAAACATAACAGTATCACCGGCCCAAAAAATTGAAAATTATATGGTACTCACAGAAGGGAAAAAATATTGTGAAAGAAAAAAGGTTGTCAGAGTTGTCAGAGATATTTTTCTGTTTGTTGCGTTTTTTTTTTTTTTTTTTTTCCCTCTGTATCTCTGGGTGCTGGGGAGGATCTTTTTTCTCAATGGAGTTTGCACAGTTGTCTGGCCGTGTGGATCAGCTTGCCGCTGAGGTTCGGAGTATTGCTATCTATCTTCCTAGGTTGCCTGTTGTGGAACCTAGGATTCCCATGCCAGATTTGTTTTTAGGGGATCGAGCTAAGTTTCAGAATTTCAAAAATAATTGTAAATTGTTTTTTGCCTTAAAATCTAAGTCCTCAGGGAACGCAGCGCAGCAGGTTCAAATTATCATCTCTCTCCTGCGCGGCGATCCTCAGGATTGGGCTTTTTCCCTGACACCTGGGGATCCTGTTTTGAGTGATGTTGATGCATTTTTTCAGGCTTTGGGGTTATTGTACAATGAGCCTAATGTCACTGATCAAGCTGAAAAAGCCTTGTTGGCATTAAATCAGGGGCTTTATGACGCTGAGTTATACTGTCAGAGATTCCGTAGGTGGGCAGTCCTGACCAAATGGAATGACGACGCTTTGGCAGCCCTTTTCCGGAAGGGTCTGTCGGATAATGTAAAGGATGTTATGGTGGGATTCCCTGTCCCCTCTGGTCTCAATGATTCTATGTCATTAGCGATTCAAATTGACAGACGTTTGCGTGAGCGGAGAAGTATGCGTGGAATAGTGTTGCCTTGTGAACCTGCTTCTGAATCCATGCAGTGTGATAGAGTGGTGTCTGGGGCACAGCGTCATGAGTTTCGAAAGCGCAATGGGTTATGTTTCTACTGTGGTGATGCCTCTCATGCTATTTCAGTCTGCCCTAAGCGGGGAAGACGTTTTGCACGCTCAGTTGTCTTGGGAAGTGTTCAGACTAAGTTTTTATTAACTGTCACTCTGATATGCTCTCTGTCCTCATTTTCTGCTCAGGCTTTCGTTGATTCTGGAGCAGCTATTAACCTGATGGATTATGATTTTGCTAAACGTTGTGGGTTTCCCTTGATACCCCTACAGAAGTCTATTCCCCTACTGGGGATCGATTCTACCCCTTTGGCTGAGAATAAACCCCAGTTTTCTACTCAGGTGATAATGAGGGTTGAACCTGATCACCAGGAGTGCTGCAAATTTTTGGTTCTGTATAATCTGCATGACATTATCGTGCTGGGTTTCCCTTGGTTACAGTCTCATAATCCTGTTTTGGATTGGAAATCTATGTCTGTAACCAGTTGGGGCTGCCAATGTGTTAATACCAACACTCCTGTTTTTTCTGCCTCCCCCCAGGCTCAGGATGTTCCTGACTTTTTGATTGATTTTTCTGATGTGTTTAGCGAAAGTAAATCTGCATCCTTGCCTCCCCATAGGAGCTATGACTGCGCTATTGAATTAGTGCCGGGTAGTAAATTCCCTAAAGGTCGCCTTTTTAACTTGTCTGTACCTGAACATGACGCTATGCGGTCTTATATCAAGGAATCATTGGAGAAGGGTCATATCAGACCATCCTCTTCACCCTTAGGTGCCGGTTTTTTCTTTGTGGCCAAAAAAGATGGTTCATTAAGGCCGTGTATTGATTATCGTCTCTTGAACAATATTACTGTGAAATATCAATACCCGTTACCCTTGATTTCTGACCTGTTTTCCAGGGTGAAAAACGCTACTTTGTTTACCAAGCTTGACCTCAGGGGGGCGTATAACCTTATTCGCATTAAGCACGGGGATGAATGGAAGACGGCATTCAATACCCCTGAAGGGCATTTTGAGTACCTAGTGATGCCCTTTGGGCTCACTAATGCTCCTTCCGTCTTCCAGTCCTTCATGAATGACATTTTCAGGGATTTTGTGGACAAATTTCTGATTGTTTATTTGGATGATATCTTGATTTTTTCTAATGACTGGGACTCTCATGTGAAACATGTTCGAACTGTATTCCAGATTTTGAGAGAGAATGCTCTGTATGTGAAGGGATCAAAGTGTCTTTTTGGCGTACAGAGGATCTCATTTCTGGGATTCATTTTGTCCCCATCTGTTATTGAAATGGACCCGGTCAAGGTTCAGGCCATCTGTGATTGGGTCCAACCTACTTCATTAAAGTCTCTTCAGAGATTTTTGGGTTTTGCCAATTTTTATCGTAAATTTATTGGTAATTTCTCGGTTATTGTTAAACCATTAACTGATTTGACCAGAAAGGGTTCTGATGTGGTGAATTGGCCTCCTGAGGCAGTCTCTGCATTTCAGGAACTTAAGCAGAGATTCACTTCTGCTCCTGTTCTACGGCAGCCTGATGTTTCTCTGCCATTTCAGGTGGAGGTTGATGCCTCTGAAATTGGGGCAGGTGCCGTTTTGTCCCAAAAAGGTCCAGAGACCTCTAAAAGTAACCCTTGAGCCTTTTTCTCTCGAAAATTTTCTCCTACTGAACGTAATTATGACGTGGGTAATCGGGAGTTATTGGCCATGAAGTGGGCTTTTGAAGAGTGGAGACATTGGCTGGAGGGAGCCAAACATCAGGTGGTGGTCCTTACGGACCATAAGAATCTGGTCTATCTGGAATCTGCCAAGCGACTCAATCCTAGACAGGCCAGGTGGGCCTTGTTTTTCACACGTTTTAATTTTGTGGTTTCCTTTCTTCCTGGCACTAAGAATGTTAAGGCGGATGCCCTCTCGAGGAGTTTCCTTGCGGACTCTCCTGAGTTATCTGATCCTTCTGTTATTTTGAAAGAGGGTGTAGTTCTTTCCGCCATCTCGCCCAATTTGAGACTTGCTCTGGAGGGGTGTCAGGAGGATAGGCCCGAGTGCTGCCCTGTTGGAAAATTGTTTGTCCCGGACCAGTGGAAAAAGAGTGTGATGTCTGAGATTCATTGTTCCGCATTGGCTGGGCATCCCGGATTTTTTGGTACCAGAGACTTGGTTAGTCGGTCCTTTTGGTGGCCTACCTTGTCTCGTGATGTCAGGGAATTTGTGCAGTCCTGCGGGACTTGCTCTCGCTCCAAGCCTTGCTCTCGCTCTAGTGGTTTGTTGATGCCATTGCCTGTGCCCAAGAGACCATGGACCCATATCTCTATGGATTTCATTTCCGACCTTCCTGTTTCTCAGAGAATGACCACCATCTGGGTAATTTGTGATAGGCTTTCCAAAATGATACATCTTGTGCCATTACCTAAGTTGCCTTCCTCCTCTGAATTGGTGCCGTTGTTCCTTCAGCATGTGGTTCGTTTACACGGCATTCCTGAGAACATTGTGTCTGACAGAGGAGTCCAGTTTGTTTCCAGATTTTGGAGGACTTTTTGTTCTAAACTGGGTGTTCAATTGTCTTTCTCCTCGGCATTTCATCCTCAGACCAATGGTCAAACTGAGAGAACAAACCAGACATTGGAGACTTATCTAAGATGCTTTGTGTCTGCTGATCAGGATGACTGGGTCTCTTTTTTGCCTTTGGCTGAGTTTGCTCTTAATAATAGGGCTAGCTCTGCCACTTTGATGTCTCCGTTTTTCTGTAATTCTGGGTTTCACCCTCGATTTTCTTCAGGACAGACGGAGGCTTCTGTCTGTCCAGGTGTTGACTCTGTTGTGGAGCGTATGCAACAGATTTGGGACCAGGTAGTGGAGAGGTTGTCCCTCTCTCAGGAGAGGGCCCAGCGGTTTGCTAACTGGCATAGGACTGATGGTCCTCGGTTTAAAGTAGGGGACTTGGTCTGGTTGTCCTCAAAAAATATTCCTATGAGAGTAGCATCTCCTAAATTTAAGCCTAGGTTCATTGGACCTTATAAGATCATGGAGATTATTAATCCTGTTTCTTTTCGTTTGCTTCTTCCAGGGACATTTAAGATCCATAACGTGTTCCACAAGTCCTTGTTGAAGAGGTTTGTTGAGCCAGTGGTTCCTGCTGCTGTGCCTCCTGACCCTGTTTTGGTTGAGGGCAATCTGGAGTATGTGGTTGAGAAAATATTGGATTCTCGTTTTTCTGGACGGAAACTCCAGTATTTGGTTGAATGGAGAGGTTATGGTCAGGAAGACAATTCTTGGGTGTTTGCTTCGGACATCCATGCTAGGAGACTTATCCGTGCATATCATAGAACTCATCCTGACTGACCTGGTTGCTCAAATGAGGGTTCGGTGACCCCTCCTCAAGGGGGGGGTACTGTTGTGAATGGGTTTGAGATGAGTTCTGAGCAGAGGCTTCCTCTGGTGGTTACAAGCGGTGCTGGTCTGTCCAGTGAAGATTGTGAGGACTGGGAATCAGGTGTTACTGACTGGTCTTATATAAGGGAGTCACCTTCCCATCAGGGTTGCCGGTGATCAATTGTTCTGGTCTGAATCCTTCATTCCTGTTTCCCTTGTAGCCTGCTGTGTCGTGTCTGCATCTCCTGCTAACAGATAAGACATTTTCCTCTTTTTGTTTTTGTGCTATATTTTTGCATTTTGTCCTGCACTTCTGTGGGGGCCTTCTGGGTCCCCTCCGGGGGCTTTTGCCCTCTCAGTTTAGTTCAGCCACTGATGTTTGTACTTTTGCTTTTTCCAGTTTTTTCAGTGGCTGCTGTTTTGATTTTGTTACACCAGAGAACTAATTTAGGTGGAAGAGGTCGTGTGATCTCAGGTGTTTTTGAAATTAGTAGAGTTGGTGCTTTTCAGGGTTTTCTGGGATTGCAGTAAGTACCCTTCCTATCCTTTTCTATTTAGTTAGTTTGGGCCCCAGCGTTTGCTCATACTATTTTCTTTCTGTGTCAGTATTTCATCTTGTCTAACCGCCATTACTTGTTTGGGGGCTTTCTATTATCTTTGGGGTTCTGCTCCGGGGCAGATAGCTTTCCTATTTCTATCTTTAGGTGTAGTTAGTTTCTCAGGCTGTGACGAGGCGTCTAGGACCAACGTAGGAACGCTCCACGGCTGCCTCTAGTTGTGGTGGTTAGTCAGGGTACTGCAATCTCATAGATTCCAACTGCTCTGGTGTATTGCCTTTTTTACCTGCACTCCTCAGCTACCGAAACATAACAGAGGACATTCTGGTACCATTCTTTATTCATGGCTGTGTTTTTAGGCAAGACTGTGAGAGAGCCGATTCCCTTGGCTGAGAAGCAACCCCACACATGAATGTTTTCAGGATGCTTAACAGTTGGCATGAGACAAGACTGGTGGTAGCGCTCACCTTGTCTTCTCCCAATTAGGCGTTTTCCTGATGTCCAAAACAATCGAAAAGGGGATTCATCAGAGAAAATAACTTTACCCCAGTCCTCAGCAGTCCACTGCCTGTACCTTTTGCAGAATATCAGTCTGTCCATGATGTTTTTTTCTGGAGAGAAGTGGCTTCTTTGCTGCCCTCCTTGAGACCAGGCCTTGCTCCAAGAGTCTCCACCTCACAGTGCGGGCAGATGCACTCACACCTGATGCACTCACTTTTAAGAGACGATCCTGGCGCTTGCTGGTCTTTCTTGGGCGCCCTGGAGCCTTTTTGGCAACAATGGAACCTCTCTCCTTGAAGTTCTTGATGATGCGATAGATTGTTGACTGAGGTGCAATCTTTCTAGCTGCGATACTCTTCCCTGTTAGGCCATTTTTGTGCATTGCAATCATGACTGCACGTGTTTCTTTAGAGATAACCATGGTTAACAGAAGAGAAACAATAATGCCAAGCACCAGCCTCCTTTTAAAGTGTCCAGTGGTGTAATTCTTACTTAATCATGACAGATTGATCTCCAGCCATGTCTGTTGTGAATGGGTTTGAGATGAGTTCTGAGCAGAGGCTTCCTCTGGTGGTTACAAGCGGTGCTGGTCTGTCCAGTGAAGATTGTGAGGACTGGGAATCAGGTGTTACTGACTGGTCTTATATAAGGGAGTCACCTTCCCATCAGGGTTGCCGGTGATCAATTGTTCTGGTCTGAATCCTTCATTCCTGTTTCCCTTGTAGCCTGCTGTGTCGTGTCTGCATCTCCTGCTAACAGATAAGACATTTTCTTCTTTTTGTTTTTGTGCTATATTTTTGCATTTTGTCCTGCACTTCTGTGGGGGCCTTCAGGGTCCCCTCCGGGGGCTTTTGCCCTCTCAGTTTAGTTCAGCCACTGATGTTTGTATTTTTGCTTTTTCCAGTTTTTTCAGTGGCTGCTGTTTTGATTTTGTTACACCAGAGAACTAATTTAGGTGGTAGAGGTCGTGTGATCTCAGGTGTTTTTGAAATTAGTAGAGTTGGTGCTTTTCAGGGTTTTCTGGGAGTGCAGTAAGTACCCTTCCTGTCCTTTTCTATTTAGTTAGGTTGGGCCCCAGCGTTTGCTCATACTATTTTCTTTCTGTGTCAGTATTTCATCTTGTCTAACAGCCATTACATGTTTGGGGGCTTTCTATTATCTTTGGGGTTCTGCTCCGGGGCAGATAGCTTTCCTATTTCTATCTTTAGGTGTAGTTAGTTTCTCAGGCTGTGACGAGGCGTCTAGGACCAACGTAGGAACGCTCCACGGCTGCCTCTAGTTGTGGTGGTTAGTCAGGGTACTGCAATCTCATAGATTCCAACTGCTCTGGTGTATTGCCTTTTTTACCTGCACTCCTCAGCTACCGAAACATAACAGTATCACCGGCCTAAAAATTGAAAATTGTATGGTACTCACAGAAGGGAAAAAATATTGTGAAAGAAAAAAGGTTGTCAGAGTTGTCAGAGATATTTTTCTGTTTGTTGCATTTTTTTCCCTCTGTATCTCTGGGTGCTGGAGAGGATCTTTTCTCTCAATGGAGTTTGCACAGTTGTCTGGCCGTGTGGATCAGCTTGCCACTGAGGTTCAGAGTATTGCTGCATATCTTGCTAGGTTGCCTGTTGTGGAACCTAGGATTCCCATGCCAGATTTGTTTTTAGGGGATCGAGCTAAGTTTCAGAATTTCAAAAATAATTGTAAATTGTTTTTTGCCTTAAAATCTAAGTCCTCAGGGAACGCAGCGCAGCAGGTTCAAATTATCATCTCTCTCCTGCGCGGCGATCTTCAGGATTGGGCTTTTTCCCTGACACCTGGGGATCCTGTTTGGAGTAATGTTGATGCATTTTTTCAGGCTTTGGGGTTATTGTACGATGAGCCTAATGTCACTGATCAAGCTGAAAAAGCCTTGTTGGCATTAAATCAGGGGCCTTATGACGCTGAGTTATACTGTCAGAGATTCCGTAGGTGGGCAGTCCTGACCAAGTGGAATGACGACGCTTTAGCGGCCCTTTTCCGGAAGGGTCTGTCAGATAATGTAAAGGATGTTATGGTGGGATTCCCTGTCCCCTCTGATCTCAATGATTCTATGTCATTAGCGATTCAAATTGACAGACGTTTTGCGTGAGCGGAGAAGTATGCGTGGAATGGTGTTGCCTTGTGAACCAGCTTCTGAACCCATGCAGTGTGATAGAGTGGTGTCTGAGGCACAGCGTCATGAGTTTCGAAAGCGCAATGGGTTATGTTTCTACTGTGGTGATGCCTCTCATGCTATTTCAGTCTGCCCTAAGCGGGGAAGACGTTTTGCACGCTCAGTTGTCTTGGGTAGTGTTCAGACTAAGTTTTTATTAACTGTCACTCTGATATGCTCTCTGTCCTCATTTTCTGCTCAGGCTTTCGTTGATTCTGGAGCAGCTATTAACCTGATGGATTATGATTTTGCTAAACGTTGTGGGTTTCCCTTGATACCCCTACAGAAGTCTATTCCCCTACTGGGGATCGATTCTACCCCTTTGGCTGAGAATAAACCCCAGTTTTCTACTCAGGTGATAATGAGGGTTGAACCTGATCACCAGAAGTGCTGCAAATTTTTGGTTCTGTATAATCTGCATGACATTATCGTGCTGGGTTTCCCTTGGTTACAGTCTCATAATCCTGTTTTGGATTGGAAATCTGTGTCTGTAACCAGTTGGGGCTGCCAATGTGTTAATACCAACACTCCTGTTTTTTCTGCCTCCCCCCAGGCTCAGGATGTTCCTGACTTTTTGATTGATTTTTCTGATGTGTTTAGCGAAAGTAAATCTGCATCCTTGCCTCCCCATAGGAGCTATGACTGCGCTATTGAATTAGTGCCGGGTAGTAAATTCCCTAAAGGTCGCCTTTTTAACTTGTCTGTACCTGAACATGACGCTATGCGGTCTTATATCAAGGAATCATTGGAGAAGGGTCATATCAGACCATCCTCTTCACCCTTAGGTGCCGGTTTTTTCTTTGTGGCCAAAAAAGATGGTTCATTAAGGCCGTGTATTGATTATCGTCTCTTGAACAATATTACTGTGAAATATCAATACCCGTTACCCTTGATTTCTGACCTGTTTTCCAGGGTGAAAAACGCTACTTGGTTTACCAAGCTTGACCTCAGGGGAGCATATAACCTTATTCGCATTAGGCACGGGGATGAATGGAAGACGGCATTCAATACCCCGGAGGGGCATTTTGAGTACCTAGTGATGCCCTTTGGGCTCACTAATGCTCCTTCCGTCTTCCAGTCCTTCATGAATGACATTTTCAGGGATTTTGTGGACAAATTTCTGATTGTTTATTTGGATGATATCTTGATTTTTTCTAATGACTGGGACTCTAATGTGAAACATGTTCGAACTGTATTCCAGATTTTGAGAGAGAATGCTCTGTATGTGAAGGGATCAAAGTGTCTTTTTGGCGTACAGAGGATCTCATTTCTGGGATTCATTTTGTCCCCATCTGTTATTGAAATGGACCCGGTCAAGGTTCAGGCCATCTGTGATTGGGTCCAACCTACTTCATTAAAGTCTCTTCAGAGATTTTTGGGTTTTGCCAATATTTATCGTAAATTTATTGGTAATTTCTCGGTTATTGTTAAACCATTAACTGATTTGACCAGAAAGGGTTCTGATGTGGTGAATTGGCCTCCTGAGGCAGTCTCTGCATTTCAGGAACTTAAGCAGAGATTCACTTCTGCTCCTGTTCTACGGCAGCCTGATGTTTCTCTGCCATTTCAGGTGGAGGTTGATGCCTCTGAAATTGGGGCAGGTGCCGTTTTGTCCCAAAAAGATCCAGAGACCTCTAAAAGTAACCCTTGTGCCTTTTTCTCTCGAAAATTTTCTCCTACTGAACGTAATTATGACGTGGGTAATCGGGAGTTATTGGCCATGAAGTGGGCTTTTGAAGAGTGGAGACATTGGCTGGAGGGAGCCAAACATCAGGTGGTGGTCCTTACGGACCATAAGAATCTGGTCTATCTGGAATCTGCCAAGCGACTCAATCCTAGACAGGCCAGGTGGGCCTTGTTTTTCACACGTTTTAATTTTGTGGTTTCCTTTCTTCCTGGCACTAAGAATGTTAAGGCGGATGCCCTCTCGAGGAGTTTCCTTGCGGACTCTCCTGAGTTATCTGATCCTTCTGTTATTTTGAAAGAGGGTGTAGTTCTTTCCGCCATCTCGCCCAATTTGAGACTTGCTCTGGAGGGGTGTCAGGAGGATAGGCCCGAGTGCTGCCCTGTTGGAAAATTGTTTGTCCCGGACCAGTGGAAAAAGAGTGTGATGTCTGAGATTCATTGTTCCGCATTGGCTGGGCATCCCGGAATTTTTGGTACCAGAGACTTGGTTAGTCGGTCCTTTTGGTGGCCTACCTTGTCTCGTGATGTAAGGGAATTTGTGCAGTCCTGCGGGACTTGCTCTCGCTCCAAGCCTTGCTCTCGCTCTAGTGGTTTGTTGATGCCATTGCCTGTGCCCAAGAGACCATGGACCCATATCTCTATGGATTTCATTTCCGACCTTCCTGTTTCTCAGAGAATGACCACCATCTGGGTAATTTGTGATAGGTTTTCCAAAATGATACATCTTGTGCCATTACCTAAGTTGCCTTCCTCCTCTGAATTGGTGCCGTTGTTCCTTCAGCACGTGGTTCGTTTACACGGCATTCCTGAGAACATTGTGTCTGACAGAGGAGTCCAGTTTGTTTCCAGATTTTGGAGGACTTTTTGTTCTAAACTGGGTGTTCAATTGTCTTTCTCCTCGGCATTTCATCCTCAGACCAATGGTCAAACTGAGAGAACAAACCAGACATTGGAGACTTATCTAAGATGCTTTGTGTCTGCTGATCAGGATGACTGGGTCTCTTTTTTGCCTTTGGCTGAGTTTGCTCTTAATAATAGGGCTAGCTCTGCCACTTTGATGTCTCCGTTTTTCTGTAATTCTGGGTTTCACCCTTGATTTTCTTCAGGACAGACGGAGGCTTCTGTCTGTCCAGGTGTTGACTCTGTTGTGGAGCGTATGCAACAGATTTGGGACCAGGTAGTGGAGAGGTTGTCTCTCTCTCAAGAGAAGGCCCAGCGGTTTGCCAACCGGCATAGGACTGATGGTCCTCGGTTTAAAGTGGGGGACTTGGTCTGGTTGTCCTCAAAGAATATTCCTATGAGAGTAGCATCTCCTAAATTTAAGCCTAGGTTCATTGGACCTTATAAGATCATGGAGATTATTAATCCTGTTTCTTTTTGTTTGCTTCTTCCAGGGACATTTAAGATCCATAACGTGTTCCACAAGTCCTTGTTGAAGAGGTTTGTTGAGCCAGTGGTTCCTGCTGCTGTGCCTCCTGACCCTGTTTTGGTTGAGGGCAATCTGGAGTATGTGGTTGAGAAAATATTAGATTCTCGTTTTTCTAGACGGAAACTCCAGTATTTGGTTAAATGGAGAGGTTATGGTCAGGAAGACAATTCTTGGGTGTTTGCTTCGGACATCCATGCTAGGAGACTTATCCGTGCGTATCATAGAACTCATCCTGACCGACCTGGTTGCTCAAATGAGGGTTCGGTGACCCCTCCTCAAGGGGGGGGGTACTGTTGTGAATGGGTTTGAGATGAGTTCTGAGCAGAGGCTTCCTCTGGTGGTTACAAGCGGTGCTGGTCTGTCCAGTGAAGATTGTGAGGACTGGGAATCAGGTGTTACTGACTGGTCTTATATAAGGGAGTCACCTTCCCATCAGGGTTGCCGGTGATCAATTGTTCTGGTCTGAATCCTTCATTCCTGTTTCCCTTGTAGTCTGCTGTGTCGTGTCTGCATCTCCTGCTAACAGATAAGACATTTTCTTCTTTTTGTTTTTGTGCTATATTTTTGCATTTTGTCCTGCACTTCTGTGGGGGCCTTCAGGGTCCCCTCCGGGGGCTTTTGCCCTCTCAGTTTAGTTCAGCCACTGATGTTTGTACTTTTGCTTTTTCCAGTTTTTTCAGTGGCTGCTGTTTTGATTTTGTTACACCAGAGAACTAATTTAGGTGGTAGAGGTCGTGTGATCTCAGTTGTTTTTGAAATTAGTAGAGTTGGTGCTTTTCAGGGTTTTCTGGGATTGCAGTAAGTACCCTACCTATCCTTTTCTATTTAGTTAGTTTGGGCCCCAGCGTTTGCTCATACTATTTTCTTTCTGTGTCAGTATTTCATCTTGTCTAACAGCCATTACATGTTTGGGGGCTTTCTATGTTCTTTGGGGTTCTGCTCCGGGGCAGATAGCTTTCCTATTTCTATCTTTAGGTGTAGTTAGTTTCTCAGGCTGTGACGAGGCGTCTAGGACCAACGTAGGAACGCTCCACGACTGCCTCTAGTTGTGGTGGTTAGTCAGGGTACTGCAATCTCATAGATTCCAACTGCTCTGGTGTATTGCCTTTTTTACCTGCACTCCTCAGCTACCGAAACATAACACATGTCCTCATCAACACCCACACCTGTGTTAATGGAGCAATCACTGAAAAGAGGTTAGCTGGTCCTTTTAAGGCAGGGCTGCAATGATGTTGAAATGTGTTTTGGGGGATAATGTTCATTTTCTAGCCAAATATTGACTTTGCAAGTAATTGCTGTTAAGCTGATCACTCTTTATAACATTCTGGAGTATATGCAAATTGCCATTAGAAAAAGTGAAGCAGTAGACTTTGTAAAAATTTATATTTGTGTCATTCTCAAAACTTTTGGCCATGACTGTACTGTTTGTCCTTCTTTTGAGAATTGCACAAAACTGTAGCCAATGGCACATTTATCATGCCTGAAAGATAGACACTGCTGAATCACAGGCCAGACAGCGTTCACAGTGCCTCCATCTGCCTAATTATAGGGAATATTCAACTGGAGGTTCTGTCTGAATCACGTATTTAAGAGATTTATACAGAAACCCCTATATATGTGTTCAGTGTAGAGCACAGGATAAATGTGCACCGAACCTTAGTACGATCTTTGGGAGGCAGAATGAAATCAACAGCAGGTGAAGAATTAGTTTTATTTATTTTCACGCCGTTCCTTGTGCTGTATAATTGATTAAAGGGAATCTGTCACCCCATTTTTGGACTATGAGATACGGCCACCACCATCAGGGGCTTATCTACAGCATTTGGAATGCTGTAGATAAGCCACTGATGTAAAGGGAATGCCACACTTAGCGATCTCGTTAGCGATCTCGATAACGACGCAAGCTAACAAGATCGTTGGTGTGATCTCTTTTAGGTCGCTAGTAGCTGCCAAACAGGAGATCTCATAAACGACTCATCAGCGGTCAGCGATCTCTTTAACGACTTTGGCGGTCGTTAGGATGTCATTAGCATGTACTGAGCGCTTCTGATTCATAGGAATTTCCAGCATCGTTCCTGCTCTCTGCGTCCTGCTAGCCTGCTTTGCAACTTCTGCGATCCTCTCTGTGACGCAAAAGAGAACTTACAGATATTGCGATCCATTCCGTGACACTAAAAACAGTCATATGCGTCACAAACGAGGTAGCTCGTCGTTCGCAAAAGGTGCCAAACACAGCGATGTAAGCTCACCAGCGGGACGCCAACGATCAAAAAACGGTCCAGAACGCTAGTGAACGATCAGCGACATCACAGCAGGGGCCACATCGTTGCTACATGCCACACACAATGAGGTCGCTAACGAGATCGCTAAATAGTGATGTTTTAGTGATCTCGTTAGCGATCTCGTTTAGTGTGGCATACCCTTAAGCGAGATCGCTAACGAGATCGCTAATGAGATCACTACTGCGTCACCATTTATGACGCAATCACGATCTCGTTAGCGATCTCGTTTGCGACTTAGCTGTGTGACATGTAGCAGCGATGTGGCCCCTGCTGAGATGTCGTTGATCGCTTATAAACGTTCTGAGCCGTTTTTTGGTCGTTGGTGTCCCGCTGGTGAGCCTGAATCGCTGAGTGTGACACCCTTTATGAACGACTTCACCAGCATCGCAGGTGGGACTAGGTTTTCCCAACGACCGCAGAGGTCGTTTTACAGATCGCTGATGAAATGTGTTTGGAATCACAGATCGCTGATGAGTTGTGTTTGGAATCTCACAGCTAAGTCGCTAACTAGATTGCTACTGCGTCATAAATGGTGACGCAATAGTGATCTTAGTTAGCGATCTCGTTTAGTGTGGCATACCCTTAACCTGAAAGAGAAGAAAAACGAGTTATATTATACTCAGACAGGGGCGGTCCGATGGGCGTCGCGGTCCGTTTTGGCACCTCCCATCTTCTAGTGAAGCCATCCTCTTTCCTGCGTCCCGTCGCGGCTTCTGCGCAGGCGCACTGCTCTGCCCTGGTGAGGGCAGAGCAGAGTACTGCAGTGCACAGGCGCCGGGAAAGGTCAGAGAGGTCCGGCTCCTACGCACTGCAGTACTCTGCTCTGCCTTCACCAGGGCAGATCTGTGCGCCTGTGCAGGAGCCGCGACGGGACGGAAAGAAGAGGCCGGCTTCGCTAGATGATGGGAAGCGCCGAACCGGACCGCTACGCCCATCGGACCGGACCGAACGGCAGACCGCCCCTGGGTGAGTATAATCTAACTCGTTTTTCTCTTTCAGGTGACATCGGGGGGCTTATTTACAGCATTATAGAATGCTGTAGGTAAGCCCCTGATGGCGATGGCCGTATCTCATAGTCCAAAAAAGGGGTGACAGATTCCATTTAAACGACTTTATTCTTCCAGTCGGTGCAATTAAAGCGATACCAGATTTACCGTATGTTGGGTTTTTATGTTTGGCTACTGTCACACACTAAAAGACAAGTTTTTGCATCGCCATATTTTGAGAGCTACTATTTTTTGTTATTTCTGCTGACAGTCATGTGAGGGCTTATTTTTTGCTGGCTAATTGACTTTTTTATTAGTACTATTTTAACATTTTTTGATCACTTTCTATTCCAATTTTTGGAAGTCAGAATGAACAAACACTAGCAATTTAGGAATTGTTTTTTGTTAGTTTTTTTATGCCGTTCTGCATAAAAATTGGTAAAATTGATGAGGCTGCTTTATTCTTTGGGTAACTACAGTTACAGCGATACCACATTTATATTTTTATGTTTTAATGCTTTTTCGCAATAAAAACTTTTATAGAGAAATTATTTTTGCATCGCTTTAATCTGAGAGCTATAAGTTTTTTATTTTTCCGCTGATCTAGCTTCTTTTTTGTGGCACAAGATGACAATTTCAGCAATGCCATTTTTATCAACCCTCGCTTTTTTATCGCGTTTTATTCATTTTTTATTTAGTTTTTTTACGGTGTTCCCTGAAAGGGTTAACTGGTGAGACAGTTTGATAAGTTGTATTTATTTTTATTTTTCAGAAATATATTTATGTATGGGTACAATACATTTGTGTGTGTATAAACACACATATATCTATGTGCTGACCGGAGATGAACTCAGGAGCGTGGGAAAGTTTCTGAACTTTTTCCCACACTATCGAGTTCACTACCGCTGACGTCTGTGAGGCTGCGCGGAGTCCCCGGCTGACCTGAAGTGAACTCGATAGCATGGGAAAAGGTTCAGAAACTTTCCCACGCTAATCAGTTCATCTCCAGTCAGCCAGGGCGGCTGCGCAGACATGATTTAATTCATTCTGCAGTGGTTTACCGCCGGGCCGGTAGCATTAGCACTGGTCCCGGTTGTAAACTAGTTAACCCCTTGTGATGGATTGCAGCGGGGGACCTGACTGAATAGTGGAGAGGTATGGATATTGTTGCTTTTTTATTTTTTTTATTACATGAGAACAAGGGATTCAGATGGATTTGCAGAATAATAAATTTGGGCAAAAACTTTGTGTAACTATTTCATTAAAAGAATTTTTAATTAATGTGTGTCTTTTTTAAACCTTTACTACTGTAGGATTAATAATGGAGTTGTCTTATTTACACCTCTCCATTATTAACCCAGATTAATGTCACCTTTCAATGGCAAGGTGACATTAACCCCTTATTGACCCATGAGCCACCACTAAAGGCAATGGGAATAGAGAGACTAAGTGCCAGAAAAGGCGCATCTGATAATAGATGTGCCTTTTCTGGGGTGGCTGGGGCCAGATGTTTGTAGCTGGGTGGGGGGGGCCAAAACAATGGTCCCTCTCTAGGCTATAAATATCTGTCCTCAAACACTGGCTTTCCCTCTCTGGCGGAGAAAATTGTGCGGGAGCCCACGCAATTTTCTTACGCAATTATAGCCTTAAATTTAACCCCTATAGTTCTGAAGTTTTCCTAATACAAGCTACTAAATTGATTAAACACTGACATATATATATATATATATATATATATAAATCGTTTTGATATGACATGATTTACTATATGTAAATCATGTGTCATATCATGTCGAGTTCGGTAATGATTTTACTGAAGCCGGCAATTGATTTAGCGGCTATTATGCTATGTAGAACTGTATGAACTATAAATATATATATGTCTCAATGACGTGTGTGTACTATATATAATATATATAATATAGTATATATATATACATATATATATATATATACATATATATATATATACAGTACAGACCAAAAGTTTGGGACACACCTCATTTAAAGATTTTTCTGTATTTTCATGACTATGAAAATTGTACATTCACACTGAAGGCATCAAAACTATGAATTAACACATGTGGAATTATATACTTAACAAAAAAGTGTGTAACAACTGAAATTATGTCTTATATTCTAGGTTCTTTAAAGTAGCCACTTTTTGCTTTGATGAGTGCTTTGCACACTCTTGGCATTCTCTTGATGAGCTTCAAGATGTAGTCACCGGAAATGGTCTTCCAACAATCTTGAAGGAGTTCCCAGAGATGCTTAGCACTTGTTGGCCCTTTTGCCTTCACTCTGCGGTACAGCTCACCCCAAACCATCTCGATTGGGTTCAGGTCTGGTGACTGTGGAGGCCAGGTCATCTGGTGTAGCACCCCATTACTCTCCTTCTTGGTCAAATAGCCCTTACACAGCCTGGAGGTGTTTTTGGGTCATTGTCCTGTTGAAAAATAAATGATGGTCCAACTAAATGCAAACTGGATGGAATAGCATGCCGCTGCAAGATGCTTTAGTAGCCATGCTGGTTCAGTATGCCTTCAATTTTGAATAAATCCCCAACAGTGTCATCAGCAAAGCACCATCACACCTCCTCCTCCATGCTTCACGGTGGGAACCAGGCATGTAGAGTCCATCCGTTCACCTTTTCCGCGTCGCACAAAGACACGTTGGTTGGAACCAAAGATCTCAAATTTGGACTCATTAGATCAAAGCACAGATTTCCACTGGTCCAATGTCCATTCCTTGTGTTCTTTAGGCCAAACAAGTCTCTTCTGCTTGTTGCTTGTCCTTAGCAGTGGTTTCCTAGCAGCTATTTTACCATGAAGGCCTGCTGCACAAAGTCTCCTCTTAAGGCCGGCGTCACACTGCCGAGTTTGATGCGAGTTAGTCGCACGACTTTCTCGCATCAACACCCGGCACGGCCGCACGCTCTCGGACCCGAGTGCGCGGCGGCATAGAAATACATGCAGCGGCACACTCGAGTCCGAGAGCGAGCGGCCGTGCCGGGTGTCGATGCGAGAAAGTCGTGCGACTAACTCGCATCAAACTCGGCAGTGTGACACCGGCCTAACAGTTGTTGTAGACATGTGTCTGCTGCTTGTGTGGCATTGACCTGGTCTCTAATCTGAGCTGTAAACCTGCAATTTCTGAGGCTGGTGACTCGGATAAACTTATCCTCAGAAGCAGAGGTGACTCTTGGTCTTCCTTTCCTGGGGCTGTCCTCATGTGAACCAGTTTATTTGTGGCACTTGATGGTTTTTGCAACTGCACTTGGGGACACTTTCAAAGTTTTCCCAATATTTCGGACTGACTGACCTTAATTTCTAAAACTAATGATGGCCACTCATTTTTCTTTACTCAGCTGCTTTTTTCTTGCCATAATACAAATTCTAACAGTCTATTCGGTAGGAATATCAGCTGTGTATCCACCAGACTTCTGCACAACACAACTGATGGTCCCAACCCCATTTATAAGGCCAGAAATCCCACTTATTAAACCTGACAGGGCACACCTGTGAAGTGAAAACCATTTCCAGTGACTACCTCTTGAAGCTCATCAAGAGAGTACCAACAGTGTGCAAAGCAGTCATCAAAGCAAAAGGTGGCTACTTTGAAGAATAAGACATAATTTCAGTAGTTACACACTTTTTTGTTAAGTATATAATTCCACGTGTTAATTCATAGTTTTGATGCCTTCATTGTGAATTTACAATTTTCATAGTCATGAAAATACAGAAGAATCTTTAAATGAGAAGGTGTGTACAAACTTTTGGTCTGTACTGTATATGTGTGTGTATTCTATGTGTCTATATGTACATGTCAGTGTGATTTTACTGTGCAACGCACTGAATTGCCGGCTTTTAAAAATCCGTCGAAAACTGGAAAAAACGGATGAAAAAACTGATGCGACAGATCCGATGTCGGATCCGTCGAAAAAAAGTGCCCGTCGCATCAGTTTTTCACAATCTGCAACGGATCCTTCAAAACAACGGATTGTGACTGACGGCAAAAAAACTGATGTGTGAAAGAGGCCTTATTAAGATAAAATGCTGTGTCATCACAACCTCTATTCTCCTTGTGCACTGCTTCTGTAGCTTTTGTATCACCATTGATACCATTGCGTCCCGATGACGCGACGGTACACTCTTCCACGTAGACAGATCTGATTAGTCTCAAGATAGGAACCTTGCAATTGGTTGGGTGCTTTCTAATTATAATTTATAATTAGCCAGCGTCCATTCCGCCCTACCCGGCTTTCATCATGGCCAAGAGTTTTGATTCATACTCCTATGCCATAGTATGTCTGGCATTAACCAAATAAGATATTAGCCTGTTAATGTGGCCACCGAATATATGCGGAAAGTGAAACGCATTGAGACAAGACTTAAAGATTTGATACAAATAATAATACTTATGAATAGAATCATAGAATGAAAGAGTTGTAAGGGACCTCCTGTGTCATCTGGTCCAACCCCCTGCTCAAAGCAGGATTCACTAAATCATCCCAGACAGATGTATGTCCAGCCTCTGTTTGAAGACTTCCATGGAAGGAGAACTCACCGTCTCTCGTGGACACTCATGCATTATGTAAACAGAGTATTTATATGAGGCAATCTTAATGGTATATACTCACGTGGTGACCTATATACAGTTATAACAGGTTATGATTAGGAACCTATGTATTAGTGTCTGGAATATAATGAGATAAAGAGAACACTGATATATACCAGAGATATGTTATGGGCAGAGTGCTATATGTCTGCTGCAAAGATCTTATAGGCCTAATAACCATTAGACCAGTAACGTTGATGTTGGGGTTTGGAGTAATAACTGATAGACTGCAAGAAGCATGGTGTATTGGCTTATGTTTTAATGTTAAGATTATCAATAAAGGTTATATTTTAATAGTTTGTCCACCTTAGGCCTCTTTCACACATCCGTTTTTTCACTTCAGGCACGATCCGGCGTGTTGTTAAAAAAACGGATCCGGTACCGGATGCGTTTTTTTACCATTGACTTTCATTAGCGCCGGATAATGCCTGATGTCATTACGTTGTATCCATTTTTGTTCGGATCTGGAGAAAAAGTACATTCCGGCAGCCGGACAAAACGGTGCATGCAACGTTTTTTTTGTTTGCCGGACCCGCCTGAAAGTGCCTGAAGATCAGTCTTTTGTGCAACCTGACAAAAGTCTGATCCGGATTCTGGAAATCTCATCTCATCTCCTGAGAATTTGGTGCCGAGATCTCCATCTGTGCATGCGTTACCCCCAGCACCCATTTTCCTGTAGTCCACCACATAAGAAACCGTGGAACTGTGGGAACTCAGGCCCGGACACTCCCGCAGCACTGGACACCCGCAGCCGTGCGCCGCACATCCAAACACCCCCTCATCCCAGCCTACGGCCTGCAGCAATGCTCCTCTCTGGCCTCCTCCAGCAGCAACCCTGGGACCCCGCTTCACTGCAGCCACCACCCCCGGTAAGCAATAAGAGGCATGGATTATAAGAAGCTCCACCATTTTTTTAAAAAAAAAGTTTTTTCCTATTTTTTTCCTCAAAATTTCAGGTGCGTCTTATGCAAAAAATACGGTATTTCCTCCTTTAAAATTGTTTTAGTTTTTTTTTCCTCAATAAATTTGTACAGATTATGTGTGACATGAAAGGTGGAAAAAGTTCTGAAATTAACCCCTTCCCGACCTTTGACACAGCGTATGCGTCATGAAAGTCGGTGCCAATCTAACCTGTGACGCATACCCTGTGTCATGAAAGGAACGCGTTCCTGCGGGTCGGGTGACCGGGGTCACTGAAAGGTCACCCGCTCCGCAGGCTCAAGACCCTTTGTGCTTCACCACAGGGCGGATGGCTTAACCCCCACGTGGCTACGATCGCTCTGATTGGCTGTTAAAAGTGAAACAGCTAATCAAAGCAATCGGTAATATTTCACCAATGAAATTTGGTGAAATATTACAATCCAGCCATGGCAGATGCTGCAATAGCATCTGCCATGGCTGGAGACCGAGATCCGACCCCCCACACACCGAGTGATGGCGGCGATCAGCCGCCTCCATCGATTGATGGCGACGATCGGTCACTATCTGCTCCCCTCCTCCTTGCCTCCGCTCCCCCACCTTCCGATCCTCCCCACTCACCTTCCGACCCCCCCCCACTCACCTCTCCTGGTCCTCCGATGTCCCTGGGTTCGTCCCGGCGTCCGTCCGGGATTCTTCATGGGCGCCGCCATCTTTGAAAATGGCGGTTGCATGCGCAGTGCGCCTGCCGGCTGGCGCATGCGCAGTGCGCCCTCCAGAGTCCTTAAATTTATTTTGATCACTGTGATAAACTCTCACAGTGATCAAAATAAAAAAAAGTAAACGCCCCCTTTATCACCACCATAGGTAGGGACAAATAATAAAATATAGAAAATATATATATATATTTTTTTTCCTGTTAGGGTTAGAATTAGGCTGGGTTCATATTGCGTTATGGCAGTCCGTTAGACGGACTGCGTTACATCGTGGTGTAACGCAGTCCGTTAACGCTGCCATTCACCCCCATTTATGTGCGCATCGCGACGCATGCCGTAAAGCGGCATGCGTTCGCGACGTGCAGTCATTCAGTGATGGAGCCTCGGACGCTTGCTGCAGCATCTGGGCTCTGTCACCGCTAGCACAGATGAATCATCTGCTGATTCATCTGTGCTAGCGGGTATAGCATAACACGATTGCGTTATGCTATACCGTTACCAGCTCGTCAACGCTATGTGTTGAACGGGCTGGTAAAACGCAATATGAACCCAGCCTTAGGATTAGGGTTAGAACTAGGGTTAGGGTTAGCATTAGGGTTAGAATTTGGGTTACGGTTAGAATTTGGGTTACGGTTGGAATTTGGGTTAGGGTTAGAATTAGGGTTAGGGTTGGAATAAGGGTTAGGGTTGGGATTAGGGTTAGGTTTGTGGTTAGGGTTAGAGTTAGGATAAGTGTTAGGGGTGTTTTGGGGTTAGGGTTGGGATTAGGGTTAAGCTTGTTTTTAGGGTTATGGTTAGAGTTGGGATTAGGGTTAGGGGTTTGTTGGGGTTAGAGTTTGGGTTAGGGGTGTGTAGGGGTTATGGTTGGGGTTAGGGTATGTTGGGGTTAGGGTTGGAGTTAGAACTGAGGGGTTTCCACTATTTAGGGTGAGGGTTGTGGTTAGGGTTAGAGTTAGGATAAGTGTTAGGGGTGTTTTGGGGTTAGGTTCGGGATTAGGGTTAGGCTTGTGGTTAGGGTTATGGTTAGAGTTGGGATTAGGGTTAGGGGTGTGTTGGTATTAGGGTTGGAGTTAGAATTGAGAGGTTTCCACTATTTAGGCACATCAGGGGGTCTCCATACGCGACATGGCGCCACCATTGATTCCTGCAAATTTTGCTTTAAAAAAGTCAAACAGTGCTCCCTTTATTCCGAGCCCCGACGTGTGCCCAAACAGTGGTTTACCCCCACATATGGGGTATCAGCGTACTCAGAAAATATTGCTCAACAACTTTGGGGATCTAATTTCTGCTTTTACCCTTGGGAAAAAAAATTGGGGACTAAAAAAAATTTTTTGTGGAAAAAAAAATATTTTTTATTTTCATAGCTCTGCGTTATAAACTCATCTAGAGGAGGAGATCCTTGGAGGATCTAGTTTCCAAAATGGGGTCACTTGGGGAGGTTCTACTTTTTAGGCACATCATGGGCACTGCAAACGTAACATGACGCCCGCAGACCATTCCATCATGTCGGCATTTCAAAACGTCACTGCTTCCCTTCCGAGCCCCGAAGTGTGCCCATACAGTAGTTTTCTCCCACATATAGGATATCAGCGTACTCAGGACAAATTGGACAACTTTTGGGGTCTGTGAAATAAATCAGATAAAATCAACCGCGCTAACTAAGGACACCACATGTGTGCCATGTGTGAACACAACAATAAACAATTGGTAGATGAAAAAAAAAAATAGACTTACTGACCACTGAAGAAGAAATTCCTGAAAAGTTTTAGAGGAGGACCACTCCAGGTGTATGTGTGGCTTGAGCGTTATAGATAGGACAATGTTCCATACAGAATAAAGCAGGAAAAGCAACCTATGAAGATCTAACTTTGACTGTAGTTGTCTAAATGAAACAGAATGGACATAGTTAAAGGACCATAAGTGATAGAATCAATAAATAGACTTATATATGTGTTTGCAGGAGGAATACTCACAAAGTGCAGAGAAGGTATTCCTGATAGAAGGGTGACCCAGGAAGCTAATTTAGGGAGTAGTGCAGTAAGTATTTGCTAGCACTGCTAAAGTATAGCTAGACATCAGGTTCAGACCTTATTGTTATTCAGGTGCTTGCCAGAGTTACAATGATAAAACGCTGCCCTGGTGGAGAGCTGTGTAAAAATGTAAAACTATTAAGCGCTGTACTCACTGTTTGAAGCTTGAAAATGCTAGCTGGGTACCTGTAGGAGGGCTCCTGCTGCGTGGAGTGTAGCTATAATGGAAGTCAGCAGACTCTCTGCGTGCCCCGGCCGAAGGCAACGCCGAGGTAGCGACAGGGAGGGGCGGGACTATAGGGTGATGTCACCTGTTAGTCTGGTACGAGTGCTGGAGTGCAGGGGCTAGAGTAGCTGACGCTTTTCTAGAGACTACTATCCCTCTTCATCAGAGCTATAGCACCCTGCACAGCTGCACTCCTATATATATATATAATATATATATATAATATATATATATATATATATATAAAAAAAGCTACTTGAACTCCCTCACATACAGATCATGATGATTAAGGATAGAAACAGATGTGGATGTACTGAATGAGTGAGCCTGGAGTGGTCAACAAGCTTCCTCATATGGAACTGCTTAGGTGCACATTGGGAATGGATATTTTGTTGCACGGGCATTTTAGGATATATATTACACCCCTAGATTCACAAGTTATTGCGGACTTAATGCTATATACAAAGGTTCCGCTTGTGTCTGTGAAGGTGGATTGAATCCTGGTACCGCATTTAGTGCGCTGGCAGCAAAAACATATACCACAAGGTATAAACCCAGTTGTGCGTGATACCGGTAGTTTCCCTTGGTACCGTTTTTTAATCATTTTGTGGTAGGGGCAAGAAGAAGGCCCAAGTTTTGGGCTTTGGTGTATATGAACCTGGGATGGTTCGGTAATAGATTGCCTATGCACTTATCACCCTGAAGTATAGACCAGTGTTTGCTGATTATACTTTTAAATTTTTTATGGTCTGAATGAAATTGCGTTACAATTGATAGTTGCGCTATCTGTTCCTCAATTGTCAGTGGATTTAACTTTTCCTTATTTCGGTAGATCATGGAATCCCTATTGATATCAATAGGGATTCCATGATCTACCTGTCATGGAAATACATATGTATTCCATATATTCAAAGTATATTCATATATATGCATTCACAGTTAGATAGATCTCACTTGCTAAAAATCCTGTGCTCACACATCTATGCAAAAAGCTGATGCCAGCTATAATCAGTCGTTAAAGACGACCCTGGCCTTCATAAGGAACAAGTACAGAGAGTCTTAATAGAAATCTATTGTTTTCTTTACTAGTCATGCAAGAAAGCTAGGGCAAAGAACAGTAAACAATAAATCTGCAACTTCAGCCCTTTTATCATAATTATCATAATTATCATACTTACACTAGAACAGCCAATAATCTAGCAGCTTTTAATTGTATGTTAATTGACTAACCAGCCCCTTTTTGTAAACGTATAAAACCTTGAATGAATAATAAATGTGTGGTCTTGACGAACTACTATACTGACACTTCCGTGTGGACAGTTTTCAATTCGTTCTGAGCGCTCAAAAAGATATTTAATAGAAAATTGGGAACAGAAGCAGCAAACACTTCAGGATAGATTTATCCTAATTAAATTTCTATAACAGTTGGCGCCTGCACGCGGGGCAGTGGACGAAACGCACGGGGACCTGCTGAGCGGAGAGACGGGGGTTTGGCCATGGCCTTGGCTCACGGGACTGAGACTGCGCAGCTTCATAAGTAAGGTAAGAAAATCTTGTCATCTTACCTGAAAGTCCCTTGTGCTCAGTCCTGGTCTTACACCTCTTGCCGGTCATGTGTGGTCACCACCGCATTCCCAGGTAGTGTAAAAAGTCCACACCCTTATCCAAAACCCTGGGATATAAGTTGTTTGCTGCTGTGCTGTGTATGTGTTTCATGTTTTATGTGAACGGGAGAAAAGATGGAACGGTGACTGTGTTTTTGCTTACTGATTTCTGGAAGCTATATAGCAGGAAAAGCCAAATTGCTGGATAAGTTCTCACAGATTCCTTCACACATCGGAGGGAGACACTCCCAGTATTCCAGCTGCGAAGGGTGGGAATTTTGTACAGGCTATTACAGATTACTGTGACCGGCGCACCGGCCAGGGCGAACGGTTTTCAGAAGTGATAGACCTGGAGCATTGGCGTGCTCAGTGCAATTGGTGAGTTATCAGTTACCAGAGCAGCTTGTATGTGTCACAGATCATCAAAAGAGGGATTCGTATACTCCCGGGTGTTTGTTTCATTTGTGTCGTCTTCCTGTCTGTATCAGGTATCGCTGCTTTAAATTTACACTCAGCAGCATGCGCTCTGTCACTATCTCATTCACTGCTGGCTGCAGCAGCGAGAAACCCCTTTGACCCCCCTCCTCTGCTAATCACGTTGTCACATCTGTTTCCTGGTTTTGATCTTTTTAAGCTAGTCTTTGGCTACAGGCTGTAGCGTGAAAATTCTCAGGCATTCAGACTTTTTTTAATTTTTTGCTATTCTGAGGGATAATCTTTTTTTTGATACGTGATTTCAGTGTCTGTAGACGCAGCAAGCAGAGATATAAGGGTGGGGGGAGCAGCACCAACGAAAAGTATTTTTCTTTTTGTTTTTATCATTTTACAATCAGTTTTTCCACCTCTTTTCTGTTTTTAGTTAGCTGTTTTAGTAACAAGGGTTGTTTTTCAGAGTTTTATGATTAATACGTTTTTTTCCCTCCCCTTTTTGGTCAATCTTTTTTTCCTAGAGTTTTTTACTAAATCTAACTTTTGTTTTTAAAGTTTTTCTTTTAAGTACATTTTTAAATAATTTTGGAGAGGTTTTTCTAACCAATTTATTTTAGAGTTTTATTCTCCAACCATTTTTTCTACTAGCTTGCTTTGGACCAAGGTCAGAAGCACAGATAAGGAAACTGCAGTCTGAGGGAGAATACACAAAACAGCTGTGCAGCGGCTTCACTCACCCCTCCCATCAGGCATTCAGCGAAGACACACAGAACCAGAATGCAGCAGTTTTCAGATTTTTAATCACCTTTGTTGAATAGGTTTTTGGAATAGACACAGTACGTAAGAATCGAAGGGCTAGGCATGTGAATAGAAGGTCAGAATACGTGAGAAGCAAATGGACAGGCAGACTTTACGCTGCATAATGAAATGTTTTTTCTTGTTTTTTTGTTTGAAAGGCAACAGGAAAGTTTGTTTATAGATTACCATCTGCTATAAAAGAGCAGTGGTGCATCGTGTAGAAGGTACAGCAAGTTAATTTGAACGGACCAGGAAGTGATTTTTTATGTGAATAAGATTGAAAAAGTGTTAAATCGTCTGTGAGAAAATGATCACTGACATGTCACAAGAGCAGAATTCAGAGTCACACACATCACATGTCCATCCTGTGGAGACACGGGACAGGTGTAGGCTGCTCTCATTGAATAAGGAGCCTTGTACAGGGAAAAACGCTCCCCGCCTCTCTCCACAGGGAGAAGGCATTTTTGTTTCAACGATCCCCTCTCAAGATCCCCTCTCAAGAGCCACAGGGGGGACACCCTCTCCTTTTTCTTCTCTCAGTTCCTTTCTCCTTCTTCTTCAGACTTTTCTCTTCTTTCCTCGCTAGCCATCCCTCTCTATCCTTCTTTCCCTATCATTCCTTCTTTCCCCTCCCTCACATCTCTGACACATCCATTTTCTTCCTCTTCTTCACCCTCCCCTCCATCTCTCCCCCTCCTCTTTCCCTCGCTCCTCCCTCACACCTCCCTTCTCTTCCTCTTTTTTCTACTTCGTTATCAACTGGGTCAACGCCCAATCAAAGCAATGTGGTGTCCCTGTATTCAGTGCCTCCAGCACAGGCCACCCTGTCTATCCCAAGCACAGTACAAACATTGCCAGTCATTATATCAGGAGAAGAAAGTGCAAATCTCCCTACACAAAACGCTGCATGTAGCCCCCAGACACAACAGCTAGCAGAGCTCACAACCATGGCTTCACAGGGGGGAAGTGTAGCTGCAGACACAAATGAGGAACCTCAGTGCCGAGCAGGGCTGCCAGCATGGAACCATGACACTGATCCACCGCAGCTTCAGCAAGGAAGAGGGAAATCACCATGCAGCAAGACAACTTTTAAGCCCAAATCTCACCCAGTGTATGCACCAAGTACACCATGTCACTTCTTATCTGATGAAGATGCAACGTCACACATGCTGCCCAATACTAGGGAAGAAAACACACAAGCACCAATAGAGCAGGGACAGGTAGAGGCACCATCCTATGAGCCCTTCATCCCAAGCCAGGTGATCAGTATGCTGCCAGACCCAGGGATACACCCCATGCCATTTTGCCAAAAAATGCAGCAGATCCAGCGAACGTATGCAGCAGCCTGGATTGATCTCTGGACCGTAATGGAAATAAAAGCAGGTGATGCATTCTGGCCAATTATGAGAGAACACTTCAAGCTTCCAGCAGAGTTAGATGCGTATGCCTGGGAGACAGGACCAAAGCTAATTGAGCAGCTCAGAGAATGGGCCAAAAGCAGACTGACAGGACAAACTCTCAGCCTACATGACATGAGTCAAAACAAGACAGAGTCTGTGGAGAAGTTCCATGACAGAGTGATGCAAGTGTTTCAAGATTTGGGCCTCATTACCCATGATCAGACACACAGACGGATTTTGGCACAGGCTTTTGTGCATGGACTGAGAAAACCAATCAGGAAACCACTGGTAGTAGCCAGGCCTGAGTACACGTCAATAGCAATGGATACCCTGCTCGCAGTAGCAAAAAGGATTGAGTCCCACTGGGACAGAAGGGATGTCCAGTGTTACAACTGTGGCGAGTTTGGTCATTTCCGGAACCGGTGCAGAACACCGACTTCGCCCAGAAGAAGAAGAAACACAGAAAGCAGTGAAGAACCCCATCCATAGGACAGCAGCACACCAAGTCCACAGGGAACCCCACCAGTGGGACCAATATCCTGAGAGTGGATGGCGTAGTCAGATCTTTTATTGTGGAACTCCGCAACCTCACCTATCTATCAGAATCTTCTGCGTCCTGCATGGGAATTGATGGTCAAGTCAGATATTTCCAGATTATGAAGCCCCTGAGCGTGTGGACTCAGCCAGAACACTCCATCATGTCCCAGTTTGTTGTGTCAAAGACCTGCACCCTCAACCTATTGGGAGTGGACTTACTGTAGAAGCTGAAAGCGACCAGAGTTTTCCAGGAAGATGGGACCATGACACTTTCTTCACCCATGACCCAAGAAGAAACAGGAACAACCACACTGCAGACCTATCACAGGAGGTGCTGGACATAGTACCAGAAAAGCCACTCCATCACCCAGAGTCAAGATGTCTCTGACCAACTGAAGGTCTAAGAAGACGGCCTGAGAACTTTGACATTGGCCAGGATATTCAACTCAAGAAGGACCCTACTCGCTTCATGGAATGGCAACATGTCATCCGGCTCCAATGCCAGAGGTTCATCTTTGCAAGCACCAGGAGGTGCCCCCTGCAATCAACCAGTTCACCCAGGCCCTAGACCAGCAAAAGGCCACTCAGCTCTTCAAACTTGTGCACAAATACTGACCTGAGACCGAGCTGGAGAAAAAGAAACTACTGATGGCCTGTGCTGAGAATAAAGCAGCTGGTGAAGGAGACGTCCCAACAAGAAGACCCCCTGTGACCAGAGCAGGTGCTAACACAGTGACTGCCTTGGTGGAGAACAAGAAAGCCAGCTGGTCGTCATCTCTCATGATGTGGATCCTAGTAGGCGGCTTGTTTTCCCGCCAGCTCTGTGCCGGGAGATGGGAGTCCCCTGCCGCATAGTGAAGGACAAGGCCAAACTGAGCTGCCTCGCCCATCGGAATCAATCCCAGCTTTCCACAGTGAAGAAAAAGACTGTAAACCCCACTGAGTTCAGAATGGTGCAAGGCCTGGAGGCCGTGAAAGAGGCTACGGTAATTGAAACCCCAACAGTGCTGAACCGTCACACTCTGCTCTCAAAAGTCCCAGTCACCGCAACGGTATTCACGGTGATCAACCTGGCCAGTACCTTCTTCAGTGTTTCCCCTCCACCTGGAGGCCTGCCTTCACGCACCAGTGCAGTGCATATGGACAGTGTTGCCTCAAGGTGCTCAGAACAAGCCCTTCAAGTTTCACCAAGACAATGTCCTCCATCCTCGTCAACTGGATTGCAGAATATGCAAGAGTCACTCTTCTACAATACGTGGATGACCTTCTCTTTTGTGTGGTTGACATCGATACCTGCACAGTCCATTCCTTGTCTCTCCTACTCTACCTGGAAGAACAGCAACGCAAGGTCTGGAAGAACAAAGTCCAGTGATGTCAGAAGCAAGTTACATCCCTGGGACACTGTATTGACCACCAGACGAAACACATGTCAAAAGACTGGAAGACCACTGTGGAGAAGATGGCTCCCCCAACAACTCCAAAAATGCTGCAGGCCTTCCCTGGTCTAGTGTCGTATTGCAGAACCTGGATCCCTGATGCCTCAGTCCTAATGCAGCCTCTGTGCGCTTGCATCAACGCAACCCCGCTCCTTCTATCAGACGCAGCCTTCGACCCATTCAGGAGATTGGAAGAACTCCACAGTCTCAGCGCCAATACCAGGCCTACCTGACTACGAGAAGTCTTTCCGTCTACCTGATGGAAGAAAGAAGGTCATGCTACTGGAGTCCTGGCACGGATTCACGGGGGAAAACAGACTTTTAGGCTGCCTCTCAGCCCGCTTGGATCCAGTTGCAAGAGGAGCACCCTCCTGCCTGATGGCAGTCGTATCTGCAGCACACACCTTCCTGGACAAGGTTGCTGACATCACTCTTGGACAGCCACTGGAAACTCTCACTCCACACGACATCTTGGCAATCCTCAATCAAGCTCAACCAACAATAATCTCCCCACCGCCAGGCATCTTTGTGGCGCCTCTATCGCCTTTGTCTCATAATGTCACCGTCTCCAGACCTACAGTCCTCATCCCGGCCACTCTACTCCCACTCCCAAGGGGGATACAATATGGACTTTTCAGAACAAAATTTACAGAATTTATCCTCTACTTGGATGGCTCCAGATTTGCAGATGATGAAGAAGTTTCCACACAGGAAGTGCAGTGATCAGCAATCAAGAAATCCTGTGGTCTAGAAGTCTGTCACCTAACCTGTCAGCCGAGGAAGCAGAACTGATAGCGCTGTCGAAGGCCTGCCAGATGGCAGAAGGCAAGACTGCAAACATCTACACCGACTACAGGTACTCGCATGGCATAGCACACGACTTTGGACCCATCTGGGCTACAAGGGACTTCATCACAGCAAACGGGACAACCGTGAAGCATCATGGAGCCTTCAGGGACCTGCTGGGTGTACTCCAACTTCCAAAATGGTGGCAATTTGAAAAAATCAAAAGCGCATGGAAAACTGAGAACAGAAGAGGCGTGAGGCAATAACATGGCGGACATGGCAGACAAAGAAGCGGCCAAAGGAAGACAACATGGAGAAGTGGGAGAAGTCGTAGAGCCGGACGGCTACTACATGACGACTGAAGATAAGAAACCTGACAAAAAGACGTTCTGGGATCTGCCCAAGAAGTTGCAAGACCAAGCTCCAAAAGGAGAAGAAGAGCTGAATGCGAAAAAAGCAACACGTGAAGAAGGAAGGCTATCAATAATGGACTTCAAACTCTGCCTACCACAAAGTATGCACCCTATGGTGGTCCAATGGGCACATGGACCCACACCCACATATCAAAGACACAGATGAATGATCTGATTGGTGCTTACTGGTTTGCTTCAGGGATCTCCACCCTAACAGCCAAATTCACCAGCAGCTGTCTGACCTGTGGCAAATGCAAGCCTGGACGTGTGGAAGAAAGTCCCCCCTCACCTCATCTGGCAAGACCACTCTACCAGCTTCAGAGGATCCAGATAGACCACATCCAGGTATCGCCAAGTGAAGGATTCAAATATGCCATTGTGGTCAAAGAAGTATTTTCAAGATGGACAGAAGCGTTCCAAGTCAGCAACTACTGACAGACTACTGCAAAGCAGCTACTTTCGGAAAATAGTGTGCAGATACGGGGTTCCAGAAATGACAGAAAGTGATCAGGGACCCGCATTCACAGCAAATCTGACACAAGAGATCTGGTTAGCAGTAGGGTCAGATTTAGGCCTACACACTCCTTACCACCCCCAGAGCAGCGGGAAGTTAGAAAGACTGAACGGAACACTTAAGAATAGGATGCTGAAAATTGCCCAAGAGACGCAAACCATGGCATGAGACACACCCCCAATTGCACTGTTTAGCGTAAGGCACACTCCCAGAGACCCAGAAAAGCTGTCACCATGCAAAATTTTGTTTGGGTCTAGTCCCAAGTTAGGTGCATTTTTCCCTCAGCAGCAGAATATGCAAAATGATATCTTGTTTGCTTATGTAATTGAATTGGTCAAAAACTAATGTCCATTCTCGAGTTGTCAGGATCCCGTCTGGGTTGGAGCCGATGTTACTGCAAACACTAGGGGAAGCACAGGCAGGTAACGTAGTCAGGTGGCAGCCGGAGGTCGGTACACAGGAAAGGCAGTGTTTGTAGCAGAGGAGCAGGCAGATAACGTAGTCAGGTGGCAGCCGGAGGTCGGTACACAGGAAAGGCAGTTCGGTAGCAGAGGAGCAGGCAGATAACGTAGTCAGGTGGCAGGCCGAGGTCAGTTCACAGGAGAGCAGTGTTTGTAGCAGCAGGAACAGCAGGAGAAAGAGCTTGACTAAAGGCTGGAAGCACAATAATCTCGCAATGACACACCCACAGGGCCAGGTTTATATAGGGCGTGTAATTGGCAATCAGAGGCCAAACGAGAGAGCACTGGGTGAAGCCGATCAGGAACAACAGTCAATGGTATCCGGGTTCAGCAAGGAACTTTGTAGCCAGCAGAATAGCTCAGATGGTAGAGCTGCTGGCCGGTGGACAAGAGACACTGGGTTCGATCCCTGACAGTACTCCCCTCCTTCCAGGATGGCCTCTGGACATCTCAGGAGCTGGCCTATCTGGGTACCTCTGATGGAAAGGTCTTGTAAGTCCAGGAGCATGGACGTTGTCCTTTGGTTCCCATGAATTTTCCTCTGGTCCATAACCTTCCCACTGCACCAGATACTGCAGTTTACCTCTGAATTTTCGGGAGTCCAGAATCTTATTCACAATGTATTCTTCTTCACCACGGATCCTTTCTGGTGGAGGAGGTGGCTGAATTCTTCCTGGAAACGGGTTTTCACAGAAGGGTTTGAGCAAGGATATGTGAAACACTGGATGAATCCTCAGATTGTTGGGAAGTTTTAAACGAAAAGCAACCTGGTTAATTTTTGCAGAAATTTGAAAAGGTCCAATGAATTTCTGACCCAATTTGGAGGATGGCACATGTGTCTTAAGGTTTTTAGTGGACAGCCAAACTTTGTCTCCAACCTGAAGAGCAGGGGGCACTCTCCGATGTTTATCTGCTGCTTCCTTATATTCTTCCTGGGTCTTGAGCAATATCTCTGATAATTCCTTCTGGGATTCCTGTAATTTTGTAAGCCTATCATTAACAGCAGGAATGGGAGTGTTCACTGGCAGATTAGGGATAAATACTGGATGTACTCCATAATTAGCAAAAAATGGGGTTTGAGATGTAGCGCTATGTATGGAGTTGTTGTAGGCAAACTCTGCTGTTGGTAAATAGTCCACCCAGTCATCCTGAAGATAGGAAATGAAGCAACGGAGGTATTGCTCCAAAGTCTGGTTCGTTTTCTCCGTCTGGCCATTGGACTGAGGATGGAAAGCGGTAGAAAGATTCACCGTGACTCCCAAGGCTGTACAGAAACTCTTCCAAAATTTTGACGTAAACTGAACGCCTCTGTCAGACACCACGCTGTCAGGAATTCCATGTAACCTGAATACCTCTTTGATCATCAGTTCTGCAGTTTTTTTCAGCAGTAGGAATTCCTTCAGTTGGAATAAAGTGGGCCATTTTTGTGAGTCGGTCCACTATAACAAGGATGACGGTCATCTGTTTGGAAGGGGGTAGTTCCACAATAAAATCCATGGAAATAGATCCCCAAGGCCTGGATGGAACTGGGAGTGGTTGCAAGAGTCCTAGAGGAGACGATCGTGGGGTCTTGTTTGTGCGCATGTTAAACAGGTTGAAACATATTTCCTCACGTCCTTCCTACAATTAGGCCACCAAAAGAAACAAAGTAGTAAGTCTTGTGTTTTTGCAACTCCAGGATGTCCTGCCAGTTTAGAATCATGGACACTTTTGAGGACTTCAAGGCGAGAAGATTCAGGTACATATATTTGGTGTTTCTGCATCAAAAACCCCTCTTTGAATGAAAGATCGACGTCTTCCGAAGGATGGTTAAGGAAAGAGTCCTCTTGATATCCATCTTTAATTCTATTACATAGTCCTCTAGAGTGCAATATTCTCAAAAAATTTTTAGGGCCTAGAATTGTATCGTCATTACTAGACCTCTCCTGAGGTTCCTTGCCATTTCTTGAACCAGGCCGGTAAGAGATTATAAAATTGAATCTTGAGAAAAATAAGGCCCATCGTGCTTGTCTTGCAGACAATCTTTTTGCTGTACGGAGGAATTCAAGATTCTTGTGGTCCGTGAGGACAGTCACAGGGTGATTGGCACCTTCCAGAAGATGTCTCCACTCGGAGAAGGCAACTTTAATGGCTAACAGTTCTTTATTACCGATGTCGTAGTTCTTTTCTGCAGATGACATAGTGTGGGAAAGAAACGCACATGGGTGAAGTTGCATCTTGTCCCCAACTCGCTGAGACAGAATGGCTCCCACTGCAGAGTCCGAGGCGTCCACTTCGACAGTAAATGGCAATTCAGGATTTGGGTGTACTAACAATGGAGCAGACGTAAAAAGAGTTTTCAACTTGTCAAAAGCCTCCTGTGCCTCCGGAGACCAGAAAAATGCTTTGGTCTTTTTTGTTAGTGTAGTAATTGGTAGTATGATCCGTGAAAAGTTCTTTATAAATTTTCGGTAAAAATTTGCAAATCCTATGAAACGCTGGATGTCTTTTAAATTTCTTGGAACAGGCCAGTCCACTACAGCATTGATTTTGCCGGGATCCATGCTCAGACCTTCTGGGGAGATGATATATCCCAGAAATTGGATACTGGTTTGTTCAAACTCACATTTTTCAAGTTTAATGTAGAGATGGTTCTCCTGTAGTCGTTCCAAGACTAACTGGACGTGCCTGCGATGCTCTTCCAAGGTGTCTGAAAATATAAGAATGTCATCGAGATAAGCTACAACGAATTGGTCCAAGAAATCTCGAAATACATCATTAATAAAATGTTGAAAGGTGGCTGGGGCATTGCTAAGGCCAAAGGTCATAACAAGAGATTCAAAATGTCCATATCTCGTTCTGAAGGCGGTCTTCCATTCATCTCCTGGGCGAATCCGTATGAGGTTGTAAGCCCCTCTAAGATCCAGCTTCGTAAAGATTTTCGCAGAACGGAGTCTCTCAAATAGTTCAGGAATCAAGGGTAGCGGGTAGCGATTCTTGACAGTGATATTATTCATCTCTCTGTAGTCAATACATGGCCGCAGAGTGGAGTCTTTCTTTTCAACAAAGAACAGAGGTGCCCCAGCTGGAGATGTGGAAGGTCGAATAAAGCCTTTCTCTAAATTTTCATCCAGGAACTTTCTTAATACCTTCAATTCAGGTTCGGAAAGATTGTAAATCCGTCCAAATGGAATGGTTGCTCCTGGCAGCAATTCAGTGGGACAGTCGTAAGGACGGTGAGGAGGTAATTGATCTGCTTTCTTCTTACTGCAGACATCAGAGAACTGCTGATATTGAGGTGGTAGTTTCTCTTCCTTCTCATATGAAAACTCAGAGATTTGGACTTGTTGGAGAACAGGGGGTTCCTTATGACAATTATTCTTACAGTAGTCAGATGGAAAGGTGATGGTCCTTGATGCCCAGTTGATAGAAGGGTTATGGACTGAAAACCAGGGATCCCTAAAATAACCGGAAATTTCGGAGATGAAATAAGGTGGAAACTGACAGCTTCATGATGATCCGGGTCGATACAAATCTCCAGTTCGATTGTCTCATGCGTGACAGGTCCAGAAGACAAAGGTGATCCATCCACAGTTTCCATTTCAATTGGTGTGGATTTGGTCCTACTGGAAATATTATTATCACGTGTAAATTTTAAGTCCATAAAATTTCCTCCTGCTCCCGAATCCAACAGGGCAGAGCATTGTATTTTTTGGGTGCCCATTACAACCTGAATGGGGATTACAAAATGAGATGATGTGGTATGTATTTTGTCTATTTCTGGCGTTACTGATGAGATAGTCTGCAAGATGGAATCCGACTGCTGAGAAAGGTCCGTATTGCTG
The DNA here is from genome assembly GCA_033576555.1 of Oophaga sylvatica. Taxonomy (NCBI): domain Eukaryota; kingdom Metazoa; phylum Chordata; class Amphibia; order Anura; family Dendrobatidae; genus Oophaga; species Oophaga sylvatica. The sequence goes on along the minus strand of JARQOD010000003.1, from coordinate 299,883,673 downwards.
GCAGACCTGTTGTTGGTAAAGGCTATAGTCCTTTTGTTAGGACAGTTGATGGCATAGTGTCCAGGGTCCCCACAATAGAGGCAGAGATGTTCTGCACGTCGCCTCTCCTTCTCCTGTGCAGAGAGTAGTCTTCGGATGACGTCGATCTGCATCGGTTCAGACACGCCTTGCGTCTTTTCTTGGTGGTCTGATGCTGAAAATGAGAAGCCAGGGCTATTCCCAAGTGCTTGCAGTCTCTCCTTTCTCCTTTCAGTAAGTCTCTGGTCAATCCGGATACATAGTTGAATAAAGTCCTCCAACTGGTCACGGGTCTCAACCCTGGCAAGCTCGTCTTTCACTGGTTCTGATAACCCTCGTCGAAATTGACTTCTCTGGGCCGCTGGATTCCAGGTGGTGTCGGCCACCCAGCGACGGAACTCCGATGTATATTCCGCAACAGAGCGACGTCCTTGGCGCAAATTATGTAATTTGGTTTCTGCTGTCGCACAGCGGTTTGGGTCATCAAAAACTTGATTCATAGCTGCGATGAAAGCGTCCAGGTCATTAAGGAGACCATAGTCCTTTTCTACATAAGGTGAAGCCCAAGCAAGAGCTTCATCCGTCAGGAGATTTATCATGAAAAAAACTTTCTTCCTCTCACTGGTAAAGGGAGCAGGTTGCATCTGGAAGTATATGCGGCATTGATTGAGGAATCCTCGGTACTGCTGGCGATCCCCACTGAACTTTGCAGGCAGCGGCAGCCGCGCGTTTGTTTCGGACCCTGAATTGCGCACGTCCAGAAGTTGTTTTTGTAGCTCAATTACTTCCTGTTGTAGACCCGTGAAATCAGTTTGTAACTTGGAATATTTTCCTTGAGAATCAGTACAAAAACTTTGAAGCTCCGTAACTTGCCGCCTCAGGGTGTTCACAGCGGACTCCATTTTGGCGCGAGATTATTCTGTCAGGATCCCGTCTGGGTTGGAGCCGATGTTACTGCAAACACTAGGGGAAGCAGAGGCAGGTAACGTAGTCAGGTGGCAGCCGGAGGTCGGTACACAGGAAAGGCAGTGTTTGTAGCAGAGGAGCAGGCAGATAACGTAGTCAGGTGGCAGCCGGAGGTCGGTACACAGGAAAGGCAGTTCGGTAGCAGAGGAGCAGGCAGATAACGTAGTCAGGTGGCAGGCCGAGGTCAGTTCACAGGAGAGCAGTGTTTGTAGCAGCAGGAACAGCAGGAGAAAGAGCTTGACTAAAGGCTGGAAGCACAATAATCTCGCAATGACACACCCACAGGGCCAGGTTTATATAGGGCGTGTAATTGGCAATCAGAGGCCAAACGAGAGAACACTGGGTGAAGCCGATCAGGAACAACAGTCAATGGTATCCGGGTTCAGCAAGGAACTTTGTAGCCAGCAGAATAGCTCAGATGGTAGAGCTGCTGGCCGGTGGACAAGAGACACTGGGTTCGATCCCTGACACGAGTTTTTCTCTTCACTGCCAGATTTGATGGTCCTGTCCAAGAGCCCCAGATGACACCAACCTCTGTGTAACTAGAGGGAAAGCCTGCTTGGATCCACGTATCGCATTGTAAGGAAGCTCCCGTACCAGGAGAGACACCTAAGCCATGAAGGATGTCGTGGATGCTCTGACTGACCAGACAGATGACCTACCTGATGAAGAATACACACGTTTTTTTCTGAACATGCAGTTAAATAAAGAGACTATGATTGCAAACACATAAACTCCCGACAGGGACAGTCCTCCTGACCGCCCATTTGCAAAAAGTCTGTATTCGGTGGGGGAGGCATGCACAAGGCATATCTCAACCCGCCGGCAGCACAAAAGAGTTGCAGCGCTTTGGGACAGGAGCAGGTTTTTAGGGCAAGTGGTATCTAAGGGGGGACTGTCATGGAAATACATATGTATTCCATATATTCAAAGTATATTCATATATATGCATTCACAGTTAGATAGATCTCACTTGCTAAAAATCCTGTGCTCACACATGTATGCAAAAAGCTGATGCCAGCTATAATCAGTCGTTAAAGACGACCCTGGCCTTCATAAGGAACAAGTACAGAGAGTCTTAATAGATATCTATTGTTTTCTTTACTAGTCATGCAAGAAAGCTAGGGCAAAGAACAGTAAACAATAAATCTGCAACTTCAGCCCTTTTATCATAATTATCATAATTATCATACTTACACTAGAACAGCCAATAATCTAGCAGCTTTTAATTGCATGTTAAATGACTAACCAGCCCCTTTTTGTAAACATATAAAACATTGAATGAATAATAAATGTGTGGTCTTGACGAACTGCTATACTGACACTTCCGTGTGGACAGTTTTCATTTCGTTCTGAGCGCTCAAAAAGACATTTAATAGAAAATTGGGAACAGAAGCAGCAAACACTTCAGGATAGATTTATCCTAATTAAATTTCCATAACATACCGAAATAAGGAAAACACCAAAGCCCAAAACTTGGGCCTTCTTCTCGCCCCTACCACAAAATTATATATATGTAATATATATCCTAAAATGCCCGTGCAACAAATCTATGTGGGCCGAACAAAGAGACGACTCAAAGAACGCATAAAAGAACATCAGACCAACATTACAAAAGGGTTTGTAGGCCATCCCCTGTCTCGGCATTTTACTGAGAGACATAACAAATCATGCACGGGCATCTCATTTTATGGTATTGAACTGGTCCCCAAAAACTGGAGGGGCGGTGATTATATTAAATTTATGTCTGACTGAATCAAAATGGATTTTTACCCTAGATACACTAGCTCCAAAGGGACTCAATCAGGAGATTGAGCTCTATGCTTTTAATTAATAAAATATTTTTACTTCAGTACTTTTATCCCAATATTTCATTACTTACTATTTTATTGGTCGTAAAGTAAGTGTTCATTTATTTAAGTTTTTAACCAAATTTTTTAATCCAATTTCATTCATTATTTAATAAAGCAAAAAAAAAATGTTTATTTCATTTTATTATTAATATATATATATATATATGATATTTAATTGAGTGTATCCCCAATATCCATTCCCAATGTGCACCTAAGCAGTTCCATATGAGGAAGCTTGTTAATATGACCACTCCAGGCTCACTCATTCAGTACATCCACATCTGTTTCTATCCTTAATCATCATGATCTGTATGTGAGGGAGTTCAAGTAGCTTTTTTTTTTTTTTTCTATATATAGGAGTGCAGCTGTGCAGGGTGCTATAGCTCTGATGAAGAGGGATAGTAGTCCCTAGAAACGCGTCAGCTACTCTAGCCCCTGCACTCCAGCACTCGTACCAGACTAACAGGTGACATCACCCTATAGTCCTTCCCCTCCCTGTCGCTACCTCGGCGTTGCCTTCGGCCGGGTCACGCAGAGAGTCTGCTGACTTCCATTATAGCTACACTCCACGCAGCAGGAGCCCTCCTACAGGTACACAGCTAGCATTTTCAAGCTTCAAACAATGAGTACAGCGCTTAATAGTTTTACATTTTTACATAGCTCTCCACCAGGGCAGCGTTTTATCATTGTAACTCTGGCAAGCACCTGAATAACAATAAGGTCTGAACCTGATGTCTAGCTATACTTTAGCAGTGCTAGCAAATACTTACTGCACTACTCCCTAAATTAGCTTCCTGGGTCACCCTTCTATCAGGAATACCTTCTCTGCACTTTGTGAGTATTCCTCCTGCAAACACATATATAAGTCTTTTTATTGATTCTACCACTTATGGTCCTTTAACTATGTCCATTCTGTTTCATTTAGACAACTACAGTCAAAGTTAGATCTTCATAGGTTGCTTTCCCTGCTTTATTCTGTATGGAACATTGTCCTATCTATAACGCTCAAGCCACACATACACCTGGCGTGGTCCTCCTCTAAAACTTATCAGGAATTTCTGTTTCAGTGGTCAGTAAGTCCATTTTTTTTTTCATCTACCAATTGTTTATTGTGTTCACACATGGCACACATGTGGTGTCCTTAGTTAGGGCGGTTGATTTTATCTGATTTATTTCACAAACTACTCCCAGCAGGCAAACACAGAGCCTGCTAATCAATCACCAGCAGCTTCACACAATTTTTCTTTTAGTCTCTTAAATTAACCCTGTCAGTGTAGCGCCAGTGTTTCTCTTTTGCATTTATAACTTTTGGGGTCTAATTTCTCCTGTTACCCTTGGAAAAATAAAAAAATTGGGGACTAAAAGATCATGTTTGTGGAAAAAATGATTTTTTTTATTTTCATGCCTGGGCGTTATAAACTTCTGTGTAGCCCTTGGGGGTTCAAAGTGCTCACCACACATCTAGATAAGTTCCTTGTGGGGTCTAGTTTCCAAAATGGGGTCACTTGTGGGGAGTTTCTACTGTTTAGGCACATCAGGGGCTCTGCAAACGTAACATGACGCTCACAGACCATTCCATCAAGTCTGCATTTCAAAACGTCACTACTTCCCTTCCGAGCCCTGACGTGTGCCCATACAGTAGTTTTCTCCCACATATGGGATATCAGCATACTCAGGACAAATTGAACAACAACTTTTGGGGTCTAATTTCTCCTGTTACCCTTGGGAAAAAAAATTGGGGACTAAAAGATCATGTTTGTGGAAAAAATAAGATTTTTTTATTTTCATGCCTGGGCGTTATAAACTTCTGTGTAGCCCTTGGGGTTCAAAGTGCTCACCACACATCTAGATAAGTTCCTTGCGGGGTCTAGCTTCCAAAATGGGGTCACTTGTGGGGAGTTTCTACTGTTTAGGCACATCAGGGGCTCTGTAAACGCAACATGATGCCCGCAGAACATTCCATCAAGTCTGCATTCCAAAATGGCGCTCCTTCCCTTCTGAGCTCTCCCATGCGCCAAAACAGTGATTCCCCCACATTTGGGGTACTGGTGTACTCAGGATAATTTGCACAACAACTTTTCTGGTCCAATTTCTCCTGTTACCCTTGTGAAAATAAAAATAGCGGGCTAAAAATTCATTTTTGAGGAAAAAAAATTTTTTATTTTCACTGCTCTGCGTTATAAACTTCTGTGAAGCACTTGGGGTTCAGAGTGGTCACAACACATCTAGATAAGTTCCATAAGGGGTCTAGTTTGCAAAATGGTGTCACATGTGCGGTTTTTTCACTGTTTAGGCACTCAGGGCTCTCCAAACGCGTCATGGTGTCCGCTAACGACTGGAGCTAATTTTCCATTCAAGAAGTCAACTGTGCAGCTAAATAAGTTCCTTGGGGGGTCTAGTTTCCAAAATGGGGTCACTTGTGGGAGCTCCAATGTTTAGGCACACAGGGACTCTCCAAATGCGACTTAGCAACCGCTTAATATTCCAGCATATTTTCCATTAAAAAAGTCAAATGGCGCTCCTTCCCTTCTGAGCCCTGCCGTGCGCCCAAACAGTGGTTTATGACCACATATGAGGTATCTTTGTACTCAGGATAAATTGCCCAACAAATTTTAGGATCCATTTCATCCTGTTGCCCTTGTGAAAATGGAAAAACTGAGGCTAAAAGAAAGTTTTTGTGAAAAAAAGTACTTTTTTTTACAGATCAATTTGTGAAGCACCTGGGGTTTCAAAGTGCTCACTATGCATCTAGATAAGTTCCTTGGGGGGTCTAGTTTCCAAAAAGGGTCACTTGTGGGGGAGCTCCAATGTTTAGGCACACAGGGACTCTCCAAATGCGACATTGCAACTGCTAAATATTCCAGCATATTTTCCATTCAAAAAGTCAAATGGCGCTCCTTCCCTTCTGAGCACTGCCGTGCGCCCAAACAGTGGTTTATGACCACATATGAGGTATCTGTGTACTCAGGAGAAATTGCCCAACAAATTTTAGGATACATTTTATCCTATTTCTCATGTAAAAATGAAAAAATTGATGCTAAAAGAAAATTTTTGTTGGAAAAATTAAAATGTCCATTTTTTCCTTCCACTTTGCTTTAGTTCCTGTGAAGCACCTGAAGGGTTAATTATCTTCTTGAATGTAGTTTTGAGTAGCTTGAGGGGTGCAGTTTTTTAATGATGTCACTTTGGGTATTTTCTAACAAAGTGACTTCAAATATGAGGTGGTCCCTAAAAAAATGGTTTTGTAAATTTTGTTGTAAAAATGAGAAATCGCTGGTCAATTTTTAACCCTTATAACTTCCTAATAGGGTTGAGCATTCCGATACCTGAAATCCAATGTAAGTCTATGGGAACAAAATATCGGAATTTAAAATATTCCGATATTTTGTTCCCATAGACTTACATTGGATTTCAGGTATCGGAATCGGGTTTCGGTATCGGAATGCTCAACCCTACTTCCTAACAAAAAAAAAATATGTTTCCAAAATTGTGCTGATGTAAAGTAGACATGTGGGAAATGTTATTTATTAACTATTTTGTGTCACATAACTCTGTGGTTTAACAGAATAAAAATTCAAAATTTGAAAATTGCAAAATTTTCAACATTTTTGCTAAATTTCCATTTTTTTCACAAATAAACGCATATAATTATTGACCTAAATTCACCACTAACATGAAGCCCAATATGTCACGAAAAAACAATCTCAGAATCGCTAGGATCCGTTGCAAATGGAGATTCTGATTTGGCTTTTATCCTAAGTCATATTACCAGACTCGTTAAAGGGTTGATTGTGACTTGTAGGATCGCTACTTCCAATAGGTGGCGCTATAGAGTACAAGTCCTCTTTGTTTGAAGAGGCAGTTTGCATATTAGGATCCGTTGAAGCGTTCCTGAGTTATTACCTCATAAATGGACACTGGTCAGAATTGCAAAAAATGCCAAGGTCTTTAAGGTCAAAATAGGCTGGGTCATGAAGGGGTTAATCATCTAAGTATGATTTTTTACATGACAAAACCTGCCCTGTGTAGGCTTTTTTATCCATATATGTTTTTGTTTAATCCACGTATATTGTTTATAATAAAATAATGAATCCCTTGGTACCACCTGCTGTACATTTGTATCACTGATGTCTGGGTCAACTTTCTGAATGTCTGATAAGATAGGAGCTGATATTGAAAAATACAAGTTTTCAATACAACACCACCAACTAAAAAGATACAACAAATATTGTATGCAGCAGAGCAGTTTGTAGGCAATGGTAAGTTCCTTCTCATTGTAACTCATATATGGTGTTCTCTAAACTAGAAAAATGTTATGAAACATCATTTGCATTGTCAATACTATATTGATGTATTTTATTGCTGAAATTTCCTTTTTATCAGAGATTTACACAGAGCATTCAGTTGCAAACAGAGACGGAGCACATGACACTTAGTACAATGATAGGTCCCTGCAAACAAAGTGAGAATGCAGAAGACTCACTGAAAAAGAGGCTCACTTCTAAGGTAAATGTCAGATATATGTGTCCCCACTGAAGGCGTTAGGCCTCTTTCACACATCCGTTTTTTTGTGTCAGGCATAATCCGTCGAACACCTGAAGGGACGGATCCGGCACTGAAATGAAAAAACTGATGCAACGGATCCGTTTTTTTGCTGGATCTGACCTGAACTTTTGAACCCGGAAAAAGAGGTTTTGCATGTCCGGACCGAGTAGTAGTAGTAGTGGTAGTGGTGGTAGTAGTAGTAGTCCCTGATTTCCAGAATTCGGATCAGTCTTTTGACGGATTGCACAAAAGACTGATCCTGTACCATAGACTTCTATTATTTCCGGCCGCCTGATGAGCCGATTCAGGCACTATCAGGCGGCTCCGGAAAAAAAAAAACGTTGCAGGCACCGTTTTGTCCGGCCGCCGGAATGTACATTTCCGCCGGATCCGGACAAAAACGGATACAACGCAATGACATCAGGCGCGATCCGGCGCTGATGAAAGTCAATGGTAAAAAAAACGCATCCGGTACCGGATCCGTTTTTTTAACAACACGCCAGATCGTGCCTGACGTCAAAAAACGGATGTGTGAAAGAGGCTTTAGAGAGTAACTAAACTTTTTTTTTTTTGGTTTTATTTAATTCTCGATCATCCTCTGTAAAGTCTTAAATTTTTTTTAATGTGTTTTAAGTTGCTTTTCTTTATCTTTAGCACCATTCTGAAAGTGCTGGCTTGTCTGTCTAATTTATTCTGTCTTAGTAACTCATACGAACTGCTAGCTAAGATCCATACTCAAAGATTTGTACTCTAGATAGAGAGCGAGTTTCTCTGTTCCCTTCCTCTAAGCTTAAACTATAATATAGTCTGAGCACAGGGAAGGGGAGCAGAGATGTTCAGTCTCTGAGTTACAAATCTTCATTAAACTTACAGTTCATATCAGCTACTTAAAGCCTACAGAAAAAAAAAAATAAACTGGAGTATAAGGTGGTATGCATGCAAAATAGGAGCATGTTTATACTGGCCTTTGAACAGACAAAACCTAAAAAACAAAATGATCATGTACCCTGCTGTAAGTAAAAGTAATAGTGCGTATATAACATAGGGTACTTGGTAAATACCATTTTTAATTTTAAAAAAAGCATACAAGCCATCCCAATCAGGTCAAGGTGTACCCAAATCGGGACGGAACTAACCTCAAATGGACACCTTGCAAATGGAAAGCTGTATAAACAGAATGTCCAGCTCAAAGAAAGGGAGGCTCAGTGCAGAAACCTGAAACTTAAAGGGAATCTGTCACTCATTTTGTGTGATATCATGTAAAGATATCATTCAGTCGTGTGTCATATAACCATTCTAGCAGTACTTTTGATCCCCCCCGACCCCCCACCTTTGATGCATAAGTACCTTTTTTATCTCTCTTGCGATATATGTAAATCGCCGCAGTCCGGTCCAATGGGCAGGGCTTATTTTCCTCCCCCCCCTCCTCGGCTTGCTGTATGTATTTTGATCTGTGAATATCACAGATCCCATAGGGTTTCCGCACGTGCGCATGGAAAAGGCATCTCGCGCGTGCGCATTATGCTTTGTCCAACTGTGAGCAAAGCATATTATCAGTATTGCGCATGCGCCGGTATTTTACATTATGCATGGGAAGACTTCCGGGGCATAGAATGTAATGTAAAATACTGTCGCATGCGCAATACTGATTATATGGTTTGCCCACAGTTAGGCAAAGACCTGCTGTGCACGCGCGAGAGGCCTTTTCAATGCGCACGCGCGCCAACACTACGTGAACGCAGGAATAAGAAGAAAGAAATACGTAGAGCAAGATAGGGGGGGAGAGAAGGAGAATAAGCCCTGCCCATATGACCGAACCGCGTCGATTTACATACATCGCAAGAGAGATAAAAAAGGTATTTATGCATCAAAGGTGAGGGTTCAGGGGGGATCAAAAGTACTGCTAGAATGCTTATGTGACACAATTGAATGATATCTTTACATGATATCACAAAAAATGGGTGACAGATTCCCTTTAACTGAAAAAAAATGAACTGGAGTATAATTTGGTATACATGTAAATTAGGAGCATTTTCACAGTGGCCATTAAACACACAAAGATGGAAACAATATGAGCATATACACTGTTGTAAGTATAAGCAGACAGAGTAAACTAGACAGAAATACCACCACTTTCAGTATGGTGTTAAAGACAGAAGGAATAAAAATGGTTATTTAATATAGTGCTTTACAAAGGTTCATAATTTTGTAACACTTGATCAATAAATAAAAAAAGTTTAGTTGCGTATAAATACATTTAGTTTTGTTTTGTGTGTTTAACTAATTGCGGAACTTGTTGATGCATTTCAGTGTTCAGCTGGTTTTGAATCTACCATCAATAATTTTGATACCAATTTCTCAACACATCTCATGGACCTCCTTGATAAGTTGAGTATGTACAGCACCAATGATTGCGAGCACAGCATGATTAATATCATATATAGGTAAGGAATATTGGCAATATATTTTAGAGAAGTGTCCAAAATTATTCCTGTATTGTTACAGCTGGAAAAACCCTAATTCATAATGCCTTTGAAGTAGATTTTTCAAGTGATCACACATTTTCTACAGAAGGTATGTGACATTACTCATACAAATAAAAGATTAATAAGGATAAGGGAACATGCTTGGATGTGCTTGTTACTCTGCAAGCAATGGGCGGTACTCGAGTTCTAACTCGAATCCCCATCTTTGGTGCTTGTTACACACCAATAAGCACGCGGGGATTGCCTGTGAGTCACTGTAATGCCATAACATTGGTTGTCAATAAAAACACTGTGGCAATAACAGTGCAAATAGGATCTTATCTAATAAAATTTACACGTAACTTATCAGATTGTGCTAACCTGATATATCCGAGGTTTGCGATTTTAGGCAAAGCTATCAGCTGCAGCAGATCCACGGGTTACAGCGTGACCATCAGTGTCTATATCAGAAAAGAGTTTTGTGGACAAGATTTCTGCGCTGCTGAGTGATTGAAGACGTGGCATACATGTGGTTGCTACCTGATGAAGTGATTGCAACTTTGAAACGCGAAGAATACACCACAAGTATCTTTTATCTAATAACTCTTGGATTGATGTCTTAAATCACTCAGCAGCGTGGAAATCTTGTCCAGAAAACTGCTTTTTGATGCAGAATTGGTTGTGGCATTACTGTGATTGACTGGCCGTCTGACATCATAAGGACAGGCGCTGCTCAGCACGGCACACTTCTGCAATTGCACAGCTCTGTGACTCTTCGTATTGGAGGGAGAGAGTGCTTATCTAGGCCTGTGTGCGCAGTATAGTGAGTCAGAGACCTGTAATCTTGATACTGAGCCATCATACTAACAGCACTTCTAAGGGCTAATTTGTATCACGTACAATCGGCATTTAGCCGAGGGAGAGAGAGACGCAGAAGCAGGGAGCGTGGCTAAATACAATCAGTAGACAGCGATTAAGGCTGTGCAGTCCTTAGGCAATTATATAGCTGCAGATTTTTTTGTGAGGGCTGAAAAAAATTATTATATTTTGTTGTATCAAGTATTACAAGCTTTTGAGTCCTTTTTTGTGTTATGTAACACCGAAAAATCGTTGAAACACAAAAAGCTTTTTAAAAATTTTAGGCTTCTATTTCTCAGCCAATCAGTATTCTGTGGTCTGGATACATTTCTGTGGTCTATAAAACTTAAAAAAACACATTGAAATTTTTTTTATGGATTGAATTTGTCATCCATAGACTTTAGCCTTCTTTTTGTTACATTATGGTGGAGCAAACTCACAAAAACCGCTGTGATTGCTGCTTTTGTTAACCCCTTCACTCCCGCTTTTTTTGATTTTTCGTTTTTCGCTCCCCTTCTTTCCAGAGCCATAACTTTTTTATTGTTATGTCAATATGGCAATGTGAGGGCTTATTTTTTGCGGGACTGGTTGTACTTTTGAAGGACACCATTGGTTTTACCATGTTGTGTACTTGAAAATGGGAAAAATATTCCAAGTGCCGTGAAATTGCAAAAAAAGTGCAATCCCACACTTGTTTTTTGCTTGGCTTTTTTCCTAGGTTCACTAAATGCTAAAACTGACCTGTCAATATGATTCTACAGGTCATTACGAGTTCATAGACACCAAACATGTCTAGGTTTTCTTTTATCTAAGTGGTTAAAAAAAATTCCAAAGTTTGCTAAAGAACAAAAAAATTGCCCCTTTTTCCGAGACCCGTAGTATCTCCAATTTTCGCGATCTTGAGTCGGGTCAGGGCTTATTTTTTGCGCACCGAGCTGATGTTTTTAATGATACCTCCTTTGTGCAAATACGTTTTTTTGATCGCCCGTTATTGCATTTTAATGCAATGTTGCAGCGACAAAAAAAAAAAAGATTCTGTTTTGAATTTTTTTCTCACTACGCCGTGTAGCAATCAGGTTAATCTTTTTTTTTTTTGTTGATCGAGCGATTCTGATCGCGGCAATACCTAATATGTGTAGGTTTGATTTTTCTTTTATTGTTTTATTTTGATTGGGGCGAAAGGGGGGTGATTTGAACTTTTAGTTTTTTTTTATTTTTTTAAATTTTTAAACACTTTTTTTTTTACTTTTGGCATGCTTCAATAGCCTCCATGGGAGGGTAGAAGCATGCATAACTTGATCGGCTCTGCTACATATGGGCTGATTGCACATATGTATCAGATTTTCTGCATTGCTATGAGCGCCGACTACCGGGCAGCACTCATAGCAATATGCCTGCAACAACCATAAAGGTCTCTACGAGACCTCTGGTTGGCAAGGCAACGCGTCGCCAACCCCCGATCACGTGATGGGGTCAGCGATGCACTCACTTCCGGCCCGATGGCCGGAAGCTCTAGTTAAATGCCCGCTGTCAGCCGCGACGGGAAGCTAAGAAGAGGAGGGCTTCGCTAGAAGATGGGAGGCATCGGACCGCGACGCCCATAGGACCGGATGTCTGACCACACTTGGGTGAGTATAATATAACTCGTTTTTCTTCTCTTTCAGGTGACATCGGGGGCTTATCTACAGCATTCCAGAATGCTGTAGATAAACCCCTGATGGCGGGGGCTACAGCTGATGGTCTAAAAATGGGGTGACAGATTCCCTTTAATAGGCGCGAGCGGATCGTGATTCTGCTTGCACCTATTGCGGGCACATGTTAGCTGTTTATAACTGCTGACATGTCGCGGCTTAGAGGTGGGCTCACCGCCGGAGCCCACCTCAAAGCAGGGGATCCTTACCGATGATATCCCGTCATCGGTAGGGAAGGGGTTAAAAATAAACTTGGCTTCAAGAGACGTAGTATTTACAAACTGCGTAAGGCTTGTGTTAAGGGACAGAGAAGTGGAAGTGCTGATGATGGTGTACGGAGATGCCAAGGACGTTGGGCAGGTGCAACTAAGCCTGTAGCTGGAGCACAAAAAAGTCGCCCTTTCACGACACACAGGTTCATGTACCGCTTTGCAGGGAGACGGATTACACTACTTTTGAAGACATAACAGTGCAAACAGGTGGTTGATTGGATAGCAGATAATGCTTCCAGCATTCTTAGCAGCACCACCCAGTCTTCCACATGGTCCAGTCTCACCCGCCTAATGTCCGGATCACTTAATCCTCACCCTGATCCTCCTTCCTCCCACCATGTTGCGTCCCAGGAGACTAATGATCCCATACTATGATACTTCGTGGAGCTCTTTACAACATCATTTCTTGATTGTGGCCTCTCAACCTGCATGCTCCAAGAGGGACAGGAGGACATGCTGTTTAGTGATGCACAAACCTTAGATCAGCCACGGCCACAAGAACATGTCGGTGGGGCAAGGCAAATTTGGGATAAGGAGGAAGATGATGAGACTCAGTTGCCGCTAACTCTTGTTGTTAAGTCACGAAGTCAGGAAACAGGGTGCGGTGGAAGAAGACAAGGTGGTGGATGACGAATTCGCTGACCCAACCTGGAAAGCTGGCATGCAGAGCTAGGCCCACAGCTCTGAAGGAGGAGAGATAGGCATCACCAAAACAGACAGAAAGACTCAGTGGGGTTACCAGAGGTACAAGGTGTGAAAATGTTACCCTGTGCACCAACAATCGTGCATTTCTCCATCAAAAAGTTATGTGCTCCCCAGGTTAAGACTTTTTTTAAAGAGAGTTCTGAGAATAACAAAATGGCCATTTGCAATTTGTGTTATGCGAAGATCAGCATGGTCATGACCACTAAGAACCCAACTACCATCAGTATGATCAGGCACATGTCATCTAATCACATGACTCCGTGGGGTGAACGCCTGGTTTCACGATTGGTGACATCAGGTGACTCCACTGCCTCTTCCCCTGTGCTAGGTGCTTCCCAATCCGCTGTCCAAAACACTGATGCTGATGCCTCCTCCTGCACATTCTGATTACCATCCGCAGTCATTCCAAATTCTTGTCCCAACCCAGCGTTCAGCAGTCCGTACTCTAGGTTTTGGAATGAAAAAGAAAGATCCCAGCCACCCGCCCACAGGACCAACTGGCACATTTTCAGGCTGGCTTCCATGGAAATGTTGCCATTTAGGCTGCTAGACATGGAGCATTTCCACCGACTCATGGTGACAGTCGGTACTCGGTCCCCAGCATCCATTTTTTCTCCCAGTGACGCGTCCCCGCCTTGTATCAGCACGTGTTCTGGAACATCAACCATGCCTTACCAACGCACTTACTGGCATTGCCCACTTAACAACCGACACGTGGACAATCACTTGTGGCCAGAGACACTACATTTCCCTGACTGCACTCTGGGTGAACATTATGGAGACAAGAGGAAATATTCCAGCTTCATAAGATCCAAAAATGTTATACAATTTCCTTTAAAACAATGAAGGCAGAGCAATTTCACTTAATGAAGTAGGCAGCATATGCGTCCTTTCTCAAAGCTAAACATGAAAAGTCCTGTAGAGTATTTATACATAGATACAATATATAGAAAAACACTCCTCTTTCACATGACTAACAAACAGATCCTTAAAAACATATGCAAATGAAAAAACAAGAAAATTAATAAGAATAAAAATATGCAAAACCATTTAGATACAATGCAAAGTTTGATACATTAATAATGAAACATAATTTCTTCTCGGGCATTTAAACCTCCTGAATAACAGGTTTTCAACCAAAATATCTAGGACGCCTCTCAGGTCATCATCAATCTCATGTCATCAATCTCCTAATGTATAGAGATGGATGGACACCTGGATTTTCGGGTCCAGTGGTTCGGCAGAACACTTGCAGAAAGTTTGGGTTCAGGTACCAGAACAGAACCTGGACCCCAATCACTTAAATGGGGGGCACGAACATCCTTTTTTTTCCATGCTGCCATCTGCATGACAGCGTGGCAAACACCGCTTCTGATCGGTAGTGAAATCATCCCTGACGGTCAGAGAGCAGCAGTTCCCACCCTGTCAAAAGACAGCGTGAGCGCACAGCTGTGATTGGAGGTATGAAGTTTACCCCCAGTCACTGGTGTCAGCTGATGGGACTACTGTTTCCATCATCCGACGCCAACTGCCACTAATAACAGCGAGAGCAGGAGTGGTTGATTGGACTATTCATTAGCCGCCTCCTGCTCTGTAAATAAATAATTAATCAGGTGCTAGCGGAAATCTCACTGAGGTCTCTACAGTTCAGCCCGGCGAGGAACGCAGCCTCAGTGACCTGAGGTAACCTCGATGATGTCACAGGCATTCACTGAGGCTGCGCTTGCAGCTATTGAGTCATCAGTGGTTCCAAGCCTGGATGTTCGCAACAGGTTGAAAACTGTTTATTCCCCCAGACATGGATTACAGCCCTATCGGTGGGATATATGCAGCACAAATACAACATTACAACCAATGTACACCAAAATACAGAAAAAATGAGTTACAGAATCATTCACCCTCATATCAAACATAAGTGTCCTTTAAAGCCATCAGTATTGTATGGTGTCATCAGTGACTTTTCATATCAAACATATATAGAATAGTTGAAAAGCTCATTATCATTTCAATCACGGATACTCTGAACGATGTCATGTGTCCTTCATGGCAAGTAATAAAGTGCTTTGACGTGGGCAGCACGGTGGCTCAGTGGATAGCACTACAGCCTTGCAGCGCTGGAGTCCTGGGTTCGAATCCCACCTAGGACAACATCTGCAAGGAGTTTGTATGTTCTCCCCGTGTTTGTGTGGGTTTCCTCCGGGTACTCTGGTTTCCTCCCACACTCCAGAAACATACTGACAGGGAATCTAGATTGTGAGCCCCATCGGGGACAGCGACGATAATGTGGCAAAACTGTAAAGCGCTGCGGAATCTGTTAGCGCTATATAAAAATAAAGATTATTATTATTATTGATGTGAAAGAAATTGCACAGTTGGAACTGGAAAAAGAGACAATGTCTGGTAAATGTTCTGAAATTCAAATTTTTAGACTTCTCATGGTACAACCAATATGAATTAAATTAGATTCAATACATTTGATCATACATACCACATTATGAGACTTACAATTAATATATTGTTTAACCCCTTTCTGACATCGGTCGTAATATTCCGTCCCTGTGCCCTGGGCCTATGGACGGAATATTACGTCTGAGCGATCGCCCACACAACGTTCTGACAGCTGACACCCTTCACTAAGTGCTAGGAGTGGTCACAGACGGCTCCCAGCACTGTAACCACAAAATGCTGCTATCGAACGTAATTGCAGCATTCTGGGAATCGGCAGAGGGCTGACAGCCCCTCTGCCTTTGGAGAGCCCACAGCGTGATGCAGGGTCCTGGTCATTGCCATGGTGACCAGATGTTGTCATGACATCCAGGTCACCAGATCTAGCAAACTTGCTGACCATGCCTAGTGCATGGGATGGAGTCACTGTGGACGCCGTCTGGCCTGTGATCCTGCGATGTCCGTCTTTTTAGGCTTGCATAAAAGCACCATTGGCCACAGTTTTGTGCACTTCTGAAAAGGACATAGGCCAAACGTAGTCTAGAGTAACTCTGCTGCCTCATTATAGTGAATGGATTCCTCGGGGTTTCATCTGAATCACGTCACTCAGATATTTAGATTGAAATCCCAAAGTAAGTGGTCAGCATAGAGCGCCAGATAAATGTGATCCCAAACGTTTTGTAAAATGTTCCTAATAAAATCTTCTACTCAATCTTCAAAAAAAGCAAGTCCTCACTCATATCTGTTATCTGTTAACGGAAATATAGGGGGCTTCCACGTTACTCTTAGCACAAAGGATCTGGAAAAGCAAAATGGCTCCTCCAAAAGAAAATTCAGCAAATTCTGTGCTCCCAAATTCAAATGCCCCCATCCCTTCTGTGCCCCACAGTGTACCTAAGCCACATATAGACTCCAGATTTGGCATTTCTGAAGCGATGAGAGCCCACCTAATTAACGGGTGCATGCCTACAGCAGCATGGGCTTGGCATAACATACAAGTGACTGCATTGTACTGGTCACTACAGCAGCAGTTTGCAATTTTCACTTGGCAACATTCATTGCTGCTTGTTTCTGGAAAATACTCATGGAGTCAAAATCAGCACTACACCTGTAGATAAATTCACCAAGAGAAAGGGGAGGAAAAAAGGAAACCGACTAAAAATGTCCCAGTAATAACAAAATTGTCTTTATTGAAAATACACAGTAACAAGGGTGACAGAACAATGATAAAAGCTATCTGTAAAAATACATGTAAAAACAAGGACGCACAACCAGAATGTAAGATAGTACTAAAAGGAGTGCCAAAAAGACTTAACGTATATACTCGTGTATAAGCCGACCCGTGTATAAGCCGACCCCCCTAATTTTGCCACAAAAAAACTGGGAAAACTTATTGACTCGTGTATAAGCCGGGTGTATAAACTGCCCTCCTGCTCTTTGCTCCCCCATCCAGCTCTGTGCTCCCCCATTCTCCTCTGTACTCCCCCCCTCCTGCTCCGTCCTCCTGTGCCCCCCGTTCTGCTCCATGCTCCTCTGTGCCCTCCATCCTCTCCCCCCATCCTGCTCGGTGCTCCTCTGTGCCCTCCATCCTCCCCCCGTCCTGCTCCGTGCTCATTGTCCCCCTCCATGCTTCCCCCGTCCTCCGTTCTCCCCCCCGTCCTCCTCCATGCTCCCCCGTCCTCCCCCCATCCTGCTCCATGCTTCCCCGTCCTCCATGCTTCCCCCGTCCTCCGTTCTCCCCCCGGTCCTCCTCCATGCTTCCCCCGTCCACCGTTCTATCCCCCGTCCAGCTCCGTGCTCCTTGTCCTCTCCTCCATCATACTCACCCCTCCCCGTGCCATCGCTGAGCGTCCCTGCAATCCTGCGTTCTCCCCGGCTTCCTGCAGCTCTCCAGCACTGAGCGGTGATGTAATACTGCTCATTAAGGCCATGAATATGGAAGCCACGCCCATGGGAGTAGCGTCGCGTCCATATTACATGACCTTAATGAGCGGGTATTACATCACCGCTCAGTGCTGGAGAGCTGCAGGAAGCAGGGGATAACGCAGGATTGCAGGGACCCACAGCGATGGCACGGGGAGGGGTGAGTATGATCCCAGCCACCGGCTCCTGCCGCGGCATCCCCTCCCCCACTGGTTTCTGCCCTATGACTCGTGTATAAGCCGAGGGGGCATTTTCAGCAAAAAGGTGCTGATAATCTCGGCTTATACACGAGTATATACGGTACATGATATAATTGTAATCAAACAAATAAAAGCCAACAACGCAATTATAAAAAGTGCCAGTGCAATATACAGTGTGTTGGAACATTTTGAGATGTCCATGTAAAAAAGCAAGAGATAATTTTCAAGAGTATATATAAAGAAATACACATGGACCAATGTGAGGTGAGTCACTTAATAGAATAAGTCATGATATAATCAGAGATAGGGGCAGTAATCTTACATAAACGGCAGAGCTCCTGTATCCGAGTGGCGTCCACCCTGACTCGTGTTTCGGCTTGCGCCTTCGTCAGAGGGTGGAGTCAGCAAGGAAAGGTAGACTCTATATAGTACAATAGGCAAACCGTATATGGGGGTGTTTGGTAATGCCGGCCAATCACAGGGGGAAGGCGTTTAGAGCGACGCACATCACACGCCGATGCGAGTGAGTAACTCCGAAGACCGCGTCATGTGGCTGATGACGTCAAGATCATGTGAGAAGTCATGTGACAAGAAGTCATCAAAGGCATAGAAACGCGGTCGGCAAGGGAACCCAGGCGCCTCAGCGTGCGCGTGCGTACAGCATTCTCCCTGGAATACATAAGTGAGAGGACATAGTAATAGAATACAAGAAGTATGCCTGTGAGAGTGAGTGGCAACTGGACAAGATAAATTATATATGTTACAAGAAATAGTGACAACTGAAATATACAGTGATAAGGAATAACTTCTAATTCTCCCAAGGATTACATCACAACCTTAATTAGGTAAGAAAGGTTTATTGTAGCTACAAGAGCTCTGATCAAGATTAGAAAAGAACTGCCTCCATTGTATCTTGGTACAACTCTTATAGTGATTTCATGGGAGGAGGTACAGGTAGGTGGGACATAGGTAGATCATTGAATAACCAATCATTTTACAGTACAAATAATTAACAACCAATCAGTTCATGACAAGACATTACATAAAGATGATTCTATGTGTTTAAGCTAAAAGGCAAAAGATGCAATGTAAGAGATTTGATGTTCAAGGTTTGTACCCTAGACCATACTGACCCGAAGGGCAACGTGACCAGGGTACATAGCTAACTGCAAATACCACAGTAGCTTTTGCAAACATGGTATCTTTGCTTTATAATTACTCATTAATTCGATACAGAGATTCACTTGCTGTAATTTGGTTTTATTTTATTAAAAGGCTAGTTTTAAAGGGGTTGAGGTAGTTATTAAAGGGGAGGTAATTATGGTTTATTAATTTTCCTATCATTTCTCTCTCTGATAATTGATATCACTTATACTTCTACATCGAAGTAATAGTATCTTCGGCCTTCCCTTTGAGCGGGGTAAGGGGGGGAGCAAGAAGAGGTATATCGGAGTTTTCATTATCTGGTAGCAGATGTACATTTAAGATATGTCTGGGTTTGCGTATCTTCATTATTGCGCATTTGACAATCTTTATTAGGCAAGCAATAACGATGGCTAGATGGCTATGAGGCATATCTGCAGGATCATATGTCCTATACCTGTTACTCAGCCTCCGATACCTTTGAACCAATTGGATGGGTTCAGCCATTGGAACCAGCTATTCAGGGTAAATTCATCATCATGGGAATTTACTTCTCTGAACTTTTCTTTCAATTCCATAGCTTTGGCTATATGTTTCTCTACTTGAACCGAGAAATTAGTATCTATGTAGTTACAACTGGCTGGTCCAATTATCTGGCACATACTATACCTCCTTGACTGGCTGTAAGATAAGTCTAAGACTATAGTATGCTGATTAAGTACCTTGGCATGAAACTTAGTCTGATTATTCAATATAGAAATAGCATTAAATACCTCGTCTGATACATTATCAAACAATTCGGCCAGTTGTTCTATAGTATGAGAATTA
The DNA here is from genome assembly GCA_033576555.1 of Oophaga sylvatica. Taxonomy (NCBI): domain Eukaryota; kingdom Metazoa; phylum Chordata; class Amphibia; order Anura; family Dendrobatidae; genus Oophaga; species Oophaga sylvatica. The sequence continues at coordinate 299,863,761 of JARQOD010000003.1, read as the reverse complement.
TGTATAGCCAAACCAGTGATGGTTAAAGTAAGACCAAACTTTGTATACCATGGTGTGTACGAGTGGTTTTGTTTTTGTTCTCCGTTTCTGCATCATATGTCTTGGTATCTGATCAAGGTCTATCTCATCATGGAAGATGGTCCATGTAGTTAGGGTCAATCTTGCTAGGGTCAATCTTGCTAGGGTACATGTGCCAACTCCATCATAAGGTAGAAATTTGTAAGCAAAAGTTCCATAAACGTAATACATATTTTCAGGAAGTATAATGTGTCCACCTCCTAGATGAGACAATAACCTGTAAGAAATTTCAGAGGCATACTATATTAAGGGTTGCAATCTCTGGGATAGGCACCAAGGGAACCTCAATATACCTTTTACTGTTCCATTTGCATTTGTTCTGACTCTCAAATGTATTTTATTTGTGCAATACATACAATAGCCCCAAACGTTTCAGTCTATACAAGACCTTCATCAGTGTGCTATAAGAAAATATATATACTAAATGATAAAGTATATACTAACAAAGGTTGGTTGCACAAATATAGTGCTTGATAGTTGCACAATGTAAATTGGGCTATGATGGCATAAGAATTCAAGAAACAAGAGGAAGAGTACTAAGGTTGCCACTAAGTCAATACTTATAGAAAAGTGGTATTAGGGTAGCCATACCTAGAGTAGTAATGCAGTTGCTGAAGTAATGTGAATCCACACAACATATAGACTGCAGTATAGAAAATTGAAATTGATATGAAGCCGATTAAATAAGTACATTGTAAGTCGAAACAAGTGACATAATGACATACCCGTCTATAGGCAGTGCGGTGATTGTGATCACAGGATAAGACTGAGAGACTGCAAGGGTAATAAGGCATAGGTATAAGGTATACAGCTTATACAAACATAAGGGTATGGTGAGAGGTGATATTGTCCATGAGAATTGAAGGACATATATACAGTCAAAAGGATAGTCACATACCCGAGTGCTGCATATGCTGGGACTAATCCCAATCGTAGGAGACTATGGGATTAAAAACATCAGGTATGGCAGCATAAGTATAGAGCAACATAGTGAAAACATAGTGGTGGTTAACAGGAGACCTGTGGAGAAAAGGTGCAGACGGCGCTTACCCAGTATTGTGAAAGGCAGACTGGCCTGGACGCGGAATCCACCGCAAGACAAGGCTGGAGCTGAGAGCGCTCGTGTGTACCTGAGATAGTGAGAGTCTGTGGGCCGGCGTGGGCGGAAGCCGGAAATGACATTTGCGGTCCACAGGCAGGAAGAAAGTATCACTTGCGTTCCAGGGACCAGAGGCTGAGAGTAAAGGGAAAGTGGGTGGAGCCAATCAGCGTAGCACATGATCCACACATAGGAGGTGCACAGAGTCAAATTTCCAGAGGTGATGAGTGAGATTTTTAAGTGGTGGATGAAGTAATGAGCTTCATTGCTAGAAAGAAATAATGGCAGTGGTGCTGACATAAAAAGGGGAGAATAGATGGTGCAGCATAGAATTGATCAATAGAGGCGACTCTGCAATAGAGGAAAAATATGTTAGAGACCAAGAATATATCTGTGTATACAGACTTCTTGTATGCAATATATATTGAGAATACAAATATGCAACGGTTAAATGATACACAGCTTATAAAAAAGCAACAACGGCGATCTCTTATAAGGGGGACTGAAAGTAGTAGTCCCAATTATGCCTCTATATATAGACTTCTTATAATATATTATATATTGGGGATACATTAATGTAAGATATGCTGGCATTATGGCAGAGATGTTACATTTCTACAGTAGAAGAGACAATAATGGAGACCTAACATAAAAAGGACTGCAAATCATAATCCCTATTAAGTCCCTTAGGGGTAAGCGTCTGGAGTGTGTGGATCCAATACGCTTCCCTTTTCTTGAGCATTGTTACTCTGTCACCACCACGTCGTGGTAGAGGGATTTGTTCAATGACCTGTTATCTCAACTGACTCACGTTATGTCGCGAGTTAATAAAATGTTGTGGAATAGGCAGTAGGGTGTTGCGGCATCTAATCATGGACTTATGTTTGGACACTCTATCTTTAATACGCTGTGTGGTTTCGCCTACGTATGCGAGGCCACAGGGGCATTTGATTAGTTATATCACAAATGTTGAATCGCAGGTGAAGTATCCATGTATTGGGTATCTCCTACCCGTATGGGGATGGTGAATGAAATTACCCCTTAAGATGTTATTGCATTGATTGCAATTCAAACAGGGAAACGTTCCATTTCTCGGGGTGCCAAGGGAGCGTTGTAGGCTTGGTGTACTCTGTGGACCAATATCCGCCCTAATGAGTGAATCCCGGATATTGCGTGCCCTCTTGAAACAGGGAAGAAATGGAAGATGAAATGAGTCCACTTGTGGATAAGCTGCTTGTAAGAGGTGCCAGTGTTTCCGTATAGTTTTGTGGATAGTGTAAGCAGATGGGTGGAAATGATGGACAAATGGGATGCCGTCGAAGGTTGAGGTCGTAATGTGTGAGCTTCAGTTTGTAAGACTCTGGAAGGGTAGCCCCTTGTCTGAAATCTAGATTTCATTTCGCTGGTCCTAGTCTGGGGGATAATGGGATCAGACACTATCCTACTTACTCTTTTCAGGTGAGATTTGGGAATAGAGTCTTTCATCTTGGTGGGATGAAAGCTGTCATAGTGTAGGAGGCTATTGCGGTCTGTGGGTTTAATGAATAAGTCCGTGGAAAGGTTGCCCTGTTCGTCCTTCAGGACCATGGTGTCCAAAAAAATGATTTTATTGGGATCACAGGACATAGTAAAGTCTAAACCTGGCCAAGATGTTTTTAATATATGGTAAAATTGTTGAAGGGATGACATGTCACCTTGCCAGATGCAGAAGATGTCATCTATGTACCTCTTCCACACCAGTGCATGGGTGCAGAAGAGTTCACTACGATAGATGATGGTATCTTCAAAATGGGCCATGTAGACGTTAGCGTATGGATGTGCTACATTTGAGCCCATTGCTGTGCCCCTTGTCTCTAGGTTGAAGGTGTCCCCAAACAGAAAGAAGTTTTTGGTGAGGACAATGGACAATAAATCATAGCATAAATCAATATGTGCTGGTTCCATTGAGGATAAGGAGCGCAGTCGACGTGTGGATGCTATACCCTCTGTATGAGGAATAGAGGTATATAGATCCTTTACGTCAAAGGATACCAAAAATGTATCCTTTGGGATGGGACTAATTGTTTGAATGACAGATAGAAAGGCTCCTGTATCCAATATGAATGAGGTGGTATTTTTTATCAGAGGGGTAAGAACCCTCTCCAGAAAGATAGAAAGAGGAGAGAGTAGTGAGTCAGTGGAAGCCACGATATGTCTCCCTGGGGGATTTTGTAAGTTTTTGTGCACTTTGGGCAGTATATAAAATACTGGAGTGATTGGGTGCTGTTTGCAGAGAAAATCTCGAGTTTTGCTGTCAAGGACCCCTCTGGAAATATAATGTTCCAGGGTATTGTGAATAAGATGTTGGATGTCAGAAGAAGGGTTGTTTACCAACTTAAGGTATGTGGATGGGTCATCCAACTGGCGTTGAGCCTCGGTGATGTACTGAGATTTGTCCATGACTACAGTGGCACCCCCTTGTCAGCTGGTTTGATTATTATGCTTCTGTTGTCCTGGAGTGATCTAATAGCCTGTCTATCTAATGGTGATAGATTAGTAGGGAAATGTAGGTTACCCCTATCGGTAGTATGTCTGAGTCTTTGGAATGAGTCATCTACAAGTTGGATGAATGCCTCTAGGGCATGGGAACAGTATGGCGGTCTATATGTAGACTTGTTACGAAGGCCTAGGCTGGCCACCTTAAGTGGTCTAGGTTGAATGGCTTCTGTAGATAGACCTACATTGGTATTGATCAACATATACAGCCCCCATAATGGCAAACAAATGATGCCTGTGACAAAAGGAGACATATGTCCGCATGAAAGAAAGAAGAACCCGCTTCAAGAATATATGTGCACCAGGAGAAAAATGAAGCAAATAGGTCAATTGATATAATTGGAGTTTGCTTAATTGGTATGGTGCCCTTTGACGCCTGGGTGTTTTTCCTGCATGTATCTGTCATAAATGTATTGTACTATATACAATACATATACAATATATACAGCTTGCTAGATATGAAAATACTTGTACTCAGAGGCAATTTCACATCTCTGAGACAAAGAAGAATTTACGAATACAAATTGATGGTGACCTTTGACACTCTTAATGCTGGAATGAACCTATCACATGGATTTATGGCCTACTACATCAATTAAGGAATTTACTCCAAATACCCTGTGAAAACATCACAAAACATTACCAGACCCCAATCAGAGGGTAATAAAACTTTCACACTCCTTATCTATGAACTGTTCCAATATTTATGCTCATCCCTCTGCCATAATGACTATTCTGCTTCACGTCACTTGTCCTACCTATTGCATTTTTTCTGTGCTATTTTGTGTATAAATATGTGATTCTTCAGATGTTGTATTAGTCTATGCCTGATGAAGAGACCTGAGTAGTCTCGAAAGCTTGCAATTTGTTACCATCTTTTCAGTTAGCCATTAAAAGGTTTCAACCACTGAGGACTCTCAACTCTAAATATTTTTGTACTATATACCTCTTTTTTGCACTTTGACTATTAATAAAAATACACGTTTTATTCATTAAATCTATGACCTATTTGCTTCATTTTTTTCCTGGTGCACCTACATTGGTATTGGTAGAGTATGATTCAGCAAAATGTAGTTTAAGGCGTAATGCCCTATAGAATTTTTGAAGGTCCATGTCCAGAAGGAAGGTAGCTCGGACAGAAGGACAGGCCTTTCTGTAGAGCTCGATGTTCGGCAATGCTTAGTGAAGTGGATGAAATGATAATCACCAGGGAGTCCGTACCTGTTATCGTGTCATCCATGTTAGGTTGTTCCTGCGGCCTTCTGATCCCCCGGTGGGTCCTCTTCATCTTTGGGATCTCCGTGGATGGCCTAAAAATGGAACCGGGTTTCGGTCTACCCTCTCCTGGTCTGATCCGGATGTGGACTGGTCGAAAGAGGAGCGGTACCCTTGTTTGTAGGCAGATTTCTTTGGCCTAGAGTTGTTGCACCATTTGTACAACCTGTGAAGGTCGTAGTCCTCTTGGTCATGTAGATATTTCACTCTCTTCCTTTGTTCAGTATCCTGTCGATGTTGGGTGATATTGGAGTCGATTCTGGATTTGAGGGAGCTGAGGTCCTCTGGAGAGCAGGTGGACGCCAGCTGTTGTTCACGGTTCTTTATACGATCCTGGCATGTGCTGATTTCGTTTTGCTATTGTGTCATGCATTTTTAGTAACCTATTGTCCCAAGGCTCTTGTAGGTGCTCATGTAAATCTCTTTTACCTCTAAGAAATTCTCTTTGATCAAAGCACCATACTATACATCTAGCTTCATAAACATTAGGCTTTCAATAGTACTCAATGCAATCATGGACATCAGACAAACCCCTCTTATCTCGTCTCCCAAAGGGAGGATCAGGTTGTCTTGCTGGATCTTCAGTACCTGAGGAAAAACTGTATTTATTTTCAATCTGCAGTATTATTATCACCAAGAGGCACCATATAGTAATCACAACTCCCCAAAGACTCTTGTTTGCATGTGGACCGTACAACTGCTCATAAAGTCTCATCCTCTTCTGTTAAGTATCCTCTTCACACGAAGGAAGAACAGCGCTGGATAAAATCTTCAGCTGTTTCAGCTGCGGCTTAGGTGGCAGTCTGAGGGAAGCGTATTTCTGCTTTGTCTCAGACCACAGAAAACACTTATGGGTGCAGCTCAGGGTGTGTGGTGCCGATGATGTCTATTGGCTCTTCTTCGGCTGTAGTAGACAATGATGTCGTCACAGCTGTGGGTCGCACTCGTTTGCAGTGAGATGCGTGGATCCAAGCCCATCTTCCTTCTACCTTGATACTGGTAGGCGTCATCAACAAGACTTGATAAGGACCTTCCCACCTTTCTGTAAGAGGACCAGACCTTAACAACGTACGCACCAATACGTAGTCTCCTGGCTGCACCTCGTGACAGAGATGAACACTCCAGTGAATGTCTCTCAGTTGTTGTTGTAAACGTAAGACGTAGTCCACATTCAAGGTGTTCTGAGCAGTGTGAGCAGTTTCTGGGGGTGAAAGCGGATGATTAGGTAATTTTCTATACAGAACCTCAAAAGGTGACAATTGCAGAGGACCGCGTGGTGTGGTCCTAATGTCCATTAGTATCAAAGGCAATGCATCTGTCCATTTCATTCCTGTCTTTTTGCAACATTAAGCCAGTTTTTCTTTTATCGTGCGATTATACCTTTCTACTTTCCCAGTAGCTTGTAGGTAATAGGGGGTGTGTAGTTGTTGTTTTACCCCTATCATGGAACACACTTGTTGAAACATTTTACCTGTAAAAGCAGGGCCTTGGTCACTTGAAATTACCTGGGGAATACCATACCTACATACAAATTCCTTACATATCTTAGAAGCCGTTACTTCTGCTGTCTCTGAGGCCGTTGGATAGGCCTCTACCCATCCTGAAAATTGATCAACACATACCAAGACATATTGTAACCTACCAACCTTGGGTAGCTGGATGTAGTCCATCTATAGAATCTGGAAAGGACCCTTGGTTGATGGAAGGTGTGAAGGGGGAGCTTTCACAGCTCCTCCAGCGTTTTGCTGGAGGCATGTTTGACATGACTACCACTTTCTTTTTGCAATGGCTGTAAAACCGGGTGCACACCAGTAAGTATATATCAAATTTCGCATTGCATTTTTACCACCATGGGTTATACCATGGGCGGCATCTGCTAGCGCTGTGAGCAACGATTTTGGGCCACTGGTCTACCTTCACTGTCTCTCCAGAGGCCTTCAGAATCCTGGGTGCACCCTTTAACCTTCCATCGGGCCTTTTCCTGTGGAGAACAATTGTTTTGCATTGCTTCAAGTTTTTCCCAACTTGGGATTACCTCGAGACTCATTAAGAGTGTGCTGGCTATTTTGCTTGCGACAGTCTTTGTAGCAGCATCGGCTCAGATGTTTCCTATGGCAACTGGATCTTGTCCAGCAATATGAGCCTGACACTTGATGACAGCAATCTCTTTTGTGAGATGTATGGCATCAAGCAACTGAGTAATTTCCTTTGCATGGCTTATTGGAGAGCCCGTTGCAGAGAGGAAATTTCTCATTTTCCAGATGGTACCAAAGTCATGTGTCACTCCAAAAGCGTATCTTGAGTCTGTGTAGATGTTCACATGTTTTCTTTCAGCTAGCTGGCATGCTTTTGTGAGTGCAACTAACTCTGCTCTTTGGGCAGAATGTGGAGTTCCTTAGTGCTTCTGCATGTATTACTTCATAATCGTCCACTACGGCGAATCCAGAATTCAATTCTCCAATGTCTGTCTGTCTATGGCAACTCCCATCTACATAAAACACTAAGTCTGGATTCTGTAATGGTTCTTCACGTAGATCTGCCTTTGGCATTGTCAATGTCTGCGTGTGAAATATGCAGTCATGGTCATCTGTTGTCTCGTCAAAGAAGTCCGTTTCACCAGTCTCACTATCCTCCTCTCTGGAGACAATCCTGTCTCATAGGGAAGAAAGGTAGCAGGGTTCAATTATAAACACCGACGAAGAGTGATGTGACTGGGCTGCAAAAGAGTCACTTCTCACCTGGAAAGTCTTGCCTGAGTAACGTGCCTTGTCCTCTGACAGTTGAGCAAAGCATACACGGAGTGAGGGACCCAGACAGTCAGTGAGTGCATGAGAACCAAGTCTGCAGATTTCTCTACAGAATATGACGTTGCTGCAACAGCCTTAAGACAATTATGCAAATTGTCTCTTCAGAGAGGAAGAAAGCTAGAACTCTAGTGCCACCTATTGGAAGGTAGCAATCCTACAAGTCAATGTTCACCCTTTAACGAGCCTTGTCACATGACTTAGGATAATAGCCAAACCAGAATCTCAATTTGCAGACACTGTGTTTCGGGGTACTGCCCCTCATCAGTGCAAAGCGGAGATCTGGTTTGGCTGTATGAGAGGCGTCAGACCTTTATCCAAGAAGTATCGTTTCTCCTTGCAGAGATCGACATGCTAATGCATTCCTCGAGCAGCTGGGTCCAACTGGGAGCTGTAGTAGACAATTGGTCGGTTGCCTTCGTTATGCCTTTGTGTCAGTAAAGCTTGAGCATGCCCTTGTACTTGTATGTGTACCCCATCTGGGGTACAATTCAGCTTACATAGCAGGTCCCGTCTCAGAAGGCTTATCGGGGCATCTGCTGACAGGAGGAAAGAGTGTTCCATTGTGATGGGACCTATGGTCACAGTGGTGGGATCTGAAAGGGAAAGAACGTTAGGTTTTCCTGTAACTCCTACTGTTTTCAGCTTTTCTCCTGTTTTTGGGAGAAGAGTATCATTTATCAGAGAGACAGAAGCGCCTGAGTCAACAAGAAAGGGAATGTTAGTTCCTGCAATGTCACAGTGCAGTACAGGCTCCTTAGCAGGAACAGAAGACCTGTGTAAAGGCATTAATAGGTTAATGTTACACATAACATCACTATCATCTAGTCAATCCTGCTTCCTTTGTGTCTGCTCTTGTTGCTTCTTTGGTTTCTCACAGTACCGTGCAATATGACCTTTACCGTTACAGTTATAACACTTGAAGTCCCTATTTCTTCCCTCACCATTCTTTGGCTTATTCAAAGACCATTCTGTAGTTGAAATTTGTAACTGCATTAGCTTTTCTTCTTTCTTTTTCTGTGCACTCTCAAGATTCCTCTAATGATGAAACAAGTCATCAACTACAGCTGCAATTTGCATGTCTTTCCAATGGGGCATTTTTGTAGTCAATCTAGTCTTCAATACTGGTCGTAACCCTTCAACAAAAGCTTGTATAAGTATAACTGCCACTTCAGGTACAGTAAACAGGTCCTTGTCCGCACTTTGATCTTTAACCAGTTGACTAAATCGGTGGTAATATTCTCTTATGGACTCATTAATCTCTTGCTGGATATTGGCTATTGCATTCCAATCAGGGGTTTGTTTAACCCCTTTCTTCCATCTGACGTACTAGTCCATGTGCCCTGGACTTAATTCCCAAGGACAGAATAGTACATCATATGCGATCAGCTGCTCTCCCTAGGGAGCTGATTATCACAGCTGACACCCGGCACTATGTTCCAGGAGTGGTCACGGACTGCTCCCGGAACATTAACCCCCGGCAAACTGCGATCAAAGATGATCGCAGTGTTCCTGCGGTACAGGGAAGCATCGCGCAGGGAGGGGGCTGCCTGTGTGCTTCCCTGAGACCCTCAGAACAGCGCGATGTGATTGCACTGTTCTGAGGGCTTCCTCCCTGCAGGACCCCAGATCCAAGATGGCTGCGGGGTCCATCCAGGTCCTGCAGGGAGGCAGCTTCCTCAGTGCCTGCTGAGAGCAGGCGCTGAGAAAGCCTGCTGCAGTGCCTGTGAGATCGCTGATCTGACAGAGTGCTGTGCACAGTGTCAGATCGGCGTTCTGACCTTATACAGTGATGTCCCACCCTGGGACAAAGTAAAAAAGTTTAAAAAAATAAAAATAACGTGTAAAAAAAAATTCCTAAATAAAGAAAAAAAAATATTCCCCAATAAATTCATTTCTTCATGTAAATAAAAAAAACAATAAAAGTACACATATTTAGTATTGCCGTGTCCGTCACGACCCACACTATAAAACTGTCCCATTAGTTAACCCATTTAGTCAACCCCTTAAAAAAAAAGGCAAAAAAACAATTATTTATCATCATACCGCCGAATAAAAAGTGGAATAACACGCGGTCAAGAAGACGGATATAAATAAACATGGTACCGCTGAAAACGTTATTTTGTCCCACAAAAAACGAGCTGCCATACAGCATCATCAGCGAAAAAATAAAAAAGTTATATCTCGCAGAATAAAGCGATGCAAAAATAATTATTTTTTATATAATGGTTTTTATTGTATAAAAGCGCCAAAAAATAAAAAAAAATATAAATGAGGTATCGCTGTAATTGTACTAACCCGAAGAATAAAACTGCTTTATCAATTTTACCACACGCGGAACGGTATAAGCAACCCCCCAAAAGAAATTCATGAATTGCTGGTTTTTGTTCATTCTGCCTCCCAAAAATCGTAATAAAAGCGATCAAAAAATGTCATGTGCCCAAAAATGGTACCAATAAAAATGTCAACTCGTCCCGCAAAAAATAAGACCTCACATTACTCTGTGGGCCAAAATATGGAAAAATTATAGCTCTCAAAATGTGTTAATGCAAAAACTATTTTTTCCAATAAAAAGCTTCTTTTAGCGTTTGACAGCTGCCAAACATAAAAACCCGCTATAAATAGTAAATCAATCCCCCTTTATCACCCCCTTATTTAGGGAAAAATAATAAAATTTAAAAAATGTATTTATTTCCATTTTCCCATTAGGGTTAGGGTTAGAGTTGGGGCTAAAGTTAGGGTTAGGGTTGGGATTAGGGTTAGGGTGTGTTAGGGTTAGGTTTGTGTTTAGGGTTATGAGTAGGAGTGGGATTAGGGTTAGTGGTGTGTTGGGGTTAGGGTTGGAGTTAGAATTGGGGGGTTACCACTGTTTAGGCACATCAGGTGCTCTCCAAACGTGACATGGCGTCTGATCTCAATTCCAGCAAATTCGGCGTTGAAAAAGTCAAACAGTGCTCCTTCCCTTCTGAGCTCTGCCATGCGCCCAAACAGTAGCTTACCCCCACATAGGGGGTATCAGCGCACTCAGGAAAAATTGCATAATAACTCTTGGGGTCTAATTCTTTCTGTTACCCTTGGGAAAATAAAAAAATTGGGGCGAAAATATAATTTTTGTGGAAAAAAATGATTTTTTATTTTTTTGGCTCTGCGTTATAAACTTCTGTGAAGCACTTGGGGGTTCAAAGTTCTCACCACACATCTAGATAAGTTCCTTTGTGGGTCTAGTTTCCAAAATGGGGTCACGTGTGGGGGGTTTCTACTGTTTAGGCACATCAGGGGCTCTCCAAACGCAACATAACGCCGCAGACTATTCCATCAAAGTCTGCAATGCAAAACGTCACTACTTCCCTTCCGATCCCCGACGTATGCCCATGCAGTAGTTTTCTCCCACATATAGGGTTTCATTGTACCCAGGACAAATTGAACAACAACTTTTGGGGTCCAATTTCTCCTGTTACCCTTGTGAAAATAAAAAACTGGGGACTAAAAGATCATGTTTGTGGAAAAAATATGATTTTTTTTTTCACGCCCTGGCGTTATAAACTTCTGTGAAGCACTTGGTGTTTCAAAGTGCTCACCAGACATCTAGATAAGTTCCTTTGGGGGTCTAGGTTCTAAAATGGGGGCACTTGTGGGGGGTTTCCACTGTTTGGGCACAACAGGGGCTATGCAAACTGAACATAACACCCATCAAAGTCTGCATTCCAAAATGTCATTAATTCCTTTCCGAGCCCTGCCGTGCTCCCAAACAGTATTCCCCCCCCCCCCCACATATGGGGTATCAGCATACTCAGGACAAATTGGACAACAACTTTTGAGGTCCAATTTCCTTGGGAAAAAATAAAAATCGGGGACTAAAAAATCATTTTTGTGGAAAAAAAAATTTTCACGCCCAGGTATTATAAACTTTAGTGAAACACTTGGGGGTTGAATGTGCTCACAACAGATCTAGATAAGTTCCTTAGGGGGTCTAGTTTCCAAAATGGTGTCATTTGTGGGGGGTTTCCACTGTTTAGGCAGATCAGGAGCTCTCCAAACACGACATGGCGTCCAGTCAATTCTGCGTTGGAAAGGTCAAACTGCGCTCCTTCCCTTCCCAGCTCTGCCATGCACCCAAACAGTGGTTAACCCTCACATATTGGGTATCAGCGTACTCAGGACAAATTACACAATAACTTTTGAGGTCTTGTTACCCTTGGGAAAATAAAAATTGGTGTGAAAAGATCATTTTTGTGGAAAAAAATGATTTTTTAATTTTACGGCTCTTGGTAATAAACTTGTGTGAAGCACTTGGGGGTTCAAAGTGCTCACCACATATCTAGATAAGTTCCTTAGGGGGTCTAGTTTCTGAAATGGGGTCACTTGTGGGGGTTCCCACTGTTTAAACACATCAGGGGCTATCCAAATGCGACATGGTGTCCAATCTCGATTCCAGTCAATTTTTAGTTTGAAGAAGTCAAATAGCGCTCCTTCCCTTCCGAGCTCAGCCGTGCACACAAACAGTGGTTCCCCCCCACACATGGTGTATCAGCGTACTCAGGACAAATTGAACAACATCTTTTTTGGTCCAATTTCTCCTGTTACCCTTGGGAAAATAAAAAATTGGTGACTTAAATATCATTTTTGTGTGAAAAAAATAGGGTTTTTTATTTTCATGACCGGGCATTATAAACTTGTGTGAAGCACTTGGGGGTTCAAAGTGCTCACCACAGATCTAGATAAGTTCCTCAGGGGGTCTAGTTTCCAAAATGGTGTCATTTGTGAGGGAGTTTCCACTGTTTAGGCACATCAGGGGCTCTCCAAACACGACATGGTGTCCAATCTCAATTCCAGCCAGTTTTGGTTTGAAAAAGTCAAACGGCACTCCTTCCCTTCCAAGCCCTGCAGTGCGCCCAGACAGTGGTTTTCCCCCACATATGGGGTATCGGCGTACTCAGGAGAAATTGCACAACAATTTTTTCTGTCCATTTTCTCCTTTTGCCCTTGTTAAAATAAAAAAAATTGTTTGTAAAAGATCATTTTTGTGACTAAAAACTTCTTGAATGTGGTTTTGAGTACCTTGAGGGGTGCAGTTTTTAGAATGGTGTCACTTTTTGGTGTTTTCTGCCATATAGACCCCTCAAAGTTACTTCAAATGTGAGGTGGTCCCTAAAAAAGTGGTTTTGTATAATTTTTTGCAAAAATTTGAAATCGCTGGTCATTTTTTAACCCTTATAACTTTGTAGCAAAAAAAAAAAATCTTGGTTCCAAAATTGTGCTGATATAAAGTAGACATGTGAGAAATATTATTTAGTAACTATTTTGTGTGACATATTTCTCTGTTTTAAGGGATTAAAAATTCAAAGTTTGAAAATTGCAAAATTTTCCAAATTTTCGCCATATTTCCATTTTTTTCATAAATAACCACAAGTTATATCGAAGAAATGTTACCACTATCATGAAGTACAATATGACACGAGAAAACTTTCTCAGAATCGCTAAGATCCGTTGAAGTGTTCTAGAGTTATAGCCTCATAAAGAGACAGTTGTCAGAATTGTAAAAATTGTCCCGGTCATTAACGTGCGAACCACCCTAGGAGGTTAAGGGGTTAAAGGTCTGAAAGTAATTGTGTCGTATTTTGGCCAATTGATCAGCTACAGCTTCAATATCAAATCTAGGAACAGGACTAGCATAGCTGGTCTCTAGTGATGAGCGAGCACTAAAATGCTCGGGTGCTCGTTGTTCGGGTCTAGCAAATTTGAATACTCGGATACGCGGACAAAACAACGAGCCCATTGTAAGTTTATGGAAGACCCGAGTATTTTTGCCACAATCCCCCCCGGGGGTCCTTTAAAGGTCCAAAAACGTCTGAAAATGATGGAAACACTGCTCAAATGACACGGGGACATCATGGGGATCGCCCCTGGAAGTATTTCTGACTCCTAGTTCACAGCTGTAAACAATGTTGTCTGACTTTCATTCCTTTTGCACCCAAAAACATACCAAAACGAAACCGAAACTGATTTTGCAGCGAAATATGTGAAACCATATTCCATGTTAATGACTTGTATATAAGGCAAAATAATCAACCCCAGACCAAAATGTTCCTCCACCACTTGGGATAAGTTCCGATGCAGCATTTTAGAAGCTTTTTTGCTACTTAAATATTGATTTCAACCAAAACAAATGCATTCACTGGGAAATGTCATTGTAACATTTAACGGAAAAAAAGAAAAAAGGCTACTGCAGAATGCGCACACGACCCAGAAGTAGATAATTATTAATAGATTTTTATTAGCAAAAAGGAGACCAAAAATATAAAACAAAGGTAAAAACGGAGCTACAACCACTCATGGTAATCTGCATGTATAATATAGTATAGAGACACAATAATTATAACACCATGCAATAATAACAGAAAGAAAAGCCCCCTGAATTGAAAGTATGGCTCATGAAGGTCTAAAGAATAGCCCAATATAGCATAGTTCGAACCAAGAACAATGCAGCATAGATAGGGGAAAGAAAATAACCCCTATCTCAAGATAGAAGAGGGCAAGGCTAAAAAGCCAGAGGTAAGCAAGGGATGCAAAACATACCAGGGTGAATAATTGTGTCCTCAATCAAAATAGCAGATCACAGAGTGGGAGCACGGAGTATGACCCCACGCATATCGCCACAACAAGTGCAGCTTCGTCAAGGGAAGTGACGATTACTGACAACTTGGACCTTAAATACCTGAAAAAACAAATCAAGTGAAGTAACCAACCTCCGGTGTGTAGAGCCGTTCCATAGGACATAGACCGGAAGGTGAGTGATACAAACGCCGCCCAGAACCAGGACTCACTGCGCACGTATAGAGTGAAACACAGCACATGAAGCACAGACAAGTCTGGGCATTATTATTATTATTATTACACATTTATATAGCGCCATTTATTCCATGGCGCTTTACATATGAAAAGGGAAAATATAGACAGGTACAATAAACGTGTGCTAGACAAGGGACACACAAGTACAGAAGGAGAGGGCCTGCCGCGAGCTCACAGTCTACAGGAGGGTGAGGATACACTAGGAAAGGGTAGAGCTGATCGTGCGATGGTTCAGTAGACTGAGGATCATTGTAGGCTGTAGGCTTGTCGGAACAGGTGGGTCTTCAGGTTCTTCTTGAAGGTTTCCGTTGTTGGTGAAAGTCTGATGTTTTGCGGCAGGGAGTTCCAGAGTATGGGGAAGCCCGGGAGAAGTCTTGTATGCGGTTGTGGGAAGAAGAGATGAGGGGGGAGTCGAGAAGGAGATCTTGAGAGGATCGAAGGTTGCGTGTGGGTAGGTAGCGGGAGACCATGTCACAGATGTATGGAGGAGAAAGGTTGTGGATGGCTTTGTATGTCATGGTTAGGGTTTTGAACTGAAGCCTCTGGGCAATCCGAAGCCAGTGAAGGGCCTGGCATAGGGGGAGGCTGGGGAATAGCAGGGAGACAGGTGGATTAGTCGGGCAGCAGAGTGTAGGATGGACTGGAGTGGTGCCAGAGTGCTAGAGGGGAGGCCAGACAGTAGGAGGTTGCAGTAGTCGAGGCGGGAGATAAGGGCGTGCACTAGTGTTTTTGTGGTTTCATGGTTGAGGAATGAGCGGATCCGGGAGATATTTTTGATTTTGAGGCGGCAGGAGGTGGCGAGGGCTTGGCTATGTGGTTTGAAAGAGAGGGCAGAGTCGAGGATCACCCCAAGGCACCGAGCATGCAGGACTGGGGAAAGTGAGCAGCCATTGACATTGATGGATAGGTCTGGTGGAGGAGAAGAATGAGGTGGGGAAAGATGATGAATTCTGTTTTGTCCATGTTCAGTTTGAGAAAGCGAGCAGAAAAGAAGGCTGAGATAGCAGACAGACACTGTGGGATTTTGGTCAGTAGGGAGGTGAGGTCAGGTCCAGATAGGTAGATCTGCGTGTCATCGGCGTAGAGGTGATACTGCAAGCTATGGGATTCTATGAGCTGTCCCAGGCCGAAGGTATAGATGGAGAAGAGTAGGGGTCCTAGGACTGAGCCTTGAGGAACACCGACAGACAGGGGGCGAGGTGAGGAGGTGGTGTGTGAGAGGGAGGCACTGAATGTTCGGTCTGTTAGGTATGATGAGATCCAGGATATGGCCAAGTCTGTGATGCCAAGAGATGAGAGAATCTGTAGCAGGAGGGAATGGTCCACGGTGTCGAAGTCAGAAGACAGGTCCAGGAGAAGGAGGACAGAGTAGTGTCGCTTGCTCTTGGCAGTTAGCAGGTCGTTAGTGACTTTAGTTAGGGCAGTTTCAGTTGAGTGATGCGGTCGGAAGCCGGATTGTAAACGGTCAAAGAGGGAACAGGAGGAGAGGTGGGAGGACAGTTTGAGATATACCTGCTGTTCCAGTAGTTTTGAGGCGTAGGGGAGAAGAGATATCGGGCGATAGTTAGACACAGAGGATGGGTCGAGGGAGGGCTTTTTGAGGATGGGAGTGATTGAGGCATGTTTGAAGGATGAAGGAAAGACACCATTTGTAAGTGAAAGGTTGAAGAGGTGTGTGAGAGTAGGGATGAAGACTGTGGCAAAGTTAGGGATGAGGTGGGACGGGAGTGGGTCAAGCGCGCAAGTGGTGAGGTGTGTTCGTGACAGGAGAGTGGAGAGCTGATCTTCTGTCATGGTGGTGAAGCTGGTTTTGGAAGAACAAGGCTGAGTGGCTAAGAGGGGCATTGGCGGCTGCGGGCCAAAGCTTTCTCTGATCGTATCAATCTTTTGCTTAAAGAGGGAGGCAAAGTCTTCAGCAGAAATGAGAGGAGAAGGAGGAGGTGCTGGTGGACGGAGTAGAGAATTGAAAGTGTTGAAGAGCTGTTTAGGGTTGTGAGACAGGGAGGATATGAGAGATGCGAAGTAAGTTTGTTTTGCGGCAGACAGCGTGGACTTGAAGCTGGCGAGGGACTGCTTGTATGCGTTGAGGTGCTCGGTAGAATGGGTTCTCTTCCATCTCCGCTCGGCAGCCCTGGAAGCCGTCTCAGTTCTTTGGTCAGCCAGGGCTGCCTGTTGAGTGTACGAGTTTTGCTCTGCGTGAGGGGGGCGGCCGAATCAAGTGTGGCTTTTATTGTGGTGTTATAAAATGTGGCAGCAGCATCTGTGTCATTAAGTGAGGCTATGTCTGCGCAGTAAGAGTGAAGCTGCCGGCAGGGCAAAGCAAGGCAGAGTAACCATGACGCAGGCGCTGCTCCCGGGAGACAGATAGTGAAACAAGACACCAATCAAATACAGACAATACATATCAGGGAACACAGAACATACAGTGACAATCAGACAAGGACATCAATAGGGAGGGCCAGACAATAGGGATCATGCATGACAGAACTGGGACATATATATATAAACATTGGCATAAAGGGACATAGACACGGAAAGGACTTCCACATAAGTAAATATAGACCAAACATGAAAAAAACAACCTATATTTCAATATAGAATGTATATAGTGTATATTGTATAATAAAATCCAATATAGATGATATCCAAAATGAGTACCGCTAAGTAGCCATATTAGGTATTACCCCAGGTGGGGGTGTAAATCCCCTTTCATGTAAAGATATGTATCAAGGAAGGGACATATCCTCTAAAAGAATAGGGACTGTGGACATGACCAAATCCAATGACACATGCCTGATGACCTATAAAATGGCCCAAGAATGAATAGGCAAGGATGTAAACATAGAGGTAAGGTATAAAAAGGAATTTTGTCCCCAAAATATATTATGGGACTACATAAGAATATATCCCATATACCATAATAAGAAAAAGGGGATATAGATAGAATACCCTCAGAGGGATTGCGTAGAGCACGCATACCCAAGGCGTAGGAAGAAATAAATAAGTACAATAGTTATCAAAAATCCAGTGATCAGAGATAATTATGCAACAATGTGCATGCATTAAATAAAACCCTTCATGAGCCATAACTATAGAACCCTATAAAAAAAGCACATCCTTTCCATGTTAATGACTTGTATATAAGGCAAAATAATTAACCCAGACCAAAATGTTTCTCCACCATTTGGGATATGTTCCGATGCAGCGTTTTAGAAGCTTTTTTGCTACTGAAATAGTGGGTCTCCTAAACTGTTGTAGCCTATGCTGTGAGTGGATAGGCTGCCAAGAATTACGACGCACCCCAATACCCCTTTCATAGGAGGTCCAGGAGGGCCTCCATAAAAAATGTTGCATTGAATGTAAGGCTTGCCCTGCTACCAATTCATATGCACCCCAATAAGCATTTGAACCCACATACTGGATGGGCCCCGTAAAATCCACTTTACCATATTCATGTTGTACTCCCGTACTCTTTGTTTTACACATTGGCAGCAAGGCCAGCCCTTCTGCCTAGTCATATGCACCCCATTATGCCTTGGAACCCACATACTGGATGGGCCCCGTAAAATCCACTTTACCATATTCATGTTGTACTCCTGTACTCTTTTGTTTATACATTGGATGCAAGGCCAGCCCTGTTTCCAAGTCATATGCACCCCATTACGCCTTGGAACCCACATACTGGATGGGCCCCATAAAATCCACGTCACCATATTCCCTTTGAATTCCCGTACTCTTTTGTTTCACACATTGGCAACAATGCCTGCCCTGCTGCATAGTCATATGCACCCCATTACACCTTGGAACACACATACTGGATGGGCCCCATGAAATCCACATCACCATATTCCCTTTGTACTCCCGTACTCTTTTGTTTTACACATTGGCAGCAAGGCCAACCCTGCTGCCTAGTCATATGCACCCCATTACACCTTGGAACCCACATACTGGATGGGCCCCATAATATCCACGTCAACATATTCCTTTTGTACTCCCGTACTCTTTAGTTTATACAGTGATAGCAATGTCTGCCATGCTGCAAAGTCATATACACCCCATTACACCTTGGAATCATAGAATCATAGAATGGTAGAGTTCGAAGGGACCTCCTGGGCCATCTGGTCCAACCTCCTGCTCAAAGCAGGATTCTCTAAATCATCCCAGACAGATGTCTGTCCAGCCTCTGTTTGAAGACTTCCATTGAAGGAGAACTCACCACCTCTCGTGGCAGCCTGTTCCACTCATTGATCACCCTAACTGTCAAAAAGTTTTTTCTAATATCTAATCTGTGTCTCCTCCCATTCAGTTTCATCCCATTGCTTCTAGTACACACTAGTTTATACAGTGACAGCAATGTCTGCCATGCTGCAAAGTTATATGCACCCCATTACGCCTTGGAACCCACATACTGGATGAACCCATGAAAATCCACTTCACAATATTTATTTGGTACATTCAGAAGTCGCCAATCATAGACATAAAAGGTCTAAGTTAATCTACCCAAGTGATGAATAATGTGGCTACGGTGCAAGATTTTAAACATATCAAAGTAAATGGCATTTGCACGTCAAAAAAATTAATTACACCTCTATGCAAGGTGTTTGTTTTCTGAACAGAAACACTTGAAGATCTTTTTTTTCAAATGTTAGTGTATCAGATTTAGAAAATAAAGTGACTTTACTGAAATTGTCTTCTGATGGCAAAGAAAAGCATTCAGTGAACTGTTAAACTGTAGGCAAAAATCGTACATTGCAAGATGGTGGACGTTACACAAGGCATGGTTCCAAAAGATTATTTTCAAATGTCAGAAAAGTGCGTTCTTCCCCTACCAATTACATTCCACAATGTTCAACTAAAAAAAATCACATAGAAAATCCCAGAAAATAAAGTTAAGAAGAACTGACTGCAATGGAAAAAAAATGAAAAAATCATCATCTATTCCACCAAAACTTGATAACACTTCAGAGTTGTGGATGATAAAAATCCTACCAATTAGTCCAAAAGCGAGTGAAACAGATTACTTTAAATCCTTGCAAGACTATAAAGTTTACTAATGTGACACAAAATTGTGTATGTTTTCAGTTAAGCTTTTGAGAATAACCAACAATGCAGTCTGAATGACGTGATTGGAGACAGGAGACTGTTACTTAAAAAAAAAAAAGGAGTGTACCATGAAACCTCAAGCTGTCAAACCCTTTCTTGTTTTTCAAATGGTAATGGAATCCCGACAATATGTTGAGAGCAGGTTGCACTACATTAAAGGACGATCAACTTTTCTTATTTTATAATGCTATGATGGTTCCCTCTTTGCCTAATTATTTAATGGATAATTTAACTATTTTATTTGCCATGTTTTTAACACTAAGGTTCAGATACGGCTTTAAAGATGGCTAATACTTGCAATATAATGCATTTTTATTTCAAAGTACAAAATTAAAGGAATAGTATGATTGAATAGTATAAGTGAGTACACTTTTGTATATTTTAATATACAAAGGTTAAGTACATATAGGGATTAAATACATATAATGATTAAGTATATATAAAGATTAACTGCATACAGTATACTTACATCATCACCAAGAGGCTTTTAAACATCATCCATCTGGAATATCAGAGAAGCAACACCAAGACAGAGAACCCCTGGGAGATTCAATACACTGCATGGGCATCCCCAATTATGCAGGTATGAACACACTGTACATGTACAGGTACCCCAGTTTTTGCATCTGTCTTTGTCATGTTTCTTTGGTCTTGTATAGTGATTTACACTATGTAGTAACTCAAGTTTCACCCAGCCCTTCAAGTGGCCAGCTTTGAAGGTCGGTTGAATCTGAGATATCATGGAGTCATCAGACGAGGGGCCATAAATCCTTAGAATATCAAAGCCACAAGGATTTAGATAAAACCACCACAGACAGAGGTTAAGTAAACCGTAAAGTTTTACAATCACAAACCACAAACATATGGAAGCTTAGAACTGTTTGTGAAGTCAACAAACAGTTCTCCAGATTGTGGCAGGATGAGCATCTTCTTTCACTTCTGTAAATCTTTTACCATCAATGCAGCTATGTTATTGTCTGAATGCATTCTGTATATTTCAATATGGATTCAAAAGAGCCATTTGTATATTCGCACTACACTATTAACAGCAATCATATCTATATTCAGCCGTTCTTGACAAACTTAAGCTTAACCCATAGATTACTATGTATAATCATGACAATCTTCTTGACCAGTATCTATAGGTAAGTAATGTTAAAACTAGCTGCTACTATGTATTCCGGAAAGAAAAGAGAGAACTGCAACAATGTGAAGATGTTCTAAAACCTAACTGTGACGATGCTCAATATTCCATAACTGTTCCGTTCTGTTGTGTAGTAAATATTGGAGACACCATAGATGATCACAGAGGGTTTCACCAAAGTAATTTAGAAATAATAAGATCATTTTTTTAATTTTCCTGTTTATAATTCAGTAAAGAAGGAACATGCAGTTTCACTCATAGAAGTTATCGCTTCAAAAATTGTTTAAGTCCTCAGCATCTACAAGCATTCAGCCATCACTATTTTGTATTGAACTTACCATTTGATGCATCCAAAGTTATAGCTCTCAAGGAGATCAACAAATATAGTGGACAAATAAATATTTGTAATGAAATACTGAGCCTACATAACAGCATTGCTTGATCAAATTTATATGAAGTATTGTGTCCAATGTGAGCAACCAGGCAACAAAAACAGGAGCTTTTAAAGTGAACTCTTTAAGGTACAGAAATGTTATGAAGGAACGCGACGAGACCGGCTTATGCCGAGGAGTGAACACAAGGAGGGGGACGTTAGTACCGGGCCATACAAATATAACTTGGCACTCAATGGAGAATGACAGGACAAAAAATTCTTGCTGTGGTTTCTGTTATGTTTCGGTAGCTGAGGAGGACAGGAACAACAGCAGGGCAGCCGAACACCTGAGATGTTGGTAACTGATGGGTTGCAGATTCCTAAACTAACGACACAACTAGAGGTAGCCGTGGAGCGTTCCTACGTTGATCCTAGACGCCTATTCACAGCCTGAGAGATAACTACACCTAAAGGCAGAAAGATGAAAGCTATCTGCCCCGGAGCAGATCCCCAAAGAAAATAGGAAGCCCCCAAACATATAATGGCGGTTAGACAAGATGAAAATACAAACATAGGCAGAAAATAGACTGAGCAAACGCTGGGGCCACAAGCTGACTAAATAGGATAGGACAGGAGAGATTACTTTCTGCAACCCAGAAAACCCTAAAAAAATCCAACAATTCTGATTACAAAAATACTGAGATCACACGATCTCGCCACCCACTAAATCAGTTCTCAGTGTGAAAAAAACCAAGCCGCAGCCGCTGAAAAAACAGGAAAAAGCAAATGAGCAAATAACAGTGGCTGCAGATAAACTGTGAGGAGCTCAGGCCCCAGGAGAGGACCTGACTGACCTCCACAAAAGTGCAGAAAACAATGCAAAAAGCAAGCACAAAAAGAAAAGCAAAAAATATCTTATCTGAAAGCAGGAGATGCAGGCAAGACTCCAGCAAACTTCCAAATGAACCAGGAACCACAATTGAGACAAGAACAATTGATCACCGGCAACCATCATGGGAGGGAACCTCCCTTATATCAGACCAGTCAGTGAACCCAGATTGCCACTCCTTCCTGAAAGGTTCAGTACTGTCTGTAACCACCAGAGGGAGCCTCTGCTCAGAAACCATCTCTAACACATTCATAACAGTACCCCCCCTTGAGGAGAGGTCACCGAACCCTCACTTGTGCAACCAGGCCGTTCAGGATGAGCTCGGTGATAGGCACGGATCAGTCTCCTAGCATGGATGTCCGAAGCAAACACCCAAGAATTGTCCTCCTGACCATAACCTCTCCACTTAACCAAATACTGGAGTTTCCGTCTAGAAAAACGAGAATCCAATATTTTCTCAACCACATACTCCAGATTACCCTCAACCAAAACAGGGTCAGGAGGCGCAGCCATAGGAACCACTGGCTCGACAAACCTCTTCAATAAGGACTTGTGGAACACGTTATGGATCTTAAATGTCCCTGGAAGAAGCAAATGGAAGGAAACAGGATTAAGAATCTCCATGATCTTATAAGGTCCAATGAACCTGGGCTTAAACTTTGGAGATGCAACTCTCATAGGGATATTTCTTGAGGACAACCAAACCAAGTCCCTACTGTGAGTACCATATAATTTTCAGTTATGACCGGTGATACTGTTATGTTTCGGTAACTGAGGAGGACAGAAACAACAGCAGGGCAGCCGAACACCTGAGATGTTGGTAACTGATGGATTGCAGATTCCTAAACTAACGACACAACTAGAGGTAGCCGTGGAGCGTTCCTACGTTGATCCTAGACGCCTCGTCACAGCCTGAGAGATAACTACACCTAAAGGCAGAAAGATGAAAGCTATATGCCCCGGAGCAGATCCCCAAAGAAAATAGGAAGCCCCCAAACATATAATGGCGGTTAGACAAGATGAAAATACAAACATAGGCAGAAAATAGACTGAGCAAACGCTGGGGCCACAAGCTGACTAAATAGGATAGAACAGGAGAGATTACTTTCTGCAACCCAGAAAACCCTAAAAAAAATCCAACAATTCTGATTACAAAAATACTGAGATCACACGATCTCGCCACCCACTAAATCAGTTCTCAGTGTGAACAAAAACCAAGCCGCAGCCGCTGAAAAAACAGGAAAAAGCAAATGAGCAAATAACAGTGGCTGCAGATAAACTGTGTGGAGCTCAGGCCCCAGGAGGGGACCTGGCTGACCTCCACAAAAGTGCAGAAAACAATGCAAAAAGCAAGCACAAAAAGAAAAGCAAAAAATATCTTATCTGAAAGCAGGAAATGCAGGCAAAACTCCAGCAAACTTCCAAATGAACTAGGAACCACAATTGAGACAAGAACAATTGATCACCGGCAACCATCATGGGAGGGAACCTCCCTTATATCAGACCAGTCAGTGAACCCAGATTGCCACTCCTCGCTGAAAGGTTCAGTACTGTCTGTAACCACCAGAGGGAGCCTCTGCTCAGAAACCATCTCTAACACATTCATAACAGGTTTCTTTATTTGCATCCGAACCAGATCAAAGTGATGTATACTAATATTATTGAATGTTTTCGGCCATACAATACCGGCCTTCATCAGAATAAATGTACAGAACTGAAATGTAACAAATGGACATATTAATGTCAGTAATAACAAAATGCAAACAAAATAAAATAAACCAAAAATGACGCATAGTGTAATCAGTTGAATACATAAATCAATAGTCGAATAAAAGACTAAACATGATTATACAACGGGAAATAATATCCAGAAGTGCTCGGTGAGTATATAAGATGACGCAGTTACTTCTGACTCTTTCTATGGTGTCTCTCTGCACCTTTGATCTGCGCATGAGCCTTTTTTCCTCCCACCATGACCGCGTCATCATGACGCGGCATCATGTGTTCTTTTAAACCCGGAAGTAGGGCGCTCATAGCGTCCCACTAGCAGACGGCCCTCACACGCTGCAGCACCCGGACTCAGGTAAACTGGGGAGACATGACACGGAGCCTGACTCCTGCCCCACTACTACTATTAGTATTTAGTACATTCTATTTCCTTTTCAGTGCTCTCCTGCCGCTATATATTTAGCTACCAGCGCTTATCTCTCTCACGGAGGCCAGTCTTCAGGTAATTCACCTTATATAGATACATTACACTACCGATCGTGCCACTTGACTCTGGGGCATTATTTATTTATATATGAATAAAACCTTTCATCAACATCTACCTTCCTATTAGGCTCTAGTCCTTCAGATGACCTTTATACACTGCTGCACCCGGATGCAGGTAATACTGGGAGACATGGCATATCGCCTGACTTCTGTCCCACTACATTATTACCGTATATACTCGTGTATAAGCCGACCCGTGTATAAGCCGACTCCCCTAATTTTGCCAGAAAAAACTGGGAAAACTTATTGACTCGTGTATAAGCCGGGTGTATAAACTGCCCTCCTGCTCTGTGCTGCCCCCGTCCTGCTCCTTGCTCCCCCATCCAGCTCTGTGCTCCCCCATTCTCCTCTGTGCTCCCCCCCTCCTGCTCTGTCCTCCACTGTGCTCCCCCATTCCTTCTCCGTCCTCCTGTGCCCCCCCGTCCTGCTCCGTGCTCCTCTGTGCCCTCCATCCTCCCTCGTCCTGCTCCGTGCTCATTGTCCTCCTCCATGCTTCCCCCGTCCTCCGTTCTCACCCCCCGTCTTCCTCCATGCTTCCCCCGTCCTCCGTTCTCCCCCGTCCTCCTTCATGCTTCCCCCGTCCATCGTTCTCCCCCTGTCCTGCTCCATGCTTCTCCGTTCTTCCCCCGTCCTCCTCCATGCTTCCCCCGTCCTCCATTCTCCCCCGTCCTGCTCCATGTTTCCCCGTCCTCTGTTCTCCCCCCCGTCCTCCTCCATGCTTCCCCCGTCCACCTTTCTCCCCCCTTCCTGCTCCAAGCTCCTTGTCCTCTCCTCCATCATACTCACCCCTCCCCGTGCCATCGCTGAACGTCCCTGCAATCCTGCGTTCTCCCCGGCTTCCTGCAGCTCTCCAGCGCTGAGCGGTGACGTAATACCGCTCATTAAGGCCATGAATATGGACGCCACGCCTATGGGAGTGGCGTCGCGTCCATATTACATGACCTTAATGAGCGGGTATTACGTCACCGCTCAGTGCTGGAGAGCTGCAGGAAGCCGGGGAGAACGCAGGATTGCAGGGACGTTCAGCGATGGCACGGGGAGGGGTGATTATGATGTCCCAGCCACCGGCTCCTGCCGCGGCATCCCCTCCCCCGCTGGTTTCTGCCCTATGACTCGTGTATAAGCCGAGGGGGCATTTTCAGCACGAAAAAAGGTGCTGAAAATCTCGGCTTATACACGAGTATATACGGTACTCAATATATCCATTTTTTATTCTAGCGCTCTTCTGCTGCTATATATCTAACCATTAGCGCATACCTCCATTTTTCCGGTGCCAGTTCTCAGGTATTACACCTACAGTCCTTTTTTGGTTTACTTTTACCTCCTACAGTGCCGTTTTTCATTGTGAAAAAATTCTTTTATCAACAGTTACCCACCTAGTGTGGTTCTTTTTCGATAACATCCGTTTACCTATTAGGTACTCAAGGTATCTTACATCTTTCATCATCCTTTCTATTTTCTTCCTTTTTCTTCCATTATACTGGGTGCACAATCTATTAGTGACTATTTTCACATGTTAAACATGTCATTTTATTTCCAGGTTTTTTTTTTTTTTCAGGTATTATCTATATCTGTGGCTAATCGCTTCACCACCAATATGGGATCACTATATCCTTTCCGTACTAGGCAATTGTTATTCACGTTCTTCATCTATATGTGGTACTATATATTTTTTCCTTAACAACATCATCTTATATTCTCACCGAGCACTTCTGGATATTATTTCCTGTTGTATAATCGTGTTTAGTCTTTTATTCGACTATTGATTTATGTGTTCAACTGATTACACTATGCGTCATTTTTGGTTTATTTTATTTTGTTTGCATTTTGTTATTACTGACATTAATATGTCTGTTTATTTGTTACATATCAGTTCTGTACATTTATTCTGATGAAGGCCGGTATTGTATGGCCGAAAACGTTCAATAATATTAGTATACATCACTTTGATCTGGTTCGGATGCAAATAAAGAAACCACAGCAACAATTTTTTGTCCTGTCATTCTCCATTGAGTGCCAAGTTATATTTGTATTGCTATTTGGGCTGGAGACCCTACTTGTGCACCTGACATTTCCCTAGTCTCTTTGAGTGCCGTGTTATTTACTTACATTAGTACCGGGCCAGTCGGCACTGTTGTGGTTCCTGTTCTAGTACATGGGCAGACCACCGTAAGCTCCTCTTACTGGTGGACCAAGAAAGAAAGCTACAACATGGATATACGGCTTAGTGAACTCATCAGAGCCAGATGATCGTGATTGTCACAGTCCACTGGGCTTGTTTGAGAAATTCATGGTGGAAATCCCTCCATATCCTGCATTTTTTCCTGATCCTGATGTACCCAGAGTTTAAGAATCTCCTTCCACATGGTAGTCGAAACATTCCATGGTCACCCCAAATTCTCAAGATGTCAGTGCATCCACCAGGGATAAAAATAGCTTATTAGAGAGAATGTGCTTGGTGATGACTGCAGGCTCTGCTGTCAGGAATAGAGCAGAAGATGAATATTGCATTCTGTTGGGATCCTGGAATGTAAATTCCAAGAAGGTGGAGATGCTGGACGAGTTAGAGAGACCTTCTGACCAGCCAGAATTGGACCTTCAGATAATTGTATAGGATGTGTCCGATAATGACAATGTTGTGATTTGCGTAGAAGACACACATGTTTAAAAGGTAAAAAATCTGGTTCACTCTGAAAGGTCCACTGACAATCTGCTGGAATCTGTCTCTCCAACAAATTCAAAAGTAAAACTGGGAAAAAGAATGTCCAAAAAGCAGACATTTGATACAGAAAATCCACTTGATTTTCTTATCCTGTTTTCAGCAAAGTCCCCTATAACTGTTTGCGGAAGCACAGTACAGGCATTGTATGAAGTCCTGATAAGAAGCTCGTTGCCCAGAAGACCGACCACCACTTCTGTCTGACTTGGTTAAGGAGACAAAGAATCTTGAGTTGCCTGAGGAAACATTTAAAAAACTTGCTGAAAATGTTGAAGAAGACATATTTGGCTTGTATCGTGATGCTAGTATAAGATACAAAACTAAGTTCAGGAGTCTTCTTTTCAATCTGAAGGACCCCAAAAATAAGGGTTTCTTTCAACGTGTGGTGTTAGGTGAGATCACCCCACAATGCCTGGTTCTGATGAGTCCTGGAGAAATGGCTCGCCAGGAGCTAACTGACTGGAGAAACCAGGAGAGGCAGCACACATTGGATATGATTCAGAAAGCAGAGGAGGAAATAAATCAAAAACTGTAAATGATAAAGCTCACACACAAGGGGTTGATTGAAATCGATACATCACCAAGTCAAATGTTTTCCTTGGAAAACCAATGATTCACTGAGTTCAGATATTAATAATGTAAATGAGATCACAACAGATACAACAGCTCATCACAAAACTCACCTTCTGGTCCTCAAATTGCATCATTTGCATGGGAAAAATCAAACCTTCAGATATGAATAATATGGGCCAATGGGCAAAAATAAAATCACCA
This sequence comes from Oophaga sylvatica, assembly GCA_033576555.1. Lineage (NCBI taxonomy): Eukaryota > Metazoa > Chordata > Amphibia > Anura > Dendrobatidae > Oophaga > Oophaga sylvatica. The sequence goes on along the minus strand of JARQOD010000003.1, from coordinate 299,835,845 downwards.
ATCACAAATGCCAAGGAAAAGAGATATGGACAGAAGCTACAATCCTCAGAGGCAGCAGAGACCATTGATTGCATGGAAAATTATGTCTTAGGCATAAAAAGTGAGAACGCCTCCTCATCTGAAACTGCAATATGGAAAGGCTTGATTCAGATGTTTTCTATTAAGACGTTCAAAGTGACAGCCATGCAAGTTTAGGGATATAGTGCCCACCTTCGTCAGAAATTACCAAAGAAGATCACAACTAAAGGCTTCAGTCTCAGACTGATTCCTGAGAGATATGTCGATCTCATCTGGCCTGCATGTACCAAGGATATGTGCCTCCTGTGTTTCTGCCCCAGACCTGCAGTGATGCGGTGTTCTACAGTCGGCTCTATTCCTACCTCAACTGCAAACTAAGATATGCAATTATCAATGCAAACAACATGGAGGCCTTTATAATTCCACTTCCATCATGCCAGCCAATACCTGCCAAACTTCGCCCCTTTAGGGGGGCCAGGTCTTGAGGATGAACATCCTCATCTTTTACTGACTCAAAACCATCCATTCTGGTCTTCATGTCCCAGAAAGGTCCCCAAAATTCAGAGAGGAGGATCAGGATATTCCTGATGACATATTCACATCTGTATTTGAAGTTGTCGAAAGGGAGGAGAATTTGATGGCGGAACAAGGACACCCACCTTTAGTGTAGGAGATACCTGGTATGGGAAAAGTGGGCATTGCAGAGCTGATAAATATTCTGACTTATCTGTCAAATAATCTGCAGAAAATTGCTGACCAAAACAACAATAATTTTCAGTCTACGCCCCCAACTAGCCAGCCAAACCCCATACCAGCAGCAGCCCCTGTTTGGCCATCATATCCAATGGCACCCACTTTTCAGGCTCCTGTTTCTTTTGGCAATGATCCAGCTGCCATGTTTGATCCTTCAACCTTGTATGGTCCATCGGGCAGTAACCCTTATACTTTCTAAAAGCAACGTGGCAATAGGTTTCTAACACAATTCTTAAGGTTTTAGCCTAGGTATGTAGAAAGCTTTGTTCATGTTTTGAAGAACATTTATGCCTACAGTTTTAAAAATCAAAATTGTATTCTTATCACAGACCTATTAAACATTTCTAAAGATAGTTTTTATATTTTTTCGTTGGTTAATGCTTGTATTGTTCACAAAGCATATAAAAATATAAATCTCATAAATGCTATCAAGTCTTTGCCAAGAAGGATGTAGATTCATCATCAATGTGGGGTACCTTTTTAAAAAATATACTATTGCCATCACAGCCCCCCCTTGTCCAAAATTCACTGGCCTATAACAGTACATAACACGTTCACCCATGTCATGTAGTCTGAGATAAGGAAGAGACATTGCAGGAAATTGAGTCAAGAAGTAGGCCCAATGTAGGGATGTGGGTCTCTGAGACTTGTAATGAAGTGCATAGGCTGACAAGCATTTCAGTAATGGGGGTACCTTTTTAAATAAATAAAGTATTGCCATCACCGCCCACCTTGACTCAAATTCTGCGGCCTATAATGGTACAGAACACTTTCACCCTGTTCATCTAGTGGCAGGTAAGGAAGAAGCATTGCAGGAAACAAAGTTAAGAAGTAGGCCCAATGTAGGGGTGTGGGTCTCTGAGACTTGTAATGGAGTACATAGGCTGACAAGCATTTCACCAATGGGGGGTACTTTTTTAAATAAATAAAGTATTGCCATCACAGCACCCCTATGGCCTATAATGGTACAGAACACGTTCACCCTGGTCATGTAGCTGTGGACAATGAGAAGACACAATGAGAAATCATACTTAAGTTAAACAACTAAATTACAAATCTGAAGCCACGTATGAAATAAAATAACAGAAGGGAGGGGCGAACACAGGTTCATAGATATGAAGCCAGAATGTGTTTAACGAGATATGTTTTTCCCTAGCAACAGCTCGGACTCAGTGATATAAAAAGAAATATTATATAATACTCTTGCCAAAAATTGAGTGACTTTTGCATCACTCAATCCCTTCCGCCTGTTGTTCTACTGTGGATTATGAGGATAAGGAGGAGGTTAACAGCAAACAGACCATCTCAGGTAGCGAATACCCATGTGTGGTTGTGAAGAAGTGCCTGCGAATACACCTCCCCAAAAAAGAGAATTCATTTAAGGTTCTATTTTGGTGTTTTCATTTGGCGGTGTACAGAAGTCTTGGCCAATCCATCCCTTGTTCATTTTGATAAGAGTTAGCCTGTCAGCATTGTCAGTTGACAGACGGATGCGCTTATCTGTTATAATTCCCCCAGCAACACTAAAAACCCGCTTTGACAGAATGCTAGAAGCAGGGCATGCCAGGACCTCCAAGGCTTAAAGAGCCAGTTCATGCCATGTGTCCAGCTTGGATACCCAAGAATTAAAAAGGCACAGAGGAATCCCTGGGGATGTTTGTACGATCTGCAAGCTACTCCCTCACCATCTTCCCAAACATTGAACTTCCTGTGACAGCACCCCTTGCCTCTGTGGTGGCACGATAGGAGGGTCTGAGAAAATTTTCCCAGGATTTGCCATTGTTCCCTTGCCTGAGCTGGATTGTACTTCTGTCTCTCTCGCTTGGACTCCTTGGCTGTACAACAGACTCTGACGTCTGCTGCCAGCGTTCTCACATGGGAATTTTTTCACTACTTCCGATACAAGGGCCCTATGGCAATGCACCATTTTTATACCCCTCTCTGACTATGGAATAAGAGATTGAAATTTTTCCTTGTAGCATGGGTCTAAAAGTGTCACCAAACAGTAATGAGTGTCACCAAAAATTGTTCTAATGCGAAGGTCACTGGAAACGCAGCACAACATAAAGTCAGCCATGCGTGCCAGACTACTAACAGTTATGCCTTCCGTGTCCTCACCAACAGTACGACTGACTATGGTGTCCTCCTCATCATCCTCATACTCCTCCTCCCTGTCCTCATACCATCCCCAGTGAACAGACGGTATGACAGCTGTGCTTGTAGTACCGTCTACAGCGCATGCAAATAGCTCCTATTCCTCCTCTTCCTCCTCCTCTTCATTGTATACCAATCCACCTTGTGATGACATGAGGCTTGGCTGAGTGTAATCACCCGGTATGTTTCCTGGCTCAATGTCCTTGTGCTCTTCCTGCAATGCATCCTCTCTTATTGTGAGCAGAGAGTTTTTCAGAATGCTGAGAAGCGGGATGGTGACACTAATTATAGCATCATCGCCGCTCACATCTTGGTGCACTCCTCAAAGTTCTGCAGGATGGTACATATGTCTGACATCCAGCAAAAGAACAAAGAAAAAAGCACATGCATATATTGAAGGATCACCAAACAAATATATAGTCAAAACATATAAAGTTTATTCAAAAAAAACAAAAAGACCAATCCATAATAAACACACAAGTTAAAAACATTTAAAAAACGCTCATAGCGTATACAAGAAACAGCCCAAAATAGAGTGTTTCTAGAGTTTTATACTCACATGCCTATAATCAGCTAGTAAATATTGCACTGAGGAAGTCTGCTAAAAAAAAAAATGAGCAGAGTAATCCATGTTGTCATCACCATCACATATGCAAAAAAATATACAAATATATGGGGGAATAGACAGAAAATCTATAAAGGGTAGGTTTAAATAACCTGAAGTAAACAAACCTTCTATGAAGATAGTGCAAATGTCTAGAACAGGAGACCAGATAAGGTCCCCAATACTAAAGTGCACAGAAGTTCTATATACAAAAATAGCAAGTCAGACTAATACTTATGCGCTTATAAGCCCTGAAAGGTAAGCATCCCCATAGGGACTTTGTCAAGTTAGGTGTGTGTTATCTATGGAACACGGTCTATTTATAGTAGCCAAATCATTTGTAGAACAAGGACGTACCAGCTGTGCGGGCGTTCGCATGCTCAAGACACTGTGAAAACAGAAAGTGGCAAGAAGCGAAAGTAATGACGTCATATGAGTAATAGAGCGCATGTCTGAATCAAGCTACGCCCATCAGCGCAGTGAGCACAGCTATAGCTTGTGTCTCCAAATCGAAACATAGTGCATGCGCAAAGAAAGATGTTTGCTACTGTATTTTGGCAATAGTATAATCGCCGCAACCAAAGAGAAGTTAGTATTAGATATAGCACAAATCATATCTCAGCTAAAGGTTTCGTACATGTGCACTTTGGGGGAGTTTTTTCAGTTTAGTATTATTATATATATACATGCGTACATTGGGAAAGTTGTTTTATTATATATATATATGTATCCAATACTCAGATCATACCAGTGTGTTTTATAAATATGCAGAAGATAAAGCATTTCTATTTTCTAATGGTTTATCATAAATATGGATCATGCAGTACCTGAGTCTAACACATGTCATTTAAAGTGAGCACAACAATTATCTAAAGAGAACAAGCATAAAGGCAGCTGTAAGGTGCACCTTACTATATGTTATGCAGGCAAAAAAACGCCAGCACAAACAAAATAGTCATATCTGCCAAATAACATAGCCATGTATATGGTATCCCCCATACATAAATAAGTTCAACACAAGGCATGAAATGCCTTAATAAAGATATTAAATTATATAAGTTTGAACTACCAAGAATATAGAGAGCACTAGTACGTCGGGTATGATTATGCGCGTTGTGTATACCTAAAGGACAGGATTGCAAATGTCTAACAATAACGTACAAAAAAAAAGACAATCACATAAGTTACAGAGTATTAATAAACTCGTATAAAGAATTCAATATTTAGAGACACCACAAAGAGTCACACAACGACATGCATGTGTGATACATAAATCGCAAGTTTCTTAGGAGAGTTCCAATAGTATGTGTCTCATGTGAATTAAGCAAAATAATCCATATCCCAAAAAGACAAGTCGGTATATATCACACACATAGTGTCATGAAGATTAATTGGCAGAACATTCATTATTTTATAAAAAAAGAACAATAATGTATAACAAGTCAACACTTTATATAAGCGACTGGTGATGGCAACATGGAGGAAAAGAAAAAAAAAATTGTTTGTTTGTCATCCGTCACAGGCAAGTCCATATTGGAAGTTGATAAGGAAGGGAAAACAAGGCAGGCTTCAATGGCTCCATCAATAGATAAAGATCATGATAACCTATAAAGGAAGGGAAAAAGATATATTTTTAGAAAAATTCAGCGGAGTCTAAAGTAGCGTATGTGTACAGGGCCTACTGGAGATAGCAGTCAAAAACCAGACCTAGGTTTTCCTGTAGAAGCCTGTGTACAAAAGCTCCTCATTGAGACCCCCTGGCGAGAGGCTGTCAAGATCAAAAATCAATCTGGCCTCCCGCCTCAAGAGGGCCTCCGTGACATTGCCTAACCTAATAGTGGTTTGAACCCCTTCAAGCCTCATAACCCACATAGTAGTGTGAGAGCCATCATGCACATCCAAAAAATGTGCTGCCACAGAAGAGATAGGTTTTTCAACTAGCCTATCCGTTCTAGCGGTAGCAATATTAGAGAGATGCTGCTGGATTCTGCGATGCAGCTCTTGGGTCATTTGTCCTATATAGAGTTTTCCACATCCACAAATGATGGCATAAAACAGGTTACGTGAGCGACAATTGAAAAAACTCTTAGAACAAATCGGTGTGGGAAGATGTGATACCGTATTGCTCCTATTGGCAATCATCAAGGGGCAAATAGAACAACCCCCACATGGGAAAGACCCCTTGTTTGGATTGCCCACTCTCAATTTGTTCGCTGGGCGTCTGAAGTGGCTATTGGTCAAATGGTCTTTAAGGTTCCGTGCCCTTCTTGCAATTACTCTTGGGCGTTTATCTAGGAAAAGTCTCAACTTAGGATCACTCCTCAAGATTCCCCAGTTTTTCTCCAAGACACGATATATGTCCCCCCACTGGTTGTTAAATGGGGTTATAAGATTGACAGTGCGTATTGATGTCCTTACCCGTGGTCGAAGGGCATCGGTCCTAGAAATTTGATGTTCAAAGGCCTTTGACACGATCTTCTTTGGATAGCCCCGTTTGATAAATCTATTCGTCAGCAGGCGTGATTCAGTCTTGAAGTCTGCAGTTTGGCTACAGTTCTGTTTGAGGTGTAGAAATTGCCCCTTGGGTATTCCCTTCCGAAGATGTCCAGGGTGAAAGCTTTCATAGTGTAAGAGGTTATTATTCACGGTATTCTTCCGGTACAACGTGGTGAGTATCTTATTGTCTTGGATGAACAACTCCAAATCCAAGAAAGCTACTGCTCTGGTAGAAAAATTATAAGTCAATTTAATATTCAGGGGATTATCATTGAGTTCATTAACAAAGAGATTAAATTGGTCAGACGATCCACGCCAGACAATCATGATGTCATCAATAAAGCGATACCATCTTACAACATGGGTCTGAAAATGTTGAAGGTTCCGGACCACTGTCTCCTCCCACCACCCCATAAAGAGGTTGGCGTAAGAAGGGGCACATTTGGCCCCCATAGCGGTCCCGGATACTTGCCTATAAAAGGCCCGGTCGAAGACAAAATAATTTTTCTCAAGGACCATTGTGAGTAATTCAAAAATGAAAGCATCATGTCCCCTCTCCCTGTTGTATTCTTTTCCAGAAAATAAGAAACAGCAGAAATACCTAGTGTGTCCAATGTTGGTATATAGTGCTTCCACATCCAGAGTGGCCAAAGAAACGTCTTCTGTCAAATTCAATTCATCCAAAAGTTCTATAAGATGAGTAGAGTCACGTAGATAAGAGTCCAACTTGAAAACAAGAGGCTGCAAGAAAAAATCAAGTTAGGCACACGGTCTTTCATATAGTCCCCCTATCCCTGAAACGATAGTGCGTCCAGGGGGTTGGGTCATTGACTTATGCACCTTCGGCAGCATATAAAAGGTAGGTACTACAGGGTGTTTGGTGGTAAGAAAATCCAATTCCTTCTTATTAAGAATCCCCAGAGAATATACTCTGGAGAGTAGTCTGTCCAATAGGGTCTTAAAAATACTAGTTGGGTCCGAAGGTAAGATCTGATGATAGATGGTGTTACTCAACTGGTGTTTAGCCTCCCGAGAGTATAGATCTTTAGACCACAGAATGATGTTACCCCTTTTATCGGCCTCCTTGATCTCAAAGAGATCATTATTTTTCAAACGATTTAAGGCCAACCTCTCACCTTTAGTCAGATTATTATGACTAAATCTATTTATCAATTGTCGTATATCCCTACTAGTAGTTTCAAAAAATATCTGAATTGCCGGAAAAATAGAAAAAGAGGGAGTGGCTATAGAAGGTTATCTGCCATCAAAATGTCTCCTACCTGGTATGGTTTCATTTTCAGTCAATAAATCCAAAAGGTCCCTCAATACTTGTCTATCATTATCCGGTACCATGTCGAGGGCTGAGGGTTGGTGATACAACATTTTAAAAGTCAGCTGCCTACAGAAAAGGTACAAGTCCTTGGTAAGTTCAAATTTGTTCAGACATTTTTGTGGTGAGAGAGACCCTTGGATAGTAAGGTCTTTTCAGTAGTTGAAAGTGCATAAGAAGACAGGTTAATCCGTAACTCACCAAAATCAGATCCATGAGTTGCCAAAGTATCCGGTTGGACTAGTGTCGCCTCCGACCGTTGTACCGTGTTTCCCGTTTGGAACTGGGTGACCATGTTCTGAAATTCCTGTTCCTTTTCCCCATATTCCTTGGGTTTACGTCTCCCCTTCCTGTGCCACTTTCTTGGTCGCTGGTATCGGTGGATAAAAAATCACTTGAAGATTGAGTCGTTCTGGTGGGTTCTCCATCTCTCTTCCTATCTGCCCCTCTCACTTGGGTCCTCCTCATATTTCCATGGTGTACCCATTTGTAGGCCCTGATTATCATAATCCGCTTTGTCACGGTTAAATTTTATTTTCTTTCCTCTAATGATATCTTGTTCATATTTATCAATGGTCTTTTTAAGATTTTCCTTAAAGGGATCTACCTAGGCCCTATCAAGTTAATTCAACCTACTCTCTTTATCCCTAATATCCTCTTTTATTTGGTTAATAGAGTCTGATCATGTTGGTTTAGCATCTCAATAATAATATGGGAACATTTTTGTAGGCCCTGCTCCCAAGTGCTTCTAAACTCCCCATCAACCTTCCAAGCTGGGAAAATTTGCACCCTCAAGCCTCGTGGTGTTAAATTCAATTTTTTATATCCTTCTAGACTTTTTAGGTTCCACCACGTTTTAGTGAGACTTTTGTGCAAATTAGTAATTTCCATAGACAAATTCTGAAAGGTGACATCTCCAGACACATCTGCTGGGGCATTGCTCCCATTCTGGCCAAATATACCTGTTACTTGGTCACGCCAAGCCGCCTCACGGGCATTCAAATCCATAGTTCAAAATATATATATAAAGCAATAATTTCACCAGTGTGCCTCCACTTAACAGAACGTCAACTCAACAAGCTGAGAAGACACAAAAACAAGTATACCAGAAAAAAAAATGAAAGTGGGCACCACCTCAGAATAATATAATAAGAACAAAAGGGATCACTACTGCATGTGGGATAACTATGAGCAAAAGAACAAAGAAAAAAGAACATTCATATATTGAAGGATCACCAAACAAATATATAGTCAAAACATATAGAGTTTATTCAAAAAGACCAATCCATAATAAACACACAAGTTAAAAACATTTAAAAAACGCTCATAGCGTATACAAGAAACAGTCCAAAATAAAGAGTATAATACTCTAGAAACACTCACATGCCTATAATCAGCTAGTAAATATTGCACTGAGGAAGTCTGCTAAAAAAATGAGCAGAGTAATCCATGTTGTCATCACCATCACATATGCAAAAAATATACAAATATATGGGGGAATAGACAGAAAATTTATAAAGGGTAGGTATAAATAACCTGAAGTAAACAGACCTTCTATGAAGATAGTGCAAATGTCTAGAACAGGAGACCAGATAAGGTCCCCAATACTAAAGTGCACAGAAGTTCTATATACAAAAATAGCAAGTCTGACTAATACTTATGCGCTTATAAGCCCTGAAAGGTAAGCATCCCCCATAGGCAGGCATGTGGAGTGGCTGGACCCACGCGTTCTGACACAAACAGTGTCTTTGTCAAGGTAGGTGTGTGTTATCTATGGAACACAGTCTATTTATAGTAGCCAAATAAATCATTTGTAGAACAAGGACGTACTAGCTGTGCGGGCGTTCGCGTGCTCAAGACACTGTGAAAACAGGAAGTGGCAAGAAGCGAAAGTAATGACGTCGTATGAGTAATTCAGCGCATGTCTGAATCAAACTACGCCCATCAGCGCAGTGAGCACAAATATAGCTTGTGTCTCCAAATCGAAACATAGCGCATGTTCAAAGAAAGACGTTTGCTACTGTGTAAATAAATAGACCGTGTTCCATAGATAACACACACCTACCTTGACAAAGACAATGTTTGTGTCGGAACGCATGGGTCCAGCCACTCCACATGCCTGCCTATGGGGGATGCTTACCTTTCAGGGCTTATAAGCGCATAAGTATTAGTCAGACTTGCTATTTTTGTATATAGAACTTCTGTGCACTTTAGTATTGGGGACCTTATCTGGTCTCCTGTTCTAGACATTTGCACTATCTTCATAGAAGGTCTGTTTACTTCAGGTTATTTATACCTACCCTTTATAGATTTTCTGTCTATTCCCCCATATATTTGTATATTTTTTTGCATATGTGATGGTGATGACAACATGGATTACTCTGCTCATTTTTTTTTTAGCAGACTTCCTCCTTGCAATATTTATTATCTGATTATAGGCATGTGAGTGTTTCTAGAGTATTATACTCTTTATTTTGGACTGTTTCTTGTATACGCTATGAGCGTTTTTTAAATGTTTTTAACTTGTGTGTTTATTATGGATTGGTCTTTTTGTTTTTTTTTTAATAAACTTTATATGTTTTGACTATATATTTGTTTGGTGATCCTTCAATATATGCATGTGCTTTTTTCTTTGTTCTTTTGCTCATAGTTATCCCACATGCAGTATTGATCCCTTTTATTCTTATTATATTATTCTGAGGTGGTGCCCACTTTCATTTTTCTTTTCTGGTATATGTCTGACATCCATGTCCACTCCTGAGGTCTTATATGTGGAGTCTGACGTGAATATCGATTGCCTTGTTGAAGCTGGTACTCAACAACTGCCCTCTTCTTCTCACAAATCCTTTGCATCATATGCAGTGTAGAGTTCCAATGCATGGGGACATCACACACTAGTCGGTGAGCTGGAAGCAGCAAGGGCGGCTGAAGCTGTCGCTGACTTTCGAAAATGGGCAGACATATGGCATACTTTCAACAGCAGATCCTGCAGCTCCAGGTAGCTTTTGATAAATCGTTGAATCACGAGGTTAAGCACATGGGCCAGACAAGGTACGTGTGTGAGCTGACCTTGCCTCAGGGCCGCCACCAGGTTCCGGCCATTGTCACACACGACCATGCCTGGCTGTAGATTCAGCAGTGTCAGCCAAATATCTGACTGCTCCTTCAGCGCTGTCCACAACTCTAATGCATTGTGCGGTTTGTCACCTATGCAGATTAGCTTCATCACAGCCTGTTGCCGCTTGGCTGAGGCAGTGCTGCAGTGCTTTCAGCTTCTGACTGATGTGTTCATTTCAGAGATGGAGGCTGAAGAAGAGGAGGAGGAGGTGCAGGAGCTGTAGACTGTGGGGCAACCCTGATTGACGTAGGCCCCGCAATCCTCAGCATGGGGAGGATGTGTTCCATCCCAAGGTCCGATTGGGTCCCGGCTTCCACTATGTTAACCCAGTGTGCCGTCAGTGAGATGTACCGTCCCTGCCCACAGGCTCTTGTCCATGTGTCCGTGGGTAGGTGAACTTTCCCAGTAACCGCATTGTTGAAGGCACGGGTAATGTGGGACACATGCTGGTGTAATGCCGGTACGGCACAACGAGAGAAATAGTGGCGACTGGGGAACGAGTACCTTGGGACGGCCGTCGCCATCAGGTTGCACAAAGCTTCCGTCTCAACGAGCCAAAAAGGCAACATTTAGAGCGCAAGCAGTCGAGAAATGTGCGAGTTAAGTACTGTGGCCTGTGGGGCATTGGCTGGGTATTTTCGCTTGCGTTCCAATGACTGGGGTATAGACAACTGAAGGCTGTGCAGGGACAAGGACGTGGATGAGCTTGATGATGGTGCTGGTTGACTGCGGACAACAACAGGTGCATGGCCCAAGCCATCTTCACAGGCATGCTGAACTGGGGATTGGCTTTTACGCAGAACAGTGGAAGAAGCAATGTTGTCACCTGCAGACAGTGTTCCTGGAGTCTGAGGTTCGGCCCACAAAGTGGGGTGCTTTGCTTCCATGTGCCTTATCATGCTGGTGGTGGTCAGGCTGGTAGTTTTGCTACCCCTTCGTATGCAGGCATGGCAATTGCTGCAAATGCCTGTTTGGGGTTCAGCAGAGTCTTTAAAAAATAACCAGACTAGGGAAGATCTAACAGTTGGAATGGCAACTTCCGTCCTGTTGGTGTTACTGGGAACGGATGCTCGCCTTTTGTCTGAGGCCAACACACTGCTTCTTCTTGCCTGTTGGGGTGATATGCCTCCCTCCCCATGTGTGCTGCTGTCCTCGCTCTGTATGTCCTCCTGCCAGGTTGGGTCAGTCACTATGTCATCCACCACCTCGTCTTCCACATCCGCACCATGCTCCTCCTCCTGACTTTCCGACAATTGTGTCTCATCATCGTCCACCTCTTGTGACCGTGGCTGCTCGAAGATTTGTGCATCGCTACATGGAATGACATCTTTCCCCGCTTCAAGTGGAGCGGCCGAGAAGCACGAATCTCCAAAAGGAAGACCGAACAGCTCTTCGGAGTGTCCGAGTGTGGGATCTGGTATCTCTAGGCGCTCGGCCTGGTAGGTGGAAGAAGGATCAGGGTGAGTAATAGCCGGTCCACACTCACGGCTACTCAGACTTGATCGTGTGGAAGACATGGTAGTGGTGGTGGTGGCTAAGTGACTTGAAGCGTTATCCGCTATCTAACCAACTACTGTTTCACACTGCTCGGGCTTCAATAGTGGTGTGCTGCGGTCCCCTAGAAACTGGGACAGGAAGGTTGAGCATGTGGGTCTTTGCTGCGGGCCACTTTCAGCTTGGCCTCGGCCTCTGCATGCGCCATTAGCATCACGTCAACTTCCCCGTCCCTTGCCCCTTGCCTTGCCCATTTTAAGTGGACTACTGAAATATTTGAAAAGCTCAATACAAATGGATTTATTTGGAGAAAAATTATATGTGATCAGTATACCTGCAAAGCGAAAATTTTTAAACCACTGATACACCAGACCTTAGCCTGAAATCACGGACTGGATTAATTTTTTTGGTTAGGTTTTTTGTTACTGTTTGAATAAAATAAAAAAGGCATACAAGAAGGCTAGCAGACAGAACTATGCAACATATGCCTGCCAAGAAAAGATTTTTCCACCACAGATACACCAGGACTCAGCCTGAAATAACAGAGTGGAATAATTTTTTAGGATTGTGTGGATTAAAAAGACTGCTAGATATAACGACAATAATAATAATAATAATAATCTTTATTTTTATATAGCGCTAACATATTCCGCAGCGCTTTACAGTTTGCACACATTATCGTTGCTGTCCCCGATGGGGCTCACAATCTAGATTCCCTATCTGTATGTTTTTGGAGTGTGGGAGGAAACCGGAGTACCCGGAGGAAACCCACGCAAACACGGGGAGAACATACAAACTCCTTGCAGATGTTGTCCTAGGTGGGATTCGAACCCAGGACTCCAGCGCTGCAAGGCTGTAGTGCTATCCACTGAGCCACCGTGCTGCCCTGTCAATGAGAGAATCGCCAAAAAAAAGGGAAGTTAGGCCTAAAATGCATCAAATTTTGCCACACGGATGTATGAGGCATGTCACAGATACCACACAGTAAAATGTAGCCTGTTGTTTTATAAATAATGCAACATGGTACTGTCTTTAAGTGCACTCACACCCAGGGCTAAATAAAAAAAAAAAAAAACATACACTTGCCACACGTTGACCTTGCACAGATATGAGCTGCCACGGAGATAACAGTACCACAATTTTGTGCACCTTTTTTTTTTAACAAAAAGTACTGGTGTTTTTATGTGAAAAGACACACAGGGCTCCGCAAAAATATTTCCATACACTGCCCACACCTTGTGCACGCACAGATATGAGCTGCCACGGAGATAACAGTACCACTAATTTGTGCACCTTTTTTAAATAAAAAGTACTGGTGTTTTTACGTGAAAAGACACACAGGGCTCCGGAAAAATATTGCCGTACACTGGCCATACGTTGAGCACGCACAGATATGAGCTGGCACAGAGATACCACTAACAAATTTGTGCCTTTTTTTTTTTTTAAAGTACTGGTGTTTTTACTTGAAATCACACGCATGGCTCCGCAAAAATATTGCCGTACACTGGCCACACGTTGAGCACGCACAGATACGATCTGACACAGAGACACCACACCGAAATATATGTGGCCTGCATTCCAATTACACCCGAAGCTAGCTATATACGGCCAATATATCCTACAGGTGGCAGCAGCAGCAACAGAAGTCAGGAAGGGAATGGGCCCTCTTGATGTATACGATGATCTATATACGCACATAGAGTGCCTGCAGGCCTTGCACTGATGTGTATAGAGCGACGTACACTACCCTGCCTGCCTAACACCGGAACCTATATACTCTGGAATTAGCCATTAGAAGGACTGTTGGGTTATCAGGATTTGAGTAGTGTAGGATGGTAAACCCCACACTGGCTAAGAAATCACCAAATCTCCAAATCTGACCCTATCTCGGCAACCACTCTCCCCATCTGATTTGACAAGTGCACTTGGTGGGGGTGAAGTTGTCACGTGAAGTAATAGGTGCAGCTTGGGATGCATGTGCTCGGTTTAATAAGCTTTGAGCAATGCAGGCTATCATTATGTCATCCTCGCAATCCATCATATTCATTAGTTTGGGTTTATTAGAAAAATATGATGGTAGGGCATTGGGCATAGGGGGAGTAATAGATACAGGAGGAACAACAGGAGCACCTATTGACACAGCTCTTTCTAGCCAGGCACAATACATGGTCTTCTCGGCTTCAGATGTACAGCAGGGTAAGATTGTTTTTAAGAGAAGAACGTCTAGTGTACCTTCTACAGGTAAGTCAGGTAATACTGACCTCCACCTATTCCATATACTGTAATAGGTTGCCCATAAATATAAATAATATAAATCATTGAACTCCCTTCTGAAAATTGTACACATTTGGTTTCCTTCAGAGGGGTTTCAGTAGGCTTGGTACAACAGCTACTGTTATTTCCCATAATTATGTCCTCGTGGAGTAACCGCACCAGGAAGCAAATGTGGGTCTCATCAGACCAGCTTTGAGGCTAACAATGATCAGTCTTAAAAATATGATTGATGCAAAAAATAACTATCTGATCTTCTATATTTTATGTTTTCCCTTACACCTATGTTTCAAAAAATATATACTTTAGTAGAGTATACAGATAGTAGAAGCTTTTGATATCTGTCAGGTTGTCAGGAAAGCTGAGTGAACACTACTTTATACCACCGCACTGGCCAGTGAGTGATATATTGATTTTCCTTAAACAAACAAATCAATGTTCACACAGCTCTTCTAATTCCACAAGCAGAAATCACAAACCGTAAGATAAAATCAATTTGTAAAGCAAAACAAATGTTAAGAGAGTAATCTTAGTACTTATCTGCAAACTTATAACATTCAACTTTTAAAAGTTAATCACTTGGGAGAGTGGACATAACTATTAAACACAAAAAAAGTACCTCAGGCGACACCAGACATTATCAAGCAGTTATCAGCAGGCAAAGTGGATGACCACATAAAAAAGGGGAATCTCACCTGCGCTTTTAGTAGTGATCCACTTTTACCGTCTGAGCCTTGCTCGGAGGATTCCCATGTGATGATCGCTGAGTCCCGGGTTTCGGCACCAAATGATAAGGAATAACTTTTCATTCTCCCAAGGATTACGTCACAACCTTAATGAGGTAAGAAAGGTATATTGTAGCCACAAGAGCTCTGATCAAGATTAGAACAGAACTGCCTCCATTGTATCTTGGTACAACTCTTATTATAGTGATTTCATAGGAGAAGTACAGGTAGGTGGGACATAGGGAGATCATTGAATAACTAATAATTTTACAGTACAAATAATTAACAACCAATCAGTTCATGACAAGACATTACATAAAGATGATTCTATGTATTTAAGCTAAAAGGCAAAAGATGCAATGTAAGAGGTTTGATGTTCAAGGTTTATACCCTAGACCATATTGACCCGAAGGGCAACGTGACCAGGGCACATAGCTAACTGCAAATACCACAGTAGCTTTTGCAAATATGGTATCTTTGCTTTGTAATTACTCATTAATTCAATACAGATTCACTTGCTGTAATTTGGTTTTATTCTATTAAAAGGCTAGTTTTAAAGGGGTTGAGGTAGTTATTAAAGGGGAGGTAATTGTGGTTTATTAATTTTCATATCATACAGGATATATCATAACATAATACTGAAATAGATGATATCATGGGAAAAGCTGTATGAAGAAAAAATTATAAAATAAAATAAAAATTGATAGATAATTGATAGATAAAGATATAAGGTGTATTAAAAAAATGGGTAATACAAGTGATAAAAAAGCTGAACAGATCAGAATAAGTGAAATATGCAATAAAGTGGCATTTATGTGAAAACAAAAATATGGATATCCAAAAAGTAGTGATACCATGTGATGAATTAAATATTAAATAAACACATTTAGAAATTAAACATCATATATTGGCATTGAAAGTGATAACATGTGAAGAATTGAAAAATCAATCATGTGAGAAATAAAACATAAATGTGCACAAAAGTGAACAAAAATAATGGACATGATAAAAAGTAAGTATAATATCCAATTAAAAACTGAACATAAATGGGGAGGGAGGATGAGGGGAAAATAAAGTAAAAGGTCAGGAGAAAGTCTTGTTGCCAAAGAAGAAAATCCTTGAGATGGATAGATGCAACTGTGATGTAAATGACATCAAAATCTTCAAATCCAGAATCCAGTATGCAACACACTCAAAGCATTGTTAAAATATAGAAAAAATCTATAATAAAAGAAAAGGATGGAATATTAGACAAAAATAAAAAGAAAATTGGCTAAAATATCAAAAAACATAAAAAAAAATAATTGTAAATATGAAAATAATAAATAACAAATAGCATATGGTGGTCAGAGAAAAGGGACAAAAGTGTTGTGTTCATTAAGGCCATGGGGATGGACTATGTTCAGAGTCCATATCCATTTGGTCTCGCGCTGTGCAAGGTAGAGGCTGATATTTCCGCCTCTGATATTTGTGGCAATCTTATCAATGCCTCGTACTTTAAAGAGTGAGGCATCACAATTGTGATATGTCCTAAAATGTTTGGGTATGGTTTTTAACGTAGATTCATCTTCTGCATCTTTTGCAGGTATGATTCTAAGAATGTGCTCACGAATACGTACTTTTAGCTATCTGGTAGTCAAAACCACATATATTTTTGAACATAGACATGTGGCATAATAAATGACAGCTTTGGTTGTACATGTTATAGACTGTTATCCGGAAACTTTTTGAATTATTTGAATCTGAAAAAGAGTCAGCACGTTCAACATTCAGGCATGCCACACATCTGCCACATGGGGAGCAACCTACTTGCAGAGGATAATTATCCAGAAACGTAAATGGTGGTGTATATTGGTAATGACTCCTGACTAAATTGTCATACAAATTTCTAGATCAACGGAATGTTATCTGCGTTTTTTTAGGAAGGTAAAGGGATAATGTTGGATCTGCAAGCAAAATTGGCCATGACTTATTGAGACATTCTCTCATGGCATCAGCTTGTGCGTGAAATTTTGTAATGAACCTAATTTGATTATCATTAGATGTTTGTGTGATTGAATAAAGTAATTAGTGACGTGGCAAATATTTGGCACAATGATATGCCTTTTTTATTGACCTATGGCTGTAGCTCCGCTCCTGTAAGCGTATTTTGTGATCCTGAGCTTATTTACTAAAATCCACATCAGAGGAACAGATGCGGCGCAAATGAAGAAATTGACCAGTAGGGATAGCATTGATCATAAAGGTAGGGTGAGCAAAAGAAGCGTGTTACAAAGTATTGACCGAAGACTGTTTATGATATAAATCCGTTTGAAGTATATTAATATTGTCCCGTTTAATTTGAACGTCCAAAAAATCAATGGTATCAGGATCCGCGTGATAAGTCAAATGTATATTCCGATCGTTAATATTTAGAGATGCCATAAATGAGGCAAGAGTATCTGGAGATGCCTGCCAGATCAAAAAGATGTCCTCTATGTACCGTGCCCAAAAGAGAACGCGGTCCATAGATGGCATCCGATCTGACAGGAATAGGTCCCTCTCCCACAGCCACAGGAACAGGTTGGCATAAGAGGGTGCAAAGGATGCTCCCATAGCTGTCCCTGGAGCTGCAGATAAAAGGACCCCTTAAAAATGAAAATTGTGACACTAAGTAAATTCCAATAGCTGTAAAATAAAAGATGACATAGATGAAGTGTTGGAATTCTGCAGAAAAAATTGAGGGGCCCTTATGCCATCTGTGTGGCGTATATTGGTGTATTGAGACTCCACATCACATGTAACCAATAGGGTGTCAGTCTCTATACACAGGCCATCAAATTTTCTCAGAAAATCACTTGTGTCCTTAATAAACGCCGGAAAACTTTCCATTAGAGGTTGTAGTTTCGCATCAATGAAGTGATTGACATTCTCGAGGTAATTCCCAATACCGGAGACTATTTGCCTACTGGGTGGTATCGCTTCATTTTTAGGAACCTTTAAAAGCAATTATAGGGTTGGAATCATAGGTTCAGGTATCCGGAGGGCATTGTATAATTCTTTGGTAATAGTCCCATTATTGTTTTCTGAGGTAAGTAGATCATGTAAAAGAGTACCAAAACTGATAGAAGGATTCTGCCTCGTACATGGGTTTTGGCCAGATGACAATATTGCCACCTTTATCGTCAGGCTTAATTACTATATCTTCAAGATTTTTCAATTTATTCAAAGATGTACGTTCATCTCTTGTCAGATTATCATTTGATATTTGTGTGGAAATTTGTTCAATGTCATGCGATACAATCCGAACAAATAAGTCCACATTGGGGCAAGAAGTGAGAGGAGGAAATTTTTTTGAATTAGGTCTAATGGAGAGCGGAATCTTAACACTCTCTGAAGTTTCATTTTCAATAGAAAGTTCTTCTAAAGTTCTGTACATAAATTCCCAAAGGGGTATAATTTCCAAAATGGGGTCACTTGAGAGGGGATTCTGCTCTTCCAGCAATTAGGGGTCTGTATATGGAGTCCGCAAACTCTTCCAGGAAAATCTGCGCTCCATTCCTCCCGAGTCTCTCCGTATGGCTAAGTAGTACTGTACAGCCGCATATTGCCACGTTAAGTAGAAATTATGGGACAAATTTTGGTGCTATTTTTACCCACTTCTTGTGTGAAAATGTAAAATCTGGGGCTAAAACTACATTTTAAATGTTGATGGTAAAAATGTAGTTAATTTTTCTTCACTGCTCAATGGTATAAAATTCTGTGACACACCTGTGGTGTCTATATGATCACTGCACCCCTAGATGAATTCATTGAGAGGTAGTTTGTAAAATGGGATCACTTATGGGGGTTCTGCTGTTCTGGCACCTCATGGGCTTTCCTAGTGGGTCATATACCTGCAAACCATAACAGTAAAATCTGGCGCTCCTTGCCTTCTGAGCTTTGAACTGTGCCTGAAAAATATTTCCCGATTACAAGTAGGGTATTGGCGCTCTCAAGAAAAAATGCACCTCAGTTTGTTGTAAAAAAAAATTCCTATTAGCCCTTAGAAAAATTAAAAACTTGGGGCTAAAACATTTTTGTGAGGAATATGTGATTTTATTATTTTCAAGGCTCAAACTTCTGTGAATCACCTGGTGGTTTAACGTGCTTTCCATGCATCTAAATACATTCCTTGAGGGGTCTGTTTTCCAAAATGGGATCACTTGTGGGGGGGTTTCCACTGTCTAGGCACATCAGGGGCTCTCCAAATGGGAAAAAGAGAGATTTCAGCTCACCCCAATTGCAGATTCCAAAATATTCTGAGGATCCTGAGCAACGGATTCATGTCTCCAAGACACTGGAATCAGATAAGAAAAAGGGAAGAAGAATCCAGCTCCAAGGTAAAAAAATTTCCAAAAAACTTTATTGATATTAGATTTATTGAGTCTAAGAACACTGCATGTTCGAAATGCGTTCATGGCTACTCAGGTGTTCTCCCTCCTTTGTGATGAATTTTATCTTGTATCCCTATTTTTTACTGAATAAATTTTTTGGAAATTTTTTTTACCTTGGAGCTAGATTCTTCTTCCTTTTTTCTTGCTCTCCAAATGGGACATGAATTGCGATAATGATTCCAGGAAATTTTACATTAAAAAAAATCAAATTACGCTCCTTCCGCTCTGAGCTCTGCCATGCCCCCAAACAATGGTTTTCTCCCTCATAATCGGGTAGCGGCGTACTCAGGAGAAATTGCACAACAAATTGTATGATGCAATTTCTCCTGTACCCTTATGAAAATGCAATGTTTTGTGCTAAAAACAAATTTGTGACAAATTAATATATTTTTTTATTTTTACAGCTCAAGATTATAAACGTCTGTCAAGCACCTGAGGGTTCAATGTGCTCACCACACATCTAGATCAGTTCCCTGAGGGGTCTATTTTCTTTAATGGTGTCACTTGTGGGGGATTTTCACTGTCAGCATATCAGAGGCTTTCCAAACGCGACATGGCATACGCCAGTTGTTGCAGCAAATTTTGCATTCAAAATGTCAAATGACGCTCCTTCCCTTCTGGGCTCTGCCGTGCGCCCAAACAGCGTTTTTCTCCCTCATATGGAGTATCGGCATATTCAGGAGAAATTGCACAACAATTTTGTGGTCCATTTTTCCTGTTACCCTTGTCAAAATCAAAAAAAAATTGGTTCTGAAATAATTGTTTTTGGAAAAAAAGTTAAATGTTTATTTTTTTCCACATTCCAAAAATTCCTGTGAAGCACCTGAAGGGTTAATAAACTTCTTGAATGTAGTGTTGAGCGCCTTGAGAAGGTGCAGTTTTTAGAATGGTGTCACTTTTGGGTATCTTCTATCATATAAACTGCTCAAAGTGACTTCAATTGTGATCTGGTCCCAAAGAAAAATGGTCTTGTAAAAATTAGAAATCGCTGGTCAAGTTTTAACCCTTATAACTTCCTAGCAAAGAACATTTGGTTCCAAATTTGTACTGATGTAAAGTAGACATGTGGGAAATGTTACTAATTAAGTATTTTGTGTGACATATCTCTGTGAGTTAAGGGCATGAAAGTTAATATTTTGAAAACTGCTAAATTTTCAAAATTTTCTCCAAATTTCCGTTTTTTTTCACAAATAAACGCAAATCATATCAAATAAATTTTACCAGTATCTTGAAGTACAATATGTCACAAAAATAACAGCAGGTTCCATTGAAGTGTTCCAGAGTTATTACCTCATAAAAGGACAGTGGTCTGAATTGTAAAAAATGTTGGGATTAAAGAAGCTCTGAGAAATCATAAGTCCTAATGTAACAGCTCTTTTAGCAACAATAAGATAAACCTATTCCAATATGGTGGATAATGTCGCATCCTCAGATAAGGATATGCCACACTAAGCGAGATTGCAAACGAGATCGCAATTGTGTCACCATTTATGACGCAGTAGCGATCTCGTTAGCGACTTAGCTGTGTGTGACATGTAGCAGCGATGTGGCCCCTGCTGAGATGTCGCTGATCGTTTGTAAACGTTGAGCCGTTTTTTGGTCGTTGGTGTCCCGCTGGTGAGCCTGAATCGCTGAGTGTGACACCCTTTATGAACGACTTCACCAGCATCGCAGGTGGGACTAGGTTTTCCCAACGACCGCAGAGGTCGTTATACAGATCGCTGATGAGATGTGTTTGGAATCACAGATCGCTGATGAGTTGTGTTTGGAATCACACAGCTAAGTCGCTAACGAGATCGCTACTGCGCCATAAGTGATGACGCAGTAGTGATCTCATTAGCGATCTCGCTTGCGATCTCGTTTAGTGTGGCATACCCTATAGAATAGGAATATGCGTCTGAATAATCAGTTTTATTTTACTGAATTGAAGGGACAAAATTGATCTGTTTCTAATTGATAAGAAGTGACCAATATTTATTATGCACAATATCTAATGTCCTGTCTAAGGTCCATTGTAGATAACCCGTTTTTAATTTATCAAAACAGTGTTCTATTTGTCTAATCTAAAAGTGTCACTACAGTTCCTGGTGATGTGTTTTAGTTCATCTACTAGTATAGTTTTAATAGTATTCCTGGGATAACTACTTCTAGCATGTAAGATGGTATTACCATGGATGTAGCTATCAAATTACTGTAAGTCCCCTCCAGCTGCAGCTCTAAAAATGATATGGAAGAAAGATTAGTGGTATATGTGAAGGACAAATTGCAATGATTATTATTAAGATATTAAATGAATTTTGGTATGGCAGATACATCATCCCTTCAGATGAACAACATGTCATCAATATAACTGCCATACAAGAATATCTGGGACATGAAAAGGTTACCATCCATGTATAGAAACTACTCCTAAAAAGACATTGCAGGATTGGCCAGAGATGGTGAATGTTTTCCTCCCAATGATACTCCCCTGCACTGTAAATAATATTGGCTATCAAAAGAAAAATAATTGTAAGTCATTAAGAAACAAGTTATTTGAACAATAAAAGAGACAAAGATCAGGTGAATAATCACTGTATTTGAATAGATGAAACACAATGCCATAATGGCAATATCTTGAGGAATGGACATGTTTAAGGCAATTACATCACAGCTCAGCCATAAAAAGTTCTCCACCCAAAAAACATCAGCTAGCTGGTCCAAAATGTATCTAGAATCCTTAAGAAAACCCGGTGTTCTCTGGCTTTAATGGCTGTAAGAGGGAGCAGAACCACTCACTCAAATGTTTCTTATTAGATCCAATGATAGCTATCAGTCTCATCGGTGGTGGTATTATATTTTTGTGGCCCTTAAAGGGAATCTATCACCCCATTTTTGGACTATGAAATGCGACCACCACCATCAGGGGCTTATGTACAGCATTCTGTAATGCTGTAGATAAGCCCCAGATGTCACCTGAAAGATAAGAAAAACGAGTTATATTATACTCACCCAGGGGCGGTCCGCCGTCCGGTCCAATGGGCGTTGCGGTCCGGTTCGGCGCCTCCCATCTTCTAGCCAAGCCGGCCTCTTCTTTGCGTCCCGTCGCGGCTCCTGCGCAGGTGCACTGATCTGCCCTTGTGAGGGCAGCGCAGAGTACTGCAGTGTGCAGGCGCCAGGAAAGGTCACAGAGGTCCGGCGCCTGCGCACTGCAGTACTCTGCTCTGCCCTCACCAGGGTAGATCAGTACGCCTGCGCAGGAGCCGCGAAGGGATGCAAAGAAGAGGCCGGCTTCGCTAGAAGATGGGAGGCGCCGAATCGGACCGCGACGCCCATCAGTCCGGACTGGACAGCGGACCGCCCCTGGGTGAGTATAATATAACTCGTTTTTCTTCTCTTTCAGGTGACATCAGGGGCTTATCTACAGCATTACAGAATGCTGTAGATAAGCCACTGATGGTGGTGGTCGCATCTCATAGTCTAAAAATGGGGTGACAGACTCCCTTTAAGTAAAGCATGCATAATTGGAATTACTAGATGTTCCACTTTCAGAAAATCCACCTGTGACTTGGTAAGTACACCTATTGAGGAACCTTAATCAGTTATGCTGAAAGTATCCAGTTGAAATTGGCGAGTTGGTTCTGATGGTAATTTCTTGTATGTGGTTTTGTCTTCCAATAAAGAATAAATTTGTGTTCTGTAATCATTGGTTAGCATCATTACAACTAAACTTCCTTTAGTGGCCGTTTTAATAGATATTTCAGTCACACCTTTAAGCTTTTCAATTGCTCGGATCTGTGAGGAGCTAACATTAGAATGCTGTTTGCTGTTCCTGGTAGTAACATCCAAATGCCTCAATTTCTTTTCAATGACATTCTGAAAGTGATCCATATAATTTTCTCTTGAGATAAAAGAAATGATTCTTGGTCTCCAATTTTAGAGCAGAATTGGTAATTTTTTCCACAGGAAAATTGATAGCATGTAATTCTTGTTGATCGCTTAAATAGATATGAGCGAATTTGATCGGGTCAGGGCTTATTTGGCAAGCTACAGCACTTACCGAATAAGCGGCAGAGGGAACCCGTCTTCCTGGATCTCTCCGGCTGATGAGCTGTTCGGCTCCGCAGCTGCATGTGTCGCGGCTTTGTGACAGATTTGCCACAGCTTGTGGTCAACGTACGCCGCATCAGTGACCATTTCCTCAAGTCTACTACAGCTGCCACTGCTCTGGCACTGCTAAAGTAGCGCGTGCAAGTTACAGCTTACCGACTGGTGTGCGATGTAACCATACACTGAACCATACTGCACCAGTGTGTAGTAACACTCCCGTCGGTATCCCAATCAGCCTCTGCACATAACAACTGAATAGTGGGAATGCATGCCTGACATTTGTGTGGTTCTCCAGGACTTTAATAATTCCACAAAGATGGTGAGCTATGAGTGGTGATGATGCCATAGTCATAGCAGCGATCCCGCTTATGAGCCTACTTAAATAGTCACTGCTCACAATTAAACATGAAGCTTTGCATGTGAACCGGATGGGGCTGTTGGAAGACATAAGACAGGGAGATTGTAGCCAGCCCAGCCTCATCTCATCTGCTCAGCACAGATTGAGTAACAATGTAGAGGTGGAGATGGATGCAGAAGAGATGGAACAGAAGCTGGTGGCTACAACATAGTAGCCACACAGCCTTCGTCCTGTCTCATACATGGATGGGAATGAGGAGGAAAAGATGGAGGAGTAGGAGGAGATGGAGAGACGTCATCATGGTGGAGACAGGGAAGGGTAAGGAGCTTGGCACATATGGCCAACATAATGTACCACTGCTCTTGCTGTGACCCATTCATCTTGGCCAAAAAAAGTACTGGATGTTCACATTGCTAGACCCACACTACAGGGAGAACTTTGCATCTCTTCTTCCTGAGAAAGAGAGGACTTCTAAAATTGTGCTATGCCAGGAGACCATTGTGAAAAATATATTGAAAGAATTTCCATCAGACAACGCTAGTGGCAGGGGGCAAGCTTTCTTCACCCACTAAGTAGGAGAGGCCAGGGAGGGCCAATTTCTTGACACCAGCCCAGCATCCAGGGCCTGATAACTGGGTATTTTTGACAAGGCGGGAAAAGTTTTTAAAGCAATATCTTGCCGACCTAACCAGCATACTCCCTACTTCCTCTGCGACTTTCAACTATTGCGTCTCAAAGCTGGACACCTGACATGAGTTGTCCCTCTATGCTTTGGAGGTGTTGTGCTGCCCTTTCTCTAGCGTCTTTCATGAATGGATATTTAGTGTCGTGGAATATGGGTTGGAGATCAGCACCAATGTTCCTTAGGATGCTCATGTGGGGGTTGTATGTGACCACAAGAGGTACCCTGTTGTTGTCCTCTCTCAGTTTGTAATCCAGGAGGCTGCTTCTTGGGATTCTTGTAGCCCTGTGGATTTGTTCATCTATTTATTACCAGTGGATGGTATCCTTGTTGTAGGAATGTATTCCTCAGTGATAGCAGCTGTAGTTCCCTGTATTTACTGTCTGAACAGATCAAAATATATCTCAAAGGAATGAAATGGACACACCTGTGGGAAAACATTTCTCTGGAACTGGCCATTGTATGACAGACTTAAAAGTCTTAATACTAAAAGGTCATTTTAAGGATGACAGAGAGAGAAAAAATTTGGGAACTTATAAGGATGTTCAATACTTTGACACTAGGACTCAATTTAACACCTGGATTTATGACTCACTACATGGACACAGTTCACACTTCCACCATAAGGACTCCAGATAACTGAGAACATCATTCCCACTGCCTCTCCATTTGTAAGAAAATGCTAATTTGATTTTCTTGGCTTATCTTTATTAGGCATCACTCCTCCCACCTAATGAACAAATGTCCTACTGTAGCATCCCTTAAATGTTGTGCTTTTTTCTTATTAACCCATTTGTAATTTTGCCTGAAGAAGGAACCTCTGTGCTCTGGAAGCTTGCAAACATATTATTTTCTGGTTAGCCAATAAAGGTATCAGTCATCATTGGGCGGAAAAGTATTTACATCGATTTTTCTGGCTAACACGGTACCACAATATAATTTATTATTGTACATCAAGACAAGGGGGTGAATACCTTTGCAAGACACTGTATACCACACTTATCTTAAAAACATTGTCTGGCCTTGGGGTATAAGTCTGCAATGTGCGCGCTGTGAGGATTTGTGGCACCTGAATTGGCGGGCACTTGACCGCAAGTTTGTGATTTGCATACTTGTGGTCATGTGCTGACTAGATGGGTGCAAAATCACTCAATGCAAGTGTATTGAGTGAGGCCAGATACAGTCTAGTCGGACTGACACTGGAAGTATGCAAATCGCATACTTGCGGGCACATGACCTCTTGCTCCCGGCAGCGGAGCATCCTCACATTGCACGTGATATGAGGATTCACAAGTCAGCAGTCCTATACAGTAACTGCAGACTTGTGGACTAAAGCCGGAGGACCCCTTTAAGTTACTTAATTAGGCTACCAATCAATGTTTTCCTTCTGTTTATATTTTACAGGTTGGATTTCAATGGTTTTTACACAGAACATTTGAAGAGGCTGTCTGCCGAAAGAAGTCAGAAGAGCCCTACGAAGACAGATCCTATACGACAATCCATAACCACCCAATGATGCAGCAATACCAAAAATATCCAGAAATCTTTTGAATATCATCAACATGGTTAACTCTTCTACTATACATGATGTCATATCCTACATAAAAGCTGTACTTCAAAATTACTTGATTGAAGCTTTCATAGATATTAAAACAGATAATAATAAATAAGCGTGAAGAAATAATTACCTTACAATATTCGGTCATTCAGATGACTTAAACTACTCCTTTTCTCTAATTCTTCTTTTCTGTAGTGTCTCATTTAAGAACTTCATATTAACTATGATAGTCCTCTTTAGCGTGTTGTAATTGTATTCTGTGCATTGTTTTTAAGAACTAATTGCACATTCAAATTAAAGGTTATTCTCCATCCTAAAATGTTGTTTTTTCTTGATTATTGTAAAAAGCAGCCCCTCATTATATAGCCTTCCAGTGTTCTTACACCAGATATCCACCAGTCAGCAAATCAAAGGATTTGCAGCTCTTGCTGGAGCACATTACTTTGCATTAGTGGGCATGATCTGGCAATTTCTGTCTGAGTCTTTTTCAGGTAATTTTATCTTTAAAGGGAATCTGTCAGTTCATTTTTGTGTGGTTTACTAATAATATCCTGAAATAAGTCTTGGGCAGCCCTTTTAGGATATCTAACTTTTATTTCTGTACATGTCCCCATTGTCTTACTGTATGCTTCGGACAAATTTATTGTCTCACATCGGCAAGTAAAGCACACAGTACAGACCAAAAGTTTGGACACCCCTTCTTGTTCAAAGATTTGTCTATGACTATGAAAATTGTACATTCACACTGAAGGCATCAAAACTATGAATTAACACATGTGGAATTACATACTTAACAAAAAAGTGTGAAAAAGTGTTCCTAAGACCACTTTTCCAACTTCACTACAAGACTATCGTCCAGTGGCCTTAACATCGCATGCTATGAAGTCCTTGGAGAGAATAATACTCGCCTACTTGTGCCCGAGGGTGAGGGCCTACACTGACCCCCTGCAGTTTGCGTACCAGCAGAGATTGGGGGTGGATGATGCTGTAGCGTCTCTGCTACATACAATGCATTCTTTCTTGGACAATGATGGAACTGCAGTGTGCGCTATGTTCTTTGACTTCTCTAGTGCTTTCAATACCCTACAGCCGCTCTTACTACGTAATAAGTTAACTGCTATGGCGGTAGATGAGGGGATGGTGAACTGGATAAGTGACTACCTGACAGACAGGCCGCAGTTTGTAAGGATGGGGGAGGTGGTATCTGGCAGTGTACGGAGCAGTGTGGGAGCCCCTCAGGGTACAGTGCTGTCACCCTTCCTCTTCTCATTGTATACAGCTGACTTTCAGTATAAATCTGATTTTTATCACCTCCAAAAATTCTCAGATGACTCCGTGATTGTAGGGGGCATTGTGGGGGGCCGGGGGGAGGAGGAATATAGAAGGGTGGTTTCTGACTTTGTGGATTGGTGTCAGACTAACTGTCTAGAACTAAATGTAAAGAAAACCAAGGAGATGGTGGTGAGTTATAGAAGGAAAAAGGAGGATTACTTACCGATCACCATTGCTGGCCAGGAGGTTGAGATTGTTGAGAGCTACAAATATTTGGGGGTTCACCTTGACAGTAAACTCGATTGGAGGTGTCATACAGAAAAGGTTTACAAGAAGGGAATGAGCAGACTGTACTTTCTGCGGAAGCTCAGGTCGTTCAATGTGTGCAGTAAAATGCTGGAGATGTTCTACCAGTCCGTTGTAGCAAGCGCCATCTTTTTTGCTATCATTTGCTGGGGCAGTAGTGTGCGAGTAGCTGACGCTAATAAACTCAACAAACT
This sequence comes from Oophaga sylvatica, assembly GCA_033576555.1. NCBI lineage: Eukaryota > Metazoa > Chordata > Amphibia > Anura > Dendrobatidae > Oophaga > Oophaga sylvatica. Next base: position 299,808,008 of record JARQOD010000003.1, on the reverse strand, counting down.
TATCAAGAAGGCAAGCGCAGCTGTTGGCCTCCATCTTGACTCTTTTGAGGAGGTATTGGAGGATAGAATTCAGAAGAAGTGTAGGGCAATAATGAACAATAATACACACCCACTATACGAGCTGTTCTTGAATCAGAAGAGCACATTCAGCAGCCGTCTAATCCTACTAAGGTGCAAGAAGGAGAAATTCAGGAAATTGTTTGTACCTACTGCTATGGGGATGTATAATAATTTCCTAAGGGTGGCAGAAAATAATGACTGATGGCTGGTGTACTAATGTCAATTAACATTGTCTTATATATACCTGAACTACACACTTTTATTTATTATGTAATGTTGGTACACCTGTGCAAGATTTGTGTCCTAATATTTTATGTACTGCTGTTTGTATTGCTGCTGTAATACTGTAATTTCCCTCCGGGATCAATAAAGTGTATCGTATCGTAAACAACTGAAAATATGTGTTATATTCTAGGTAGTTCAAAGTAGCCACCTTTTGCTTTGAATACTGCTTTGCACACTCTTGGCATTCTCTTGATGAGCTTCAAGAGGTAGTCACTGGAAATGGTCTTCCAACTATCTTGAAGGAGTTCCCAGAGATGCTTAGCACTTGTTTGCCCTTTTGCCTTCACTCTGTGGTCCAGCTCACCCCAAACCATCTCGATTGGGTTCAGGTCTGGTGACTGTGGAGGCCAGGTCATCTGGCGTAGCACCACATCACTCTACTTCTTCTTCAAATAGTCCTTACACAGCCTGGAGGTGTGTTTGGGGTCATTGTCCTGTTGAAAAATAAATGATGGTCCAACTAAACGCAAACCGGGTGGAATAGCATGCCGCTGCAAGATGCTGTGGTAGCCATGCTTGTTCAGTATGCCTTCAATTTTGAATAAATCCCCAACAGTGTCACCAGCAAAGCACCCCCACACCATCACACCTCCTCCATGCTTCACGGTGGGAACCAGGCATGTAGAGTCCATCCGTTCACCTTTTCTGCGTCGCACAAAGACACTGTGGTTGGAACCAAAGATCTCAAATTTGAACTCATCAGACCAAAGCACAGATTTCCACTGGTCTAATGTCCATTCCTTGTGTTCTTTAGCCCAAACAAGTCTCTTCTACTGGTTGCCTGTCCTTTAGCAGTGGTTTCCTAGCAGTTATTTTACCATGAAGGCCTGCTGCACAAAGTCTCCTCTTAACAGTTGTTGTAGAGATGTGTCTGCTGCTAGAACTCTGTGTGGCATTGACCTGGTCTCTAATCTGAGCTGCTGTTAACCTGCGATTTCTGAGGCTGGTGACTCGGATAAACTTATCCTCAGAAGCAGAGGTGACTCTTGGTCTTTCTTTCCTGGGGCGGTCCTCATGTGAGCCAGTTTCTTTGATGGTTTTTGCAGCTGCACTTGGGGACACGTTCAAAGTTTTCCCAATTTTTCGGAGTGACTGACCTTCATTTCTTAAAGTAATGATGGCCACTCGTTTTCCTTTACTTAGCTGCTTTTTTCTTGCCATAATACAAATTCTAACAGTCTATTCAGTAGGACTATCAGCTGTGTATCCACCAGACTTCCGCACAGCACAACTGATGGTCCCAACCCCATTTATAAGGCAAGAAATTCCACTTATTAAACCTGACAGGGCACACCTGTGAAGTGAAAACCATTTCCGGTGACTACCTCTTGAATTAATCAAGAGAGTGCCAAGAGTGTGCAAAGCAGTCATCTAAGCAAAAGGTGGCTACTTTAAGAACCTAGAATATAAGATATATTTGCAGTTGTTTCACACTTTTTTGTTATATAATTCCACATGTGTTAATTCATAGTTTTGATGCCTTCAGTGTGAATGTACAATTTTCATAGTCATGAAAATACCGAAAAATCTTTGAATGAGAAGGTGTGTCCAAACTTTTGGTCTGTTCTATATGTAAATGCTAAATGAATATTTCCCCCTCCCCCACCCATAGTCCTGTCCACTCTTCTGTCATTGATTTAGTCAGGCTGCCATATGCCAGAGGATCACATCGCAATCCTCGTACTGGCCATCTGCTTTCCTGACCTGAGTGGCAGCTTCATAGAAATATATGCTGTCACACTCAAGTTGTGATGGAAATATATATGTATTTCATGTAGATCTCACTTGCATGTATACTCGTATATAGTCATATATATACTCAAAGCTAATATATACTATAATCAATTGCTTAGAATGATCCTATAAACCAGACAAGTGCAAACCAGACAGCTCCTTGGTACTTTCCAGACATCAATAACAGGAACCAACAGCAGACGGTCCAAGCTGATGTCTCGATTTTTGCTGAATAGCAGGAAAAGGCAACAATTACTCATAAACTGCTAAATCAGCCTTTTTGTTATGCATTTGCCAGAAACCTTCATGTATTCAGACAACCAATAACATAGAAGCTTGATTGTATGTTAATATACTAACCACCCCTTTCCTATATGCAACTATAAAACCATGTATGTACAATAAAGCATCAGTATTGATGGAATGTTACTCTGTCACCCTGTGTGTACAGTCTTCATTCTTGAGCGCTCAAAATACTTAGTCTGATTGGGAACGGCCGCAGCACACATAAGGATAGATTTATCCTAGCCAAATTTCCATAACAAAGTCAGTAGAGCATGCTGTCAGTCCGAGGATTGCGATGCTATCTTCGGGCGAGTAGCTCAGCAGTCTGACTGAATCATTGACGCTGGCCAGGAGGGGTGGGTGGGATTATGGTGGGGGAAGGGATGAATATTCATTTCACATTTTCATGCTTGCTGACTAGCCAAGTGTAGGAAAATACAAAATGAAGACTCACCCCTTCTCCCTTCCAAAATACTGCCCACCCCTCTCAGTCACCATAACTGATTGGATGCAGTCTGAAATGCTGTGTTACTCGCCCAAGAATCATATTGCTATCCTCAGACTGGCCATCTGCTCTCCTGACATGATCATGACAGCATGTATTTCTGTGCAGCTGTTTTTTTTTCCTCAGTTCAGTATAGCAGATGGCCAATATGAGTTTTATGATGCGATCCTCGAGCATGTAGCAATCGGACTGAATCAGTGATGCAAGTGCTGAGGGGTAGGTGGAATTATGGTTGAGGGAATATTAATTTGCCATTTACATATGCTTCACTTGCTGGCACGAGACAATAAATTTGTCCGGGGCTTACATGAACAGAATAAATACAACTTTAAAACAGAGGGTTATGTATTGCAGTTCAAAGTGCTCTCACCCACTACAATATTCCTTCATTGGCTCCATTCATTATGATATAACCCAAAATGCCCTCCCCCACATTGTATAAGTTCCCATACAGTGAATTCTCTCCCACAATTTATTCCCATGGTACCTCACAGCCCAAAGCAGGATGTCTCAACACAGACCTCCCACAGTTTAATGCCTGCACATTCACATCCCTACAATCTGATGCCTGCGCAGTACAACTCTCCCACACAGTATGAAATCCCTGCATTACATCTACGTGCCACACAGTATGATGTTCCAAAGTACTTCACTTTCACATATTATGAAGCTCTCTCAGGACTTCTCCCACAGTATGATGCTCCCCTCAAAGCTCCCCATATTATGATGCATCCCACCTCCACACACAGTATGATGGCCTCATTTCCTCACTGAGTATGAAAGCCCTAAATCCCCACCCACTAAGTGGGATGTCCCCACAGAATTCTGGTCCCTCAAAGCTTCCAAACCTTATGATGTCTCCACTGCCCTCACAAACCATGATGTCCCCAGAGCTCTCCACACAGTATAATGTCCCCACGCAGAATAATTACCCCACAGTAACCTTCATAAGTCCTGACTGACAGGGAAAAAACACCTACTCAACTTACCTCCTTTCTACAGGTGTACTTCTCTGGTCTCTGCATTGTGCCTACTGAAGATTGACATAGCAACGTCATTACGCCTTCTGTTCTGACAATCAGACAGTATAAATGGGCTGTCAGCCTATTTTTTGTGAGCAGGATGATTTGGCGAAACTTACCAAAAAAGGGTTAACTCTTTTGGATCCCAAATGGAAAACCTATTAAATAAGTGTTCTAATGATGGTGAAACTCTAGAACCAACTAGACAAAAAACTGAATAAGTATTTAAATCCAATCCCAGAAATTAGCAGCATAGGCTAGATGTACTACTCACTTGGGAGCTATCTGAGGTATCACAGGAACTGTTTATTAAATTCCAGATGGTTTATTTCATTCCTCATAAACCACACGACAGTACAACTTAAGTACAGCCTTTGCCCGGCACCAAGTGAAACATAAAGTAACAAGTCCATAGAATAATGCTCGTTAGCCTGCCTGGCTTAGAGTCCAGTTTCTTAGTCTTTTAGCAAAGCCACTCAATCCAGGAGATCTGCACTAGAGATGAGAAAACCTTTCAAGGTTCAGTTCGCATTCAGCGAATGGACCTATGTTCGCCAAACAGTTAGTTGAACGTATCCGAACCTCATTGAATTCAATGGGAGGCTAAATTAAACACAGAACACCTTCGGGGGCAAAAAAGCTGCCCAAAAAGCTCAAATTAAGGGAAGACACCATGGATAGTGGCATCAATTGACCCACAGTAGAGTTTTTGTAATGGCGCAGCAGTCAGGCATGTGCCATTCAGGAGACAGGGTCTGAACCAGCATTTACAGCTTGGAATTGAGGTTTCAATGACGACCTGGTGGTTAAGGGAACGGTGTAATCCTTCTGAGCTGGGAGACCTGATACCTCATGCAATGCCTCCAATTTTTTTTTTTATTATTCCAGCCACACTCAGATGGCAAAAACATCAGTTTTATACATTACAAGGCCTGCTTGTCTGGGAGCCCTACTTACACAGGCAGCCCACTAGATTGGGACCCAACTTGGAGTCTCCACAATTCAAAAAAGTAATTGTCACACACACTAAAGTGGCATGAATTTTCACAGAGTAGAAACAGTATAATAGGCCTCTGACACACCTTCCATTACAGGCAACCACCAGATGGAGACCCAACTTGGAGTCTCCACATTTCAAAAACTTGTAACATCAGCAGTAGCCACCGCAAGCACAGAAGACACCACAAAGATGGCACAAACTGCAATAATGCAAGATCAATATATGACACTAAAAACTACACCATCGCCTAGTCTGCCCAATCTGCAACTGGGGTGCAAAAGTCATTGGAGATCCATGAATTGTTCATTTTGATGAAAGTTAAGCGGTCTACACTTACAGGGGACCGCTAGATGTGTTTGTCCATCAGGACACCACCAGCAGCATTGAACACATGTTCTGAGGAAGGTTGGCTGCCAGGCATGACCAAACCTCCAAGGTGTGACAGTCCACTCTTCCATTTTTGAAGACCAAAATGCAGAAGTATCCAAACTCCTCCCTGATGGCATTGATATTGAGCTCCAGATACTCCTGCACCATCCTGTCCAGAAGTTCACAATGTGTCAGACTTATACTCTTGTACACTGTTCTGCTGGTCTAAAAAAATGTGTTAAACGACTCTAAAGAAATTGCTTATGCCATTTAAACTGCTGCTGCTAATGTTTTTGCAATGACACCTTGACGTTCCCTGTTTTGTACGTCTAGAATTGGGATGCACACTGTGTCTCTCACTTCTGTCTTGGGGAAAACCATGCTTAAGATTGTCCACAAGTGTGTTTTGATTCTCCATCATGCGCGCAACCCTTTTCCAGGGGAAGCATCTGGCTAAATTTACTTTTGTACTGTGGATCTAACAGAGCGGCAAATAAGTAGTCAGCACTATTTCTAACCCAAAGAATATGAGTTGAATATAGTGCAGCAAGAAGGCGCTCATGTGTCGAGCACTTCCATGAGGTCCAAGTCCATGCTGTGTTTGTGTAATACTCAAGGTTGCTTCATCTGTCCTCTGCTGCCAACCACAAACAACAGAGAAGGGATCATTATCCTCTTCATTTCCTGACTTTTACATGTCCATCCCCTCATCCTCCTCCATATGTTCCTCGTCTCTTGCATCTTCACTAACAGTTTGTCTGGAACCATGAGTTCCCCCTTGATCTCTGTAAGCCACCCTCCCATGGCACCCACGTGTGCATTGACAGTCCAGAAATTTTAGATATTGTTCTTTCCACATCCTCCTCTGCTTTCAACTCTTCCCCTGGGACCATCACCTCCTCACACAGACTATTCAAAGTGTGATCCATCATGTAGATGAAAATAGTAATTCTGATAATGGCATCGTCAGCACTGACCATCATAGTAGCCATTTCAAAACTGCAGAAGGGTGCAGAGGTTCTTCACCTGTGTCCACTTTGCAAGCGTGATTTGTACCATGTCCGGACTGCATTAGCCCAGGTTATGCAAAAGGACATACTGTACCAGGGCTCATCACTGCTGTCACAGCCGCTGCAACATGTACAGAGTGGAATTCTACCTTTTTGGAACATCGCTAATCAAACGGTTAACCGGTAGGCCGAAAGACCTCTATAGCGATTCAAGTCGATGACCTGCGGGGTGCGATCTTCGGAAGTGAGCATGCAGTGACTGTGCTTTCTGCAGCAGCGCATTCAGACCTGGATAGTGGTGGAGAAATTGCTGTACTACCAGGTCGATGATGTGAGCCGTGCAAGGCATGTGAGTTTGCCATGCCATACGGCCGCCACTAGGCTTGCACCATTACTGTTATTGCAAACAACCTTCCTTGGCTCCAGGTTTAATGGAGACAGCCATTGCTCTAACTTGGCCTAGATACCTGTCCACAACTCTTGAGATTTTTGACTGTGATCTCCAAGGCATATCAATTTAAACACTGACTGCGGTGAGCCATGGCTGCACAGTATGGAGGTGGGGGAGATTCTATCTGCATTGTTGGAACATGTGCATGATTAAGGTAGAGACTAATGGCACAGGTGGAGGCCCTCATGGAGGTGAAGGAGGTGAAGAAGGCAGAAGTGAAGGAGTTGTTAGATACAGAGGTTTGTCCCACAATCATTGGGGATTCAAAGACTTATGGAGCAGCCCTTTGACCACCTACCACCACAGTCACCCAGTGCCCAGTCAAATAGATGTAACATCCCTGCCAATGTTTGCTCATCCAGGTATCTGGTGAAATGCACCCTGGCAGACACAGATTTTTTCAGTGAATGGGTGATGTCAGTGACATGCTGGTGTAACGCAGGCACAGCTTTCAAAACCTACAAGAAGCAAAATAAACGCAAACCCTACTGTAAAAAGCAAAAATGCATTTAGATAACACAGGGTTCTTAGTAATACTGTTTTTGATAAAAAATAGCATAAAAGCCATCCCACCATCGAGAAGGTGACCCTGATCAAGGATGTTCCTACGCTGTCTAATATTAAAAACCTTACCATGTGTCAAAGTTGATCTCAGTGTGTGAGTAAATGCAAACAAAAGGATCGGGTCCCGACTTGTGGACACCAGTCTAGGGAAGCCTTTAAATGTTATTTCCAGCTTAGTAGAGAGGGAAGCCACACCCCGACTTGTGCAGAATGCAAAATACAAAGAGAAATAACACAAACATTGAGCTTGATATAAGTTGGTATACATGCAGCATACTGTATAAACGCATGTTCACTTTGGCCATAAAGCATACAAAACCTACAAGAAGCAAAATAAAAAAAACCCTAATTCTGTTTTCGATCAATAATGGCATAAAAGCCATCCCACCGCCAACAAGGTGTCCCTGATCTAGGACGGTCTTACGCTGTCTAATATTAAAAACCTTACCATGTGTCAAAGTTGACCTCAATGTGTTAATAAGGGCAGACAAAAGGACTGGGTCCCGACCTGTGGACTCCATTCTCGCAGAGAAGTAATGGCGATTGGGCAACTGGTACTGGGTGACTGCAACAGCCATCAACTTTCTGAAACCATCTGTATCCACCAGGCCGAAAGGCAGCAATTCCATGGCTAACAGATTAGAGATGGTGGAGTTCAAGCTCTTAGCTTTGCCTTGTGTAGGAGGTAACATTCGTTTACGTGATCACAACTGTGGGACTGAGGGATGACTGCTGTGCTGAGAGAGCGGAGTATGAAGAACAGGAAAAACTGCTGGACTGTAAGTGAGGTGCAGACAGAGATATGGTGGATTGAGAAAGATGTGTTGTGCTACGTGACACAAAAGCAGCAGTCATGTCTACTTCCATAACAGCTTACAGGCTCTCCCTCACCCCGACTGTGATGGGTAAAAAATTACAGTTTCTGCGGCCGGAGACCTGTGTGAGAAGACTTGGAATGGTGATAAAGGAGGAAGAAGTAGCAGATGGGGTTGATGGGATGGCCAGTGGTTGACGAGGCCCACTAGTCCCACACTAATGCATGTTGACTGCGCATGTGCCGATTCATGCATGTAGTTGTCAAATATTGCAATTTTAGCCTCTACTGAGTTTTTTTCAAATTCGACAGATAATGTGTTGTGTCATCCTTTTCCGTCTCAAAAAGCTCCCGGACTAGGCAACCCTTGACGCCCCTGTGAACTACACACTCGTGACCAGTGCTGGCCACAGCCAAAGTTGGGACTGAGGATGCAGTGCTTGTCGTGGTTGCATCACTTCATGTCTGTAGGAAGCCACAACGTAACCTCATCTTGCTCCTACTCCACCTCTGCTGAGATACTCAGCTGTCAACCTCTGGGTTCACACCAAGTGGGATCTGCAACCTCATAGTTATCCTCTCTGTTCTCACACTCTTCACCCTTAGAGTCACTTTCCTACTCTTCCTGCCTTGACATCACAGTACAGTCCACATGTGCCTCTGGTATCTGAGTCTCATCAGGATCACCTCCACCCTTAGTGGTTTACGTCTGGTGACAAGGGTCTGGATTCTGCTCTGACCCTACTTTGTCCAGCTCCGGATCCAACATGAAAACATTTTGTGCATCCATGCAAATGCTTTCCATCTCTGGATTCTGTGATTCTTTGGAGAAGACCTCTGATGGCCATGGAATAGAATGTGTGCACAGCTCTTCAGAATGACCCATCTGAGGTTCCCCACAGTCAGTTGGGCGTTTGGAAATTTTTGACGCAGGAGGAAATCAGGGTGATTGGGGTGCCACTTCTGAGATTATACTGTGTATGATGTTAAGGTGGAGAAAGAGGAGAAGCCACTTGATGCAGCACTTGCCATCCACTGTAGCACATGCTCTTTCTGAGCCTCATCTAAAAGACTTACCGCTGTACAGCTGCCAAAAAAGTGAGTTGAGTTGCCGAGCCAGTAACAGATGTCAGTGGTCTTTGGATAGGATGAAACGGTGTTTGTTCAGTTGAGATTTCATTCACATTAACACCTAACCCACATACACATCGGACACTAAGCCTATTACCCCTTACACCCCGACCTCTCTTTTTCCCACTCATGTTGTAAGTAGCCTTCCCATCTTGTAATCTGCTTTTTCACAACCTTAGGGCCACAGCTGTGGCTAAATCACTATTTTTTTTAGATAGTGTGACTGAACAACACTGTTATAACCTAATGATTTTTAAGTGTAAATCTGACCTTCTGATTTGCCACTGAAACATAGTTTTATCACAATTTGGAGTGCTAATTGGCCCTCCAGGCTGCACCCCAATATGAGGCCCAACGATTTTTAAGAGTAAATAAGGCCTTCTGATTTGCCACTGAATCACAGTTTTAACACAAACGATTTGGAGTAGCAAATGGGGCTTCCAGAGAGTGCCACACAATTTTTCCACAATCTACTTTGATGCTGGAAGATCATTTTCACACAGGACAGGATCCTATCTATTTAATTGACAAGTTGGGGCGCAATAATGGACAAAAAGAAAGCGTTTAGGGAATTAAAGCAAGTAGGTAGTGATGAGGCATTAAATAAATACAGAAGACTGAATAAATTCTGTAAAAAGCAAATCAAGACAGCAAAGATTGAGACAGAGAGACTCATTGCCAGAGAAAGTAAAAATAATCCCAAAATATTCTTTAACTACATAAATAGCAAGAAACTAAAAAATGAGTGTTGGTCCCCTTAAAAATAGTCTGGGTGAAATGGTGGATGAGGATGAGGAAAAAGCCAATATGCTAAATGACTTTTTTTCAACTATTTACACAAGAAAATCCCATGACAGATAACATGATCAGTGATAAAAAAAAATTCTCCAATGTCACCTGCTTAACCCAGCAGGAAGTACGGCGGCGTCTAAGAATCACTAAAGTTGACAAATCCCCGGGCCCGGATGGGATACACCCCCGAGTACTGCAGGAATTAAGTACAGTCATAGATAGACCATTATTTTTAATCTTTAAAGATTCCATAATAACGGGGTCTGTACCACAGGACTGGCGTATAAGCAAATGTGGTGCCAATATTCAAAAAGGGGGCAAAAACTAAACCTGGAAATTATAGGCTAGTGAGCTTAACATCTACTGTGGGTAAAATCCTGGAGGGTTTTTTAAGGGATACTATATTGGAGTATCTGAGGCTGATTAACCTCATGACACAGTATCAGCATGGGTTTACGAGGGACCATTCTTTTCTGACTAATCTGATAAGCTTTTATGAAGGGGTAAGTTCAGGACTGGACCAAGGGAATGCAGTGGACGTGGTGTTCATGGACTTCTCAAAAGCTTTTGATACAGTGCCACACAAAAGGTTGATACATAAAATGAGAACAATGGGGATAGGGGAAAATATGTGTAAGTGGGTTAAGAACTGGCTCATGGATAGAAAACAAAGGGTGGTTATTAATGGAGCACACTCGGACTGGGTCATGGTTAGCAGTGGGGTACCACAGGGGTCAGTATTGGGACCGCTTCTCTTTAACATTTATTAATGACCTTGTAGGGGGCATGCAGAGTAGTATTTCAATATTTGCAGATGACACTAAACTCTGCAGGGTAATAAATACAGAGGAGGACAATTTTATATTACAGGAGGATTTATGTAAACTAGAAGCTTGGGCTGATAAATGGCAAATGAGCTGTAATGGGGATAAATGTAAGGTCATGCACTTGGGTAGAACAAACAAGATATAAAATTATGTGCTTAATTGTAAAATACTGGGCAAAACTGTCACTGAAAAAGACCTGGGTGTATGGGTGGATGACAAACTCACATTTAGTGGCCAATGTCAGGCAGCTGCTGCCAAGGCAAATAAAATAATGGGATGCATTAAAAGAGGCATAGATGCTCATGAGGAGAACATAATTTTACCTCTATACAAGTCACTGGTGCGACCACACTTAGAATACTGTGTGCAGTTCTGGTCTCCGGTGTATAAGAAAGACATAGCTGAACTGGAGCGGGTGCAGAGAAGAGCGACCAAGGTTATTAGAGAACTGGGGGGTCTGCAATACCAAGACAGGTTATTACACTTGGGGTTATTTAGTTTGGAAAAACAAAGGCTTAGGGGTGATCTTATTACAATGTATAAATATATGAGGGGACAGTACAAAGACCTTTCTAATGATCTTTTTACTCTTAGACCTGTGACGGGGACAAGGGGGCATCCTCTACGTCTGGAGGAAAGAAGGTTTAGCCATAATCACAGACACAGATTCTTTACTGTAAGAGCAGTGAGACTATGGAACTCTCTGCCGTCTAATGTTGTAATGAGTGATTCCTTACTAAAATTTAAGAAGGGACTGGATGCCTTTCTTGAAAAGTATAATATTACAGGCTATATTCACTAGTTTCCTAGATACTGCATTGATCCAGGGAGCTAGTCTGATTGCCGTTTGTGGAGTCTGGAAGGAATTTTTTTCCCCAATGTGAAGCTTACTGTTTGCCACTTGGGGTTTTTTTGCCTTCCTCTGGATCAACATGTTAGGGCAAGTTAGGATAGGATATGGGTTGAACTAGATGGACTTAAAGTCTTCCTTCAACCGTAATAACTATGTTACCATGTTACAAAGTTCACTGTCAGCACCAGCGCAGGAATGACCTCTTTGCACTGTGACACTGAGTAAATTGTGCCAGAGTCAATCACAGAAGACCTTGTCATGACTTTGGGGATGGTTTCTGTGTCCTGATTAGTTGCCGGAATCATCACATATTTAGTTAAGGGGAAAAAAAAGCTTGTGCCACTCCTGTAATCTCTTCACACTCCTTTAACCTCTCCACACCCCTCCTTCATCAAACACGTCCCCCTGCTCATCATACAGCATCACTATCCTAGCCAAAGTAAAGCATTTGTGGAAACACAAATATTTATCAAACTATACCAAATTTACTCTTAAATGATACAAATCCAAAAGTGGTACGTTTGTCCCAAATTTTGAATTGGGAAATGTTTCCCAACATGTTCAGTCTTTCTAATCGCACACCTCCATCACACAGCAGTGAGAAAAGCGGGGCCATTTTACCAAGGAAACACACCCCCAAAGGGGGGGTTTTAAATGACAGTCCCTTTTTAATCCTCATAATCAACCTGTCTGGGCCCATTAATCCTTTTTTTCCAAATGTACTAAACATTATCCAGGGTTTTTTAACCCTCCCAATGTTCTAACATCCCTTAGGGCCCCCCCACACAAAGCGACACCCAGCGTTCCGACAACGATAGCCTTGTAGGATCGCTTTGTGTCGCAAAATGATCGCTGGTGCGCCAAACAGGCACGATCAGGGCGCGACATGGGGTAATGTCGCTTTTTACCCGCAGTTTAGTTGGTTTCCACCCTGGGGCAGGGGGCTTGTAACCAAGACAATCGGTTTTAGCAAGGGGGGGGGCCCGGAAACCGAGTTAATTTTTTACCCGTTCCCCCCCGCAGCAGCGTGCTGGGATCCCAAAAGCACATGGGTTCCCCGGGGCCGCATCACAAAACAGTGACTCAGCAGCGATTGAAACAAGATCACTGTGTGAATGGGGGGTTATGATGGGAAAAACAAAAAATAAATGAATTATTTTGCTCCTGACTGCTGTAATTCGGAGGACAAAAATAGAACAATTCTTTTCGTATTTGCCCGATTACATAATCAGTCCTTCTAGCTTTTCAAAGGGTTGGCATTTAATAAGAAATATGATTCTCCCGAAACCGACTGTATGTTCCCCGGAAAACATTATAATTTTTTTTGAAAACTTTTCCCCCAAAAAAAAGGGAAGCAAAAAAAATTTTGCAGAAAATGCAATATTGTCCAAATGATGGTAGAAAAATTATTTAATTAGGCATATATTGGGTAAAACATACTTAAAAAAATCCTTTTCATTGTGATAGC